>JAPQWS010000078.1:7265000-7747038 GCA_028651295.1 Catharanthus roseus | reverse complement strand
AAAGGTAACATTCTCTTATTTATATTCCAATTTTTCATTTTTAATAATACTAAAGCTATGTTGAGACTTACTAATATAATCACTTCTATCAATATAGGTAGGTAAGCACGTTGAACTTTTTATATCGCGGAATGTGAGAAAATCCTACTGAAGGATGCTATTCCCTTTCAAAGGGTATGTTGTTGAATGCTACCTGCCTTTGTCACTTGTAGTGTCGAGCAGAGTTTGAATAGGACTCGTAGAATGGACTCAGAATACAACATATATTATTTACATTTTTATATAAACATAAAGCGGTTTGTATTCCGTAAAACCGCAAACTCGAATGGGAATAGTGGGACCACCGTGCGTGAACACCCTCTTCAAAGCTGGGCTTTACTAAATCTGACTTACCAGCTTAAACCAAACACTTTACCAACATTCGTAAATGTCTGTTTTATGATGGTGTGAAACCGCCGTAAATAAATTATACCTTTTTAATAAATTATACTTTTTGAATTATGAAATTAGAAATCAAAAGGGTCCCGTCCTCCCTATAGGATCGTGATCGAGAGGCTCTGTAGAGGAATCCCGTGAGGAAGTAGGACTTTGAGAACTTTGTTGTTTAAGCTCGTTTTTGAAATGCTTTGAAGCGTAAAAATTCTTGAAATCGGGTTGCTTCATCAACTTCATCCGTGGTAATTTTTGAACTTGAGGAATCTGGGTTTGAGTGGTGATGGAGTGGTTGGAGCGGATGGTCCGGCTGAAGCAGATCGTTGAATAGAGACTTTTGAAGGTCCAAGTGTTTTTTGATAATTGTTGAATACTTCGTTGAATTATATGACTAGTTTGAATGAATTGTAGAATGACCTTTCTTGAGAACATAGTTCTATCGAATAAGTCGTCCACCATTTGATTTTGAATTCTCCGATAATGGACATTGGAAATTCCTTTGAATAAACTTGGTGAACTTTGTAACTCCAAATAGAAGATCCATGGAACTCTGAGTTCCGCATAAAAATGTAGTGGAATGGCATGTGCTCGGGCCTCGTCATCTTTTTGACCCATGTTTGATAACCGAGTTTAGGAATGGGAGGTAGTATGTCCGGTAGACTTCCAAAATTTATCCACCATTCATAAAACCCGCATTGGAAAATCTTTTAAACATTGTTGATGAAATATGAAGAACCATGAATGATCAAAAGTGGCGTTTGAAAAATGTTCTATACCAAGCCATACGGTAGTCTTGGTAAGTGTAACCTTTTGGAATGAAATTAACGTGAAAATTCTTTTTGTAGTCCAAATGGAAGTCCATTCGGAAGATGTCGTAACCTTTTTAATAACACATTTTGAATAAGCAATTCTTTGAGGATTTTGCTTATCCGGTGTATGAGATATTTCAACCGATTTTGAATCAACAAGAATGAGCTCATAAAATGTTTGAGTTTTTTTGTAGATCATCGGCAGCCGATGGCAACCCTGAGGAAGGATTCTTTGAAGTAAATTTTGAAGAATTTTGAATTCGGGAATTTCGTGAAAGTGGTGAGAAATATATTTTCTATATCGGGTTTGATGAAATATTGTGTATTTGTCGAAGATACATTTTGTGTAGAATTTTGAATAGGGGATTTTTGTAGTTTGAATGAAGGTGTCTCAAACTGCCATTGAATAAGTCAAAGGAGGAAAATCACTAAGGGCTCTAAATCTATTGGGTGTTTGAATTGTTGAGGAAGAAGGAATAGAGGGTTTGATCTCATAATCTTTAGCACTTTGAATTTGTAATCTTGGAGTCTTTTCCTTTTCCTTGAGTTTACTCATGCTGAGGAGTAGTAAGGAATTCTCTTGTTAGAAAATCAGGTAAAGAATTTTGAGTTCCTTTTATATATTCTATATCAAAATCGAAGGCAGATAGAATAGCTTGCCATCGAGCAAAAATTTGTTTTGAAACTAAATTTTGAACATCTTTTTGTAAAATTTCTTTTGCAGATTTGCAATCAATACGTAATAGAAAACGTTTGTTGTATAAATCGTCTTGAAATTTTGAAATACATAAAACAATACTTAAAATTTCTTTTTTAACAGTTGAATAATTTTTTTGCGGTCCGAGCCAAAGACCACTATGATATCTTACTAAATGTTCATGAGATGAATGAGTAAACTTTTGTTTTAAGATGCCACCATATCCTAGATCTGATGCATCAGTTTCTACTATCATGAATGCAGATGGATGAGGAATGGTCATGCATGGTAATGTTTTTGCCTTATTTTTGAGCATGCGAACTATTTGAGTATGCTGATGAGTCCATGCAGGAGGATTTTTTTGTAATCTTTGATATAAAGGTGCACAAATTTGACGTAATTTTGGAAAAAAATCAGAAAGATAATTAAGACAACCAAGAAATCTTTGTAGCTGATTTATTTCTTTTATTTCGTCTGAAATTTATCAAAGAAATTCAAGAGCACGATGAATCGGAGTAATTGTACCTTTGTATATAATATGACCAAGAAATCTAATTTGAGTTTGGAATAATTTAAGTTTAGGTGCAGAAACAACTAAACCGTTTCTTTTGACAACTTGAAGAAATATTTGTAAATGTTTAAAGTGTTGATCAATGGAATCAGAGAATAATAAAACATCATCAATATAGACGATAATGAATGTAGTATAAGGATTGAAAATATCATTCATAATATGTTGAAATTCAGATGGAGCATTTTTTAGCCCGAATGGCATAACGTTCCATTCGTAATGCCCAAAAGGAACTGTGAATGCTGTTTTGTAACGATCTTGTTCGGCTATTTGAATCTGCCAAAAGCCAGATTTCATATCGAATTTTGAAAATATTTTTGCATTGTATAATCGTTTTAATAGATCCTTTTTATTAGGAATGGGATACCTGATCCATTGGAGAACTTTGTTGAGTGGTTTGTAATTGATAACAAGGCGAGGAACACCGCGTTCCTTTTCTGCTTGATTTATGACATAAAAAGCTGCGCAACTCCAAGGTGATTTGGAGGGGCGAATTAATTTCTTTGCGAGTAATTCTTGAATTTCCTTTTTACATACTTCTAATAATTCGTGATTCATTTGAATAGGGCGTGCTTTTGTAGGAATATTCTTTCTGAAAAATCTTTTTCATAGGGAAGAGAAACAATATGTTTCTTTCGATCCCAAAAAGCATTTGGAATATTTGCACCGATTTCTTTTGTAAGTGAGTTTTGAAATGCTAAAATTTTTTCTTGATTTTGAGAATTTTGCAATTGTTCTTCAATTCTTTCATAAGAAAGTTCTTCTTTCGTAAAACTAATTTTATTCCCAAAATCGTTGAATAGTATTTATTTGTTTGTAAATAGAATTTTCTTGTAATAGAAATAATTCTTTTTGTTTCACAGGGTTTAAAAATTTGAAAATAACAGTGTTGCCCATGATTTTTGTTCCCAAACCATGGTGATTTACCCAAAAGGGATAGATTTGAGTAAGAAAAGGAGTTCCTAAAATTATATCAGTATTTAAATCTTTAACCACAATAAATTGGTGTTTGAAACAATAATGATCATTGCAAATGGCGCTTTTGACGAGTTTACCTTTGACTTGAAGGGGCATACCGCTTTGCAAAGTGACTAATGATTCATTTGTTGGTACGTAATACTTTGTATGAATTAATCCATCTCTGATGCAACTTTGATCACTCCACTATCTATCATAGCTGTAAATGTTCCTTTGAAAGTTCCAATTGCAATTGTAATATATATGTTCCATTTTTGAAATGTAATTTTGTCGATGATAGAAATAAATTTTTGAATCTTGTGGATTTGTACCTGCATAGGGATTTCAAATGAGTGGAAATTCTGGAATAGGAGAATCGTAAAGAACTTCTTTACCTTTAGAAGTTCGTGATTGTAATAGGGCTATTTGAGTATCTAATTCCAAATTTTTTGTTTCTACAGAGAAAATTCTTTCTTTGAGTTCTTTGACTTGGGATTTTAAAGAACGAATTTCTGTTTGTAATTCGGCTGTATTATGTTGGCGTATTGGAGGGTTCATATTTGGATATCTATCAAACATTTTGGAAATACTCGAAAGGTTCGATTAAACGGGCAGTAACTAGATTCTTCCCGAAGAATAAGGGTTTTGAGTTTTTTCAAGTTGTTTTTTCTGAGCTTCTGGGAGGGAGGTCTTGAATGATATCAAAAATGAGTTCTTTTTGATCTTTGACTGTGTTATCTGAATGTTTGATCATATTAATAACTTTGCATGCGCAAGGAGAAGAAATATTACCTTCATCGGTGCTCGCCAAGTCTTGAAAGTCATCGGGTTGATAGTCCGAAGAGGAATCAATTTGAACTAAAGAGATACTCAATTTTTTCTTTTTAATTCCCGGGTCTATTTCAGAAATTGATCTAGAATTTCATTAATCTTCTTACTACGGCATGCATTTGCTTTGTGACCTGGTTTACCACATTTATAGCAAGTAATCTTATTGAAATTTGGTTTTTTGTGATAAGTTTTTCTTGAAGGTTTGTAAAATTCTGGAGAAGATGGTTTGAAGCGCCGAGAGTATGAACGTCTTCTTGAATACCTAGGCGGATTTTTGAAAAATCGTCTTTTGAGTTGAGCAGAAGGAGCTTTAATACCTGTGATTCCGAATGCTTCACAAAAGGAACCCAATTCTCGTCGCTCACTTCCATATTTGGCTTGGAATTTTAACTCTTGGCAAGCAGATAAAGCTTCTTGTTTAATGAATGCAAAAAGTTGACCATAAGTCATTATATTGAAATCTATTTGGTCTAAACCCATTTCTTTTTTGAGATTTGTAATGATTCTTTGAGAAAATAAAGTTGGTAATCCAAAGAATGAATTTTTTCTTTCCAAAATGGTGCATTGCAATCAGGTCTTTTGAGTACATAGGTTAAAAACATATCTTTGTACCATCGAAAATCTGTTAAAGTTGGACATCTTAAATTCGTCAAAAATACTTTTGCAGAGGATAACTCCTCTTTTGGGTTTCCTACAAAATGCATTGAAATGGTGACAAGTAGGAAATCACATGCATCATTTTGTAATGAAATATTACCTTGTTCGTCTTCTATTTCAATTGTGTGATCAAGAATGGCGAGTTTTTTCTTCAATGGTTAATGAATTATCCCACCAATATTTTAATTGACTCAGTAAATCCCGCAATTAAAAAATATTGCTGCCCTGTTTTTCTCGGTATATTGTGAACTTTGTATGCAATCTTGGCCATGCCCATTTCTTGTAATGTATTAAGAATTTCGTATTCGCTTTTTGCCATCTATATTCCAATTGGAAATTGAATTGCCATCATAATGAGAGGTATGAAACTTGGCTCGTTCTTCATATTGAATATCTGGGGGAGTTGGTCGTGGATAATAATTCCGAGTTTCAGCGTTTTTCCATCGAGGATTTGAAGCTTTATATGGTTTTGAATGGCGAATTTTGTTCACAATATTGTGATCTATTTCATGAGGCTCTAGGAATGAATTCTCGACTTGATGTATTTTTTGAAATGAATTCATTATCGATTGAATAGAACTCGGAAGAATTATAGTGTTCTTGGCCTTCCCTGCTCAATAGTATTTATTTTGGACGAACCGGGTAGATTGGAATTGATTTTGTCTAAGGTTTGAGATATCTTGTGTAGTAATGGAGAAGAAGATGATAAAGAGGAGGATGTTGGTCTTATAAGTTGAGCTTCTTGATCTTTGGATAGGGTACTTGGTTGAAAATGAGGAGAAGAATAACTTGTAGGAAATCTGGAAGTATTAGGTTTAGGAATAGATTTTATCTCGTAAGATAAAGAATCTACCCGAGTGGCGATTGTATGTAAAATTTGATTAGAAAAATTATTCCCGATGGTAGATTTTTCTAATATCATGCATTGAGATAGAATCATCGTTGTCTTTACCTCTTTTGAATGGTGCCGCAATTATCTCACCTTCGTGGAGTGTCGATCCGAAGAGATTGAAGTGGCGGATGAATTTGAGTTATAATATTGCCATCATTTAATTTCCACTTTTTTTGCTAAATTTGTGTGGACATTAATATGTGATATTTTGAAAGGATCTTTTTCTTCAAAACCTTGTTTGATTAGAAAATATTCTAACCAAATAGAAAAAATCAAAAGGAGTGTTTAAACGATTAATATCTAAAATCCATTGTTCTTTGATTTTTTTCTTGATAAAAAGGTTCTAATTGAAAAAACCAATTTCTTTTTTTCATTGTTTTCCTGATCAAATATATCTTGTTCTAATGAATTAAAATCAATGTTTGTAATTTTATGAATAACATCGATCTCACCTTTCATCCGTGAAGCCGTAGGAGATAAAGGAGGAGATGTGGATACCTCCGGGATTGGTACTCGTATGATGTACATGAATTGAATTTGGCATTCTGAATGATTGTTCGGGATGCGTCCCGTAAAAGAACGCCTTTGAGTATGCGCAAATGAATGTCGACTTGGTTCTCGTAGGAATGGTAGAACTTGATCCTTGTTCTCTCATGGAATTAAAGCGTATGAGAATATTACCATTATGTTCTTCTATAATTTGAGAGATTTCTGTTTGTTCTAAATGGGGAGGAGGTTGAGCATTTTCAATTTGAAATTCTTCCCGGAATCGTAATCTCGTGCCATTTTAGTCGTTTAGGAGTAAATGTTTTTGATTGTTCAAACCTCTATATGAAGTAGGACAGCTTTCGTCACGTGATGTTGGAATCAATTTGAAACGAGGATTTAATTGTGAACTTAAAAGTCGATAATAAACTCTATACATAACAACAAACCTGCTCAAGAAGTTTTTCAAATTCATCTCCTTGTAGATGAATGTCCAAAACCAATGAATTCATAATTAATGGATCTCGTTAAAGAAACGGAATAATTTGGAGCACAATTAAAATAAATTGGTCCATTGCAAATATTTGTTTGAATCATGGCAAGTAGAGAAGGTTTGTAACGCTTTTAGCCTTTTGTCACGTAAAGCTAAATAAATGGGAGCATCAACTCCAATATGAACTAGTGGTTTGACAAAGAATTTGAATTAAACCATAATGAATATATCGAAATCCTTTTTCAAAATATTTATTCAAAGATGTTTTTGATAATAAAGGAGTAGTTTGAAATTTTTTCTTGAATATTCATTGTTTCTTCATGGGTTTTGACTCGAAAAAGCAGCTTTTGAAATCAAATTTTCCTATTTTGTAAATAGTCTCAATTTGTTCTTCCGGAATAGTCCAATCATTGAAATTATATTGAATATTTTCTTCTTTACTTTGAACTATTCTTTTTGAATCTAAGTTGGAGCTCGAAGAAAACATTCTTCTTACCAAATTTGCCATATCTAATGCATAGAGATCATAATATGTGTCTAAATGCAATTCCTAGTGGGAACAACGGGACTACTAGGCCGGGAACACCCTCTTCAAACGGGCTTACCAACGGTCTTACAAGCTGACCAACGTCTTACCAACACACAGAGATGAAAATAAACACGTAATATGATATGTATGCAAATGAGATGTGCAAATAAGAATAAGATGAAATGCTTAACTAATGGCTCTGATACCAAAATATACCCAGGATATCAAACTTGAAAATTATATGAAAATAGGCTTACTTGAATTATGATCTTGAAAAGTTGAATTGAATCGTGGGGATATCTCGAATACAAGAGAAGGCTAGAGTATTGTTTCTTAGCTTGAGAGTTCTAAAATCTGATGCTAAAAACTGATGTCTATCCTTCAATTGAATCTAACTATTTATAGAAAGAAAATGAATTTACATTTGAATTTCATTTGTCTTGAATCTGCATTTCATTTGCATTTTATTTGAATTTGCATGTTATTGGAATCTTCAGATACAATAATTGAACTTGAGTGATATAGGTGTGGGTCCCTCCACGTGTTGTTGTCTTGAATAATGGCGTGTGGGTCCCGCCACGTTTTCTTGTTGAATGTACCTTTTTTGTCTTGTAGTGTCGGGCAGAGTTTGAATAGGACTCGTAGAATGGGATCATGAAATACAACATATATTATTTACATTTTTATATAAACATAAAGCGGTTTGTATTCCGTAAAACCCGCAAATCGAATGGGAATAGTGGGACCATCTGTGTCGGAACACCCTCTTCGAGCGGGCTTACCAACGGACTTACCAGCTTAAACCAAACACTTTACCAACATTCGTAAATGTCTGTTTTTATGATGGTGTGAAACCGCCGTAAATAAATTATACCTTTTTAATAAATTATACTTTTTGAATTATGAAATTAGAAATCAAAAGGGTCCCTGTCCTCCCTATAGGATCGATGATCGAGAGGCTCGGTAGAGGAATCCCTGTGAGGAAGTAGGACTTTGAGAACTTTGTTGTTTAAGCTGTTTTATGATGGTGTGAAACCGCCGTAAATAAATTATACCTTTTTTAAAAAGTATGAATTAATCCATCTCGGATGCAACTTTGATCAGCTCCACTATCTATCATAGTCTGTAAATGTTCCTTTGAAAGTTCCAATTGCAATTGTAATATATATGTTCCATTTTTGGAAATGTAATTTTGTCGATGATAGAAATAAATTTTGAATCTTGTGGATTTGTACCTGGCATAGGGATTTCAGCGAGTGGAAATTCTGGAATAGGAGAATCAGAAAGAACTTCTTTACCTTTAGAAGTTCGTGATTGTAATAGGGCTATTTGAGTATCTAATTCCAAATTTTTTGTTTCTACAGAGAAAATTCTTTCTTTGAGTTCTTTGACTTGGGATTTTAAAGAACGAATTTCTGTTTGTAATTCGGCTGTATTATGTTGGCGTATTGGAGGGTTCATATTTGGATATCTATCAAACATTTTGGAAATACTGAAAGGTTCGATTAAACGGGCAGAACTAGATTCTTCCCGAAGAATAAGGGTTTTGAGTTTTTCAAGTTGTTTTTTCTGAGCTTCTGGAGGGAGGTCTTGAATGATATCAAAAATGAGTTCTTTTTGATCTTTGACTGTGTTATCTGAATGTTTGATCATATTAATAACTTTGCATGCGCAAGGAGAAGAAATATTACCTTCATCGGTCTGCTTGAAGTCTTGAAAGTCATCGGGTTGATAGTCTGAAGAGGAATCAATTTGAACTAAAGAGATACTCAATTTTTTCTTTTAATTCCCTGGTCTATTTCAGGGAAATTGATCTAGAATTTCATTAATCTTCTTACTACGGCATGCATTTGCTTTGTGACCTGGTTTACCACATTTATAGCAAGTAATCTTATTGAAATTTGGTTTTTTGTGATAAGTTTTTCTTGAAGGTTTGTAAAATTCTGGAGAAGATGGTTTGAAGCGCCGAGAGTATGAACGTCTTCTTGAATACCTAGGCGGATTTTTGAAAAATCGTCTTTTGAGTTGAGCAGAAGGAGCTTTAATACCTGTGATTCCGAATGCTTCACAAAAGGAACCCAATTCTCGTCGCTCACTTCCATATTTGGCTTGGAATTTTAACTCTTGGCAAGCGAGATAAAGCTTCTTGTTTAATGAATGCAAAAAAGTTGACCATAAGTCATTATATTGAAATCTATTTGGTCTAAACCCATTTCTTTTTTGAGATTTGTAATGATTCTTTGAGAAAATAAAGTTGGTAATCCAGTAATGAATTTTTTCTTTCCAAAATGGTGCATTGCAATCAGGTCTTTTGAGTACATAGGTTAAAAACATATCTTTGTACCATCGAAAATCTGTTAAAGTTGGACATCTTAAATTCGTCAAAAATACTTTTGCAGAGGATAACTCCTCTTTTGGGTTTCCTACAAAATGCATTGAAATGGTGACAAGTAGGAAATCACATGCATCATTTTGTAATGAAATATTACCTTGTTCGTCTTCTATTTCAATTGTGTGATCAAGAATGGCGAGTTTTTCTTCAATGGTTAATGAATTATCCCACCAATATTTTAATTGACCTGTAAATCCTGCAATTAAAAATATTGCTGCCTGTTTTTCTGGTATATTGTGAACTTTGTATGCAATCTTGGCCATGCCCATTTCTTGTAATGTATTAAGAATTTCGTATTCGCTTTTGCCATCTATATTCCAATTGGAAATTGAATTGCCATCATAATGAGAGGTATGAAACTTGGCTCGTTCTTCATATTGAATATCTGGGGGAGTTGGTCGTGGATAATAATTCCGAGTTTCAGCGTTTTTCCATCGAGGATTTGAAGCTTTATATGGTTTTGAATGGCGAATTTTGTTCACAATATTGTGATCTATTTCATGAGGCTCTAGGAATGAATTCTCGACTTGATGTATTTTTGAAATGAATTCATTATCGATTGAATAGAACTGGAAGAATTATAGTGTTCTTGGCCTTCCTGTTCAATAGTATTTATTTTGGACGAACTGGGTAGATTGGAATTGATTTTGTCTAAGGTTTGAGATATCTTGTGTAGTAATGGAGAAGAAGATGATAAAGAGGAGGATGTTGGTCTTATAAGTTGAGCTTCTTGATCTTTGGATAGGGTACTTGGTTGAAAATGAGGAGAAGAATAACTTGTAGGAAATCTGGAAGTATTAGGTTTAGGAATAGATTTTATCTCGTAAGATAAAGAATCTACCCGAGTGGCGATTGTATGTAAAATTTGATTAGAAAAATTATTCCGATGGTAGATTTTTTCTAATATCATGCATTGAGATAGAATCATCGATGTCTTTACCTCTTTTGAATGGTGCTGCAATTATCTCACCTTCAGGAGTGTCGATCCGAAGAGATTGAAGTGGCGGATGAATTTGAGTTATAATATTGCCATCATTTAATTTCCACTTTTTTGCTAAATTTGTGTGGACATTAATATGTGATATTTTGAAAGGATCTTTTTCTTCAAAACCTTGTTTGATTAGAAAATATTCTAACCAAAGTAAAAAAATCAAAAGGAGTGTTTAAACGATTAATATCTAAAATCCATTGTTCTTTGATTTTTTCTTGATAAAAAGGTTCTAATTGAAAAAACCAATTTCTTTTTTCATTGTTTTCCGGATCAAATATATCTTGTTCTAATGAATTAAAATCAATGTTTGTAATTTTATGAATAACATCGATCTCACCTTTCATCCGTGAAGCCGTAGGAGATAAAGGAGGAGATGTGGATACCTCCGGGATTGGTACTCGTATGATGTACATGAATTGAATTTGGCATTCCGAATGATTGTTCGGGATGCGTCCCGTAAAAGAACGCCTTTGAGTATGCGCAAATGAATGTCGACTTGGTTCCCAGTAGGAATGGTAGAACTTGATCCTTGTTCTCTCATGGAATTAAAGCGTATGAGAATATTACCATTATGTTCTTCTATAATTTGAGAGATTTCTGTTTGTTCTAAATGGGGAGGAGGTTGAGCATTTTCAATTTGAAATTCTTCTGGAATCGTAATCTCGTGCCATTTTAGTCGTTTAGGAGTAAATGTTTTTGATTGTTCAGCCTCTATATGAAGTAGGACAGTTTCGTCACGTGATGTTGGAATCAATTTGAAACGAGGATTTAATTGTGAACTTAAAAGTCGATAATAAACTCTATACATAACAACAAACTGTTCAGTAAGTTTTTCAAATTCATCTCCTTGTAGATGAATGTCCAAAACCAATGAATTCATAATTAATGGATCTGTTAAAGAAACGGAATAATTTGGAGCACAATTAAAATAAATTGGTCCATTGCAAATATTTGTTTGAATCATGGCAAGTAGAGAAGGTTTGTAACGTTTTAGCCTTTTGTCACGTAAAGCTAAATAAATGGGAGCATCAACTCCAATATGAACTAGTGGTTTGACAAAGAATTTGAATTAAACCATAATGAATATATCGAAATCCTTTTTCAAAATATTTATTCAAAGATGTTTTTGATAATAAAGGAGTAGTTTGAAATTTTTCTTGAATATTCATTGTTTCTTCATGGGTTTTGACTCGAAAAAGCAGCTTTTGAAATCAAATTTTCCTATTTTGTAAATAGTCTCAATTTGTTCTTCTCGGAATAGTCCAATCATTGAAATTATATTGAATATTTTCTTCTTTACTTTGAACTATTCTTTTTGAATCTAAGTTGGAGCTCGAAGAAAACATTCTTCTTACCAAATTTGCCATATCTAATGCATAGAGATCATAATATGTGTCTAAATGCAATTCCTAGTGGGAACAACGGGACTACTAGGCCGAGAACACCCTCTTCAAACGGGCTTACCAACGGTCTTACAAGTCGACCAACGTCTTACCAACACACAGAGATGAAAATAAACACGTAATATGATATGTATGCAAATGAGATGTGCAAATAAGAATAAGATGAAATGCTTAACTAATGGCTCTGATACCAAAATATACCCAGGATATCAAACTTGAAAATTATATGAAAATAGGCTTACTTGAATTATGATCTTGAAAAGTTGAATTGAATCGTGGGGATATCTGAATACAAGAGAAGGCTAGAGTATTGTTTCTTAGCTTGAGAGTTCTAAAATCTGATGCTAAAAACTGATGTCTATCCTTCAATTGAATCTAACTATTTATAGAAAGAAAATGAATTTACATTTGAATTTCATTTGTCTTGAATCTGCATTTCATTTGCATTTTATTTGAATTTGCATGTTATTGGAATCTTCAGATACAATAATTGAACTTGAGTGATATAGGTGTGGGTCCCTCCACGTGTTGTTGTCTTGAATAATGGCGTGTGGGTCCCGCCACGTTTTCTTGTTGAATGTACCTTTTTGTCTTGTAGTGTCGGCAGAGTTTGAATAGGATCGTAGAATGGGATCATGAAATACAACATATATTATTTACATTTTTATATAAACATAAAGCGGTTTGTATTCCAGAAAACTGCAAATCTGAATGGGAATAGTGGGACCACTGTGCCGGGAACACCCTCTTCAGGCGGGCTTACCAACGGACTTACCAGTTAAACCAAACACTTTACCAACATTCGTAAATGCTGTTTTATGATGGTGTGAAACCGCCGTAAATAAATTATACCTTTTTTAAATTATACTTTTTGAATTATGAAATTAGAAATCAAAAGGGTCCTGTCCTCCTATAGGATCAGTATCGAGAGGCTCGGTAGAGGAATCCTGTGAGGAAGTAGGACTTTGAGAACTTTGTTGTTTAAGCTGTTTTTGAAATGCTTTGAAGCGTAAAAATTCTTGAAATTGGGTTGCTTCATCAACTTCATCTGTGGTAATTTTTGAACTTGAGGAATCTGGTTTGAGTGGTGATGGAGTGGTTGGAGCAGATGGTCTGGTTGAAGCAGACTGTTGAATAGAGACTTTTGAAGGTCCAGTGTTTTTTGATAATTGTTGAATACTTCGTTGAATTATATGACTAGTTTGAATGAATTGTAGAACAGCTTCTTGAGAACATAGTTCTACTGAATAAGCTGTCCACCATTTGATTTTGAATTCTCTGATAATGGACATTGGAAATTCCTTTGAATAAACTTGGTGAACTTTGTAACTCCAGAGAGAAGATCCATGGAACTCGGAGTTACGCATAAAAAATGTAGTGGAATGGCATGTCGTTTGGGCCCTGTCATCTTTTTGACCCATGTTTGATAACCGAGTTTAGGAATGGGAGGTAGTATGTCTGGTAGACTTCCAAAATTTATCCACCATTCATAAAACCAGATTGGAAAATCTTTTAAACATTGTTGATGAAATATGAAGAACCATGAATGATCAAAAGGGCGTTTGAAAAATGTTCTATACCAAGCCATACGGTAGTCTTGGTAAGTGTAACCTTTTGGAATGAAATTAACAGAAAATTCTTTTGTAGTCCAAATGGAAGTCCATTCGGAAGATGTCAGAACCTTTTTAATAACACATTTTGAATAAGCAATTCTTTGAGGATTTTGCTTATCTGGTGTATGAGATATTTCAACTGATTTTGAATCAACAAGAATGAGCTCATAAAATGTTTGAGTTTTTTGTAGATCATCGGGTAGCCAGTGGCAACCCGGAGGAAGGATTCTTTGAAGTAAATTTTGAAGAATTTTGAATTCGGGAATTTCTGTGAAAGTGGTGAGAAATATATTTTCTATATTGGGTTTGATGAAATATTGTGTATTTGCTGAAGATACATTTTGTGTAGAATTTTGAATAGGGGATTTTTGTAGTTTGAATGAAGGTGTCTCAGCGGCCATTGAATAAGTCAAAGGAGGAAAATCACTAAGGGCTCTAAATCTATTGGGTGTTTGAATTGTTGAGGAAGAAGGAATAGAGGGTTTGATCTCATAATCTTTAGCACTTTGAATTTGTAATCTTGGAGTCTTTTCCTTTTCCTTGAGTTTACTCATGCTGAGGAGTAGTAAGGAATTCTCTTGTTAGAAAATCAGGTAAAGAATTTTGAGTTCCTTTTATATATTCTATATCAAAATCGAAGGCAGATAGAATAGCTTGCCATCGAGCAAAAATTTGTTTTGAAACTAAATTTTGAACATCTTTTTGTAAAATTTCTTTTGCAGATTTGCAATCAATACGTAATAGAAAACGTTTGTTGTATAAATCGTCTTGAAATTTTGAAATACATAAAACAATACTTAAAATTTCTTTTTTAACAGTTGAATAATTTTTTTGCGGTCCGAGCCAAAGACCACTATGATATCTTACTAAATGTTCATGAGATGAATGAGTAAACTTTTGTTTTAAGATGCCACCATATCCTAGATCTGATGCATCAGTTTCTACTATCATGAATGCAGATGGATGAGGAATGGTCATGCATGGTAATGTTTTTGCCTTATTTTTGAGCATGCGAACTATTTGAGTATCGTTTGATGAGTCCATGCAGGGGAGGATTTTTTTGTAATCTTTGATATAAAGGTGCACAAATTTGACGTAATTTTGGAAAAAAATCAGAAAGATAATTAAGACAACCAAGAAATCTTTGTAGCTGATTTATTTCTTTTATTTCGTCTGGAAATTTATCAGCAAATTCAAGAGCACGATGAATCGGAGTAATTGTACCTTTGTATATAATATGACCAAGAAATCTAATTTGAGTTTGGAATAATTTAAGTTTAGGTGCAGAAACAACTAAACCGTTTCTTTTGACAACTTGAAGAAATATTTGTAAATGTTTAAAGTGTTGATCAATGGAATCAGAGAATAATAAAACATCATCAATATAGACGATAATGAATGTAGTATAAGGATTGAAAATATCATTCATAATATGTTGAAATTCAGATGGAGCATTTTTTAGCCCGAATGGCATAACGTTCCATTCGTAATGCCCAAAAGGAACTGTGAATGCTGTTTTGTAACGATCTTGTTCGGCTATTTGAATCTGCCAAAAGCCAGATTTCATATCGAATTTTGAAAATATTTTTGCATTGTATAATCGTTTTAATAGATCCTTTTTATTAGGAATGGGATACCTGATCCATTGGAGAACTTTGTTGAGTGGTTTGTAATTGATAACAAGGCGAGGAACACCGCGTTCCTTTTCTGCTTGATTTATGACATAAAAAGCTGCGCAACTCCAAGGTGATTTGGAGGGGCGAATTAATTTCTTTGCGAGTAATTCTTGAATTTCCTTTTTACATACTTCTAATAATTCGTGATTCATTTGAATAGGGCGTGCTTTTGTAGGAATATTCTTTTTCGAAAAAATCTTTTTCATAGGGAAGAGAAACAATATGTTTCTTTCGATCCCAAAAAGCATTTGGAATATTTGCACTGATTTCTTTTGTAAGTGAGTTTTGAAATGCTAAAATTTTTTTCTTGATTTTGAGAATTTTGCAATTGTTCTTCAATTCTTTCATAAGAAAGTTCTTCTTTCGTAAAAACTAATTTTATTCGAAATCGTTGAATAGTATTTATTTGTTTGTAAATAGAATTTTCTTGTAATAGAAATAATTCTTTTTGTTTCACAGGGTTTAAAAATTTGAAAATAACAGTGTTGCCCATGATTTTTGTTCCCAAAGTTCACCAAGTTTATTCAAAGGAATTTCCAATGTCCATTATCAGAGAATTCAAAATCAAATGGTGGACAGCTTATTCAGTAGAACTATGTTCTCAAGAAGCTGTTCTACAATTCATTCAAACTAGTCATATAATTCAACGAAGTATTCAACAATTATCAAAAAACACTGGACCTTCAAAAGTCTCTATTCAACAGTCTGCTTCAACCAGACCATCTGCTCCAACCACTCCATCACCACTCAAACCAGATTCCTCAAGTTCAAAAATTACCACAGATGAAGTTGATGAAGCAACCCAATTTCAAGAATTTTTACGCTTCAAAGCATTTCAAAAACGACTTAAACAACAAAGTTCTCAAAGTCCTACTTCCTCACGGGATTCCTCTACCGAGCCTCTCGATCACTGATCCTATAGGGAGGACAGGACCCTTTTGATTTCTAATTTCATAATTCAAAAAGTATAATTTATTAAAAAGGTATAATTTATTTACGGCGGTTTCACACCATCATAAAACAGCATTTACGAATGTTGGTAAAGTGTTTGGTTTAACTGGTAAGTCCGTTGGTAAGCCCGCCTGAAGAGGGTGTTCCCGGCACAGTGGTCCCACTATTCCCATTCAGATTTGCAGTTTTCTGGAATACAAACCGCTTTATGTTTATATAAAAATGTAAATAATATATGTTGTATTTACAGTCCATTCTACAGTCCTATTCAAACTCTGCCGACACTACAAGACAAAAAGGTACATTCAACAAGAAAACGTGGCGGGACCCACACGCCATTATTCAAGACAACAACACGTGGAGGGACCCACACCTATATCACTCAAGTTCAATTATTGTATCTGAAGATTCCAATAACATGCAAATTCAAATAAAATGCAAATGAAATGCAGATTCAAGACAAATGAAATTCAAATGTAAATTCATTTTCTTTCTATAAATAGTTAGATTCAATTGAAGGATAGACATCAGTTTTTAGCATCAGATTTTAGAACTCTCAAGCTAAGAAACAATACTCTAGCCTTCTCTTGTATTCAGATATCCCCACGATTCAATTCAACTTTTCAAGATCATAATTCAAGTAAGCCTATTTTCATATAATTTTCAAGTTTGATATCCTGGGTATATTTTGGTATCAGAGCCATTAGTTAAGCATTTCATCTTATTCTTATTTGCACATCTCATTTGCATACATATCATATTACGTGTTTATTTTCATCTCTGTGTGTTGGTAAGACGTTGGTCAGCTTGTAAGACCGTTGGTAAGCCCGTTTGAAGAGGGTGTTCCCGGCCTAGTAGTCCCGTTGTTCCCACTAGGAATTGCATTTAGACACATATTATGATCTCTATGCATTAGATATGGCAAATTTGGTAAGAAGAATGTTTTCTTCAGGCTCCAACTTAGATTCAAAAAGAATAGTTCAAAGTAAAGAAGAAAATATTCAATATAATTTCAATGATTGGACTATTCCAGAAGAACAAATTGAGACTATTTACAAAATAGGAAAATTTGATTTCAAAAGCTGCTTTTTGATCAAAACCCATGAAGAAACAATGAATATTCAAGAAAAATTTCAAACTACTCCTTTATTATCAAAAACATCTTTGAATAAATATTTTGAAAAAGGATTTCGATATATTCATTATGGTTTAATTCAAATTGCTGTCAAACCACTAGTTCATATTGGAGTTGATGCTCCCATTTATTTAGCTTTACGTGACAAAAGGCTAAAACGTTACAAACCTTCTCTACTTGCCATGATTCAAACAAATATTTGCAATGGACCAATTTATTTTAATTGTGCTCCAAATTATTCCGTTTCTTTAACAGATCCATTAATTATGAATTCATTGGTTTTGGACATTCATCTACAAGGAGATGAATTTGAAAAACTTACTGAACAGTTTGTTGTTATGTATAGAGTTTATTATCGACTTTTAAGTTCACAATTAAATCCTCGTTTCAAATTGATTCCAACATCACGTGACGAAACTGTCCTACTTCATATAGAGGCTGAACAATCAAAAACATTTACTCCTAAACGACTAAAATGGCACGAGATTACGATTCCAGAAGAATTTCAAATTGAAAATGCTCAACCTCCTCCCCATTTAGAACAAACAGAAATTCGTTCTTTAAAATCCCAAGTCAAAGAACTCAAAGAAAGAATTTTCTCTGTAGAAACAAAAAATTTGGAATTAGATACTCAAATAGCCCTATTACAATCACGAACTTCTAAAGGTAAAGAAGTTCTTTCTGATTCTCCTATTCCAGAATTTCCACTCGCTGAAATCCCTATGCCAGGTACAAATCCACAAGATTCAAAATTTATTTCTATCATCGACAAAATTACATTTCAAAATGGAACATATATATTACAATTGCAATTGGAACTTTCAAAGGAACATTTACAGCTATGATAGATAGTGGAGCTGATCAAAGTTGCATCCGAGATGGATTAATTCATACAAAGTATTACGTACCAACAAATGAATCATTAGTCACTGCAAACGGTATGCCCCTTCAAGTCAAAGGTAAACTCGTCAAAACTGCCATTTGCAATGATCATTATTGTTTCAAACACCAATTTATTGTGGTTAAAGATTTAAATACTGATATAATTTTAGGAACTCCTTTTCTTACTCAAATCTATCCCTTTTGGGTAAATCACCATGGTTTGGGAACAAAAATCATGGGCAACACTGTTATTTTCAAATTTTTAAACCCTGTGAAACAAAAAGAATTATTTCTATTACAAGAAAATTCTATTTACAAACAAATAAATACTATTCAACGATTTCAGAATAAAATTAGTTTTTCCGAAAGAAGAACTTTCTTATGAAAGAATTGAAGAACAATTGCAAAATTCTCAAAATCAAGAAAAAAATTTTTAGCATTTCAAAACTCACTTACAAAAAGAAATCATGCAAATATTCCAAATGCTTTTTGGGATCGAAAGAAACATATTGTTTCTCTTCCCTATGAAAAAGATTTTTCAGAAAAGAATATTCCTACAAAAGCACGCCCTATTCAAATGAATCACGAATTATTAGAAGTATGTAAAAAGGAAATTCAAGAATTACTCGCAAAGAAATTAATTCGCCCCTCCAAATCACCTTGGAGTTGCGCAGCTTTTTATGTCATAAATCAAGCAGAAAAGGAACGCGGTGTTCCTCGCCTTGTTATCAATTACAAACCACTCAACAAAGTTCTCCAATGGATCGAGTATCCCATTCCTAATAAAAAGGATCTATTAAAAACGATTATACAATGCAAAAATATTTTCAAAATTCGATATGAAATCGGCTTTTGGCGATTCAAATAGCCGAACAAGATCGTTACAAAACAAAGCATTCACAGTTCCTTTTTGGGCATTACGAATGGAACGTTATGCCATTCGGGCTAAAAAATGCTCCATCTGAATTTCAACATATTATGAATGATATTTTCAATCCTTATACTACATTCATTATCGTCTATATTGATGATGTTTTATTATTCTCTGATTCCATTGATCAACACTTTAAACATTTACAAATATTTCTTCAAGTTGTCAAAAGAAACGGTTTAGTTGTTTCTGCACCTAAACTTAAATTATTCCAAACTCAAATTAGATTTCTTGGTCATATTATATACAAAGGTACAATTACTCCGATTCATCGTGCTCTTGAATTTGCTTTGATAAATTTCCGGACTGAAATAAAAGAAATAAATCAGCTACAAAGATTTCTTGGTTGTCTTAATTATCTTTCTCGATTTTTTTTCCAAAATTACGTCAAATTTGTGCACCTTTATATCAAAGATTACAAAAAAATCCTCCCGCATGGACTCATCGACGATACTCAAATAGTTCGCATGCTCAAAAAATAAGGCAAAAACATTACCATGCATGACCATTCCTCATCCATCTCGCATTCATGATAGTAGAAACCGATGCATCGGATCTAGGATATGGTGGCATCTTAAAACAAAAGTTTACTCATTCATCTCATGAACATTTAGTAAGATATCATAGTGGTCTTTGGCTCGGACCGCAAAAAAAATTATTCAACTCGTTAAAAAAGAAATTTTAAGTATTGTTTTATGTATTTCAAAATTTCAAGACGATTTATACAACAAACGTTTTCTATTACGTATTGATTGCAAATCGCAAAAGAAATTTTACAAAAAGATGTTCAAAATTTAGTTTCAAAACAAATTTTTTGCTCGATGGCAAGCTATTCTATCTCGCCTTCGATTTTGATATAGAATATATAAAAGGAACTCAAAATTCTTTACCCGATTTTCTAACAAGAGAATTCCTTACTACTCCTCAAAGCATGAGTAAACTCAAGGAAAAGGAAAAGACTCCAAGATTACAAATTCAAAGTGCTAAAGATTATGAGATCAAACCCTCTATTCCTTCTTCCTCAACAATTCAAACACCCAATAGATTTAGAGCCCTTAGTGATTTTCCTCCTTTGACTTATTCAATGGCCGCTGAGACACCTTCATTCAAACTACAAAAATCCCCTATTCAAAATTCTACACAAAATGTATCTTCAAACGAAATACACAATATTTCATCAAACCCAATATAGAAAATATATTTCTCACCACTTTCACAGAAATTCCCGAATTCAAAATTCTTCAAAATTTACTTCAAAGAATCCTTCCTCCGGGTTGCCACTGGCTACCCGATGATCTACAAAAAACTCAAACATTTTATGAGCTCATTCTTGTTGATTCAAAATCAGTTGAAATATCTCATACACCAGATAAGCAAAATCCTCAAAGAATTGCTTATTCAAAATGTGTTATTAAAAAGGTTCTGACATCTTCCGAATGGACTTCCATTTGGACTACAAAAGAATTTTCTGTTAATTTCATTCCAAAAGGTTACACTTACCAAGACTACCGTATGGCTTGGTATAGAACATTTTTCAAACGCCCTTTTGATCATTCATGGTTCTTCATATTTCATCAACAATGTTTAAAAAGATTTTCCAATCTGGGTTTTTATGAATGGTGGATAAATTTTGGAAGTCTACCGGACATACTACCTCCCATTCCTAAACTCGGTTATCAAACATGGGTCAAAAAGATGACAGGCCCGAAAGACATGCCATTCCACTACATTTTTATGCGTAACTCCGAGTTCCATGGATCTTCTCACTGGAGTTACAAAGTTCACCAAGTTTATTCAAAGGAATTTCCAATGTCCATTATCGGAGAATTCAAAATCAAATGGTGGGACGAACTTTATTCGAGTAGAACTATGTTCTCAAGAAGTCGTTCTACAATTCATTCAAACTAGTCATATAATTCAACGAAGTATTCAACAATTATCAAAAAAACACTCGGACCTTCAAAAGTCTCTATTCAACGATGCCGCTTTCAACTGCACCATCCGCTCCAACCACTCCATCACCACTCAAACCAGATTCCTCAAGTTCAAAAATTACCACAGATGAAGTTGATGAAGCAACCCAATTTCAAGAATTTTTACGCTTCAAAGCATTTCAAAAACAGCTTAAACAACAAAGTTCTCAAAGTCCTACTTCCTCACAGGGATTCCTCTACCGAGCCTCTCGATACCGATCCTATAGGGAGGACAGGGACCCTTTTGATTTCTAATTTCATAATTCAAAAAGTATAATTTATTAAAAAGGTATAATTTATTTACTGCGGTTTCACACCATCATAAAACAAAGCATTTACGAATGTTGGTAAAGTGTTTGGTTTAACTGGTAAGTCCGTTGGTAAGCCCGCTCGAAGAGGGTGTTCCCGCACAGTGGTCCCACTATTCCCATTCGCATTTGCGCTTTTCGGAATACAAACCGCTTTATGTTTATATAAAAAATGTAAATAATATATGTTGTATTTACTGATCCCATTCTACAGTCCCTATTCAAACTCTGCCGACACTACAAGACAAAAAGGTACATTCAACAAGAAAACGTGGCGGGACCCACACGCCATTATTCAAGACAACAACACGTGGAGGGACCCACACCTATATCACTCAAGTTCAATTATTGTATCTGAAGATTCCAATAACATGCAAATTCAAATAAAATGCAAATGAAATGCAGATTCAAGACAAATGAAATTCAAATGTAAATTCATTTTCTTTCTATAAATAGTTAGATTCAATTGAAGGATAGACATCAGTTTTTAGCATCAGATTTTAGAACTCTCAAGCTAAGAAACAATACTCTAGCCTTCTCTTGTATTCAGATATCCCCACGATTCAATTCAACTTTTCAAGATCATAATTCAAGTAAGCCTATTTTCATATAATTTTCAAGTTTGATATCCTGGGTATATTTTGGTATCATCGACAAAATTACATTTCAAAAATGGAACATATATATTACAATTGCAATTGGAACTTTCAAAGGAACATTTACAGCTATGATAGATAGTGGAGCTGATCAAAGTTGCATCCGAGATGGATTAATTCATACAAAGTATTACGTACCAACAAATGAATCATTAGTCACTGCAAACGGTATGCCCCTTCAAGTCAAAGGTAAACTCGTCAAAACTGCCATTTGCAATGATCATTATTGTTTCAAACACCAATTTATTGTGGTTAAAGATTTAAATACTGATATAATTTTAGGAACTCCTTTTCTTACTCAAATCTATCCCTTTTGGGTAAATCACCATGGTTTGGGAACAAAAATCATGGGCAACACTGTTATTTTCAAATTTTTAAACCCTGTGAAACAAAAAGAATTATTTCTATTACAAGAAAATTCTATTTACAAACAAATAAATACTATTCAACGATTTCAGAATAAAATTAGTTTTCTGAAAGAAGAACTTTCTTATGAAAGAATTGAAGAACAATTGCAAAATTCTCAAAATCAAGAAAAAATTTTAGCATTTCAAAACTCACTTACAAAAGAAATCTGTGCAAATATTCCAAATGCTTTTTGGGATCGAAAGAAACATATTGTTTCTCTTCCCTATGAAAAAGATTTTTCAGAAAAGAATATTCCTACAAAAGCACGCCCTATTCAAATGAATCACGAATTATTAGAAGTATGTAAAAAGGAAATTCAAGAATTACTCGCAAAGAAATTAATTCGCCCCTCCAAATCACCTTGGAGTTGCGCAGCTTTTTATGTCATAAATCAAGCAGAAAAGGAACGCGGTGTTCCTCGCCTTGTTATCAATTACAAACCACTCAACAAAGTTCTCCAATGGATCAGGTATCCCATTCCTAATAAAAAGGATCTATTAAAACGATTATACAATGCAAAAATATTTTCAAAATTCGATATGAAATCTGGCTTTTGGCAGATTCAAATAGCCGAACAAGATCGTTACAAAACAAAGCATTCACGGTTCCTTTTTGGGCATTACGAATGGAACGTTATGCCATTCGGGCTAAAAAATGCTCCATCCGAATTTCAACATATTATGAATGATATTTTCAATCCTTATACTACATTCATTATCGTCTATATTGATGATGTTTTATTATTCTCCCGATTCCATTGATCAACACTTTAAACATTTACAAATATTTCTTCAAGTTGTCAAAAGAAACGGTTTAGTTGTTTCGCACCTAAACTTAAATTATTCCAAACTCAAATTAGATTTCTTGGTCATATTATATACAAAGGTACAATTACTCCGATTCATCGTGCTCTTGAATTTGTTTGATAAATTTCCAGATCGAAATAAAAGAAATAAATCAGCTACAAAGATTTCTTGGTTGTCTTAATTATCTTTCCGATTTTTTTTCCAAAATTACGTCAAATTTGTGCACCTTTATATCAAAGATTACAAAAAAATCCTCCCTGCATGGACTCATCAAACGATACTCAAATAGTTCGCATGCTCAAAAATAAGGCAAAAACATTACCATGCATGACCATTCCTCATCCATCTCGCATTCATGATAGTAGAAACCGATGCATCGGATCTAGGATATGGTGGCATCTTAAAACAAAAGTTTACTCATTCATCTCATGAACATTTAGTAAGATATCATAGTGGTCTTTGGCTCGGACCGCAAAAAAAAATTATTCAACTCGTTAAAAAAGAAATTTTAAGTATTGTTTTATGTATTTCAAAATTTCAAGACGATTTATACAACAAACGTTTTCTATTACGTATTGATTGCAAATCTGCAAAAGAAATTTTACAAAAAGATGTTCAAAATTTAGTTTCAAAACAAATTTTTTGCTCGATGGCAAGCTATTCTATCCGCCTTCGATTTTGATATAGAATATATAAAAGGAACTCAAAATTCTTTACCCGATTTTCTAACAAGAGAATTCCTTACTACTCCTCGAGCATGAGTAAACTCAAGGAAAAGGAAAAGACTCCAAGATTACAAATTCAAAGTGCTAAAGATTATGAGATCAAACCCTCTATTCCTTCTTCCTCAACAATTCAAACACCCAATAGATTTAGAGCCCTTAGTGATTTTCCTCCTTTGACTTATTCAATGGCCGCTGAGACACCTTCATTCAAACTACAAAAATCCCCTATTCAAAATTCTACACAAAATGTATCTTCAAACAAATACACAATATTTCATCAAACCCAATATAGAAAATATATTTCTCACCACTTTCACGAAATTCCCGAATTCAAAATTCTTCAAAATTTACTTCAAAGAATCCTTCCTCCCAGGGTTGCCATCGGCTACCCGATGATCTACAAAAAACTCAAACATTTTATGAGCTCATTCTTGTTGATTCAAAATCGGTTGAAATATCTCATACACCGGATAAGCAAAATCCTCAAAGAATTGCTTATTCAAAATGTGTTATTAAAAAGGTTCCGACATCTTCCGAATGGACTTCCATTTGGACTACAAAAAGAATTTTTCTGTTAATTTCATTCCAAAAGGTTACACTTACCAAGACTACCGTATGGCTTGGTATAGAACATTTTTCAAACGCCCTTTTGATCATTCATGGTTCTTCATATTTCATCAACAATGTTTAAAAGATTTTCCAATCTGGGTTTTATGAATGGTGGATAAATTTTGGAAGTCTACCGGACATACTACCTCCCATTCCTAAACTCGGTTATCAAACATGGGTCAAAAAGATGACGAGCCCAGAGACATGCCATTCCACTACATTTTTATGCGTAACTCCGAGTTCCATGGATCTTCTCATTGGAGTTACAAAGTTCACCAAGTTTATTCAAAGGAATTTCCAATGTCCATTATCAGAGAATTCAAAATCAAATGGTGGACAGCTTATTCAGTAGAACTATGTTCTCAAGAAGCTGTTCTACAATTCATTCAAACTAGTCATATAATTCAACGAAGTATTCAACAATTATCAAAAAACACTGGACCTTCAAAAGTCTCTATTCAACAATCCCGCTTCAACCGGACCATCCGCTCCAACCACTCCATCACCACTCAAACCGGATTCCTCAAGTTCAAAAATTACCACAGATGAAGTTGATGAAGCAACCCAATTTCAAGAATTTTTACGCTTCAAAGCATTTCAAAAACAGCTTAAACAACAAAGTTCTCAAAGTCCTACTTCCTCACAGGATTCCTCTACCGAGCCTCTCGATACCGATCCCTATAGGGAGGACAGGACCCTTTTGATTTCTAATTTCATAATTCAAAAAGTATAATTTAAAAAAAAAAAAGGGTATAATTTATTTACGGCGGTTTCACACCATCATAAAACAGCATTTACGAATGTTGGTAAAGTGTTTGGTTTAACTGGTAAGTCCGTTGGTAAGCCCGCTCGAAGAGGGTGTTCCCTGACACGGTGGTCCCACTATTCCCATTCGATTTGCGGTTTTCTGGAATACAAACCGCTTTATGTTTATATAAAAATGTAAATAATATATGTTGTATTTACAGTCCATTCTACAGTCCTATTCAAACTCTGCCGACACTACAAGACAAAAAGGTACATTCAACAAGAAAACGTGGCGGGACCCACACGCCATTATTCAAGACAACAACACGTGGAGGGACCCACACCTATATCACTCAAGTTCAATTATTGTATCTGAAGATTCCAATAACATGCAAATTCAAATAAAATGCAAATGAAATGCAGATTCAAGACAAATGAAATTCAAATGTAAATTCATTTTCTTTCTATAAATAGTTAGATTCAATTGAAGGATAGACATCAGTTTTTAGCATCAGATTTTAGAACTCTCAAGCTAAGAAACAATACTCTAGCCTTCTCTTGTATTCAGATATCCCCACGATTCAATTCAACTTTTCAAGATCATAATTCAAGTAAGCCTATTTTCATATAATTTTCAAGTTTGATATCCTGGGTATATTTTGGTATCAGAGCCATTAGTTAAGCATTTCATCTTATTCTTATTTGCACATCTCATTTGCATACATATCATATTACGTGTTTATTTTCATCTCTGTGTGTTGGTAAGACGTTGGTCAGCTTGTAAGACCGTTGGTAAGCCCGTTTGAAGAGGGTGTTCCCGGCCTAGTAGTCCCGTTGTTCCCACTAGGAATTGCATTTAGACACATATTATGATCTCTATGCATTAGATATGGCAAATTTGGTAAGAAGAATGTTTTCTTCAGGCTCCAACTTAGATTCAAAAAGAATAGTTCAAAGTAAAGAAGAAAATATTCAATATAATTTCAATGATTGGACTATTCCAGAAGAACAAATTGAGACTATTTACAAAATAGGAAAATTTGATTTCAAAACTGCTTTTTCAGTCAAAACCCATGAAGAAACAATGAATATTCAAGAAAAATTTCAAACTACTCCTTTATTATCAAAAACATCTTTGAATAAATATTTTGAAAAAGGATTTCGATATATTCATTATGGTTTAATTCAAATTGCTGTCAAACCACTAGTTCATATTGGAGTTGATGCTCCCATTTATTTAGCTTTACGTGACAAAAGGCTAAAACGTTACAAACCTTCTCTACTTGCCATGATTCAAACAAATATTTGCAATGGACCAATTTATTTTAATTGTGCTCCAAATTATTCCGTTTCTTTAACAGATCCATTAATTATGAATTCATTGGTTTTGGACATTCATCTACAAGGAGATGAATTTGAAAAACTTACTGAACAGTTTGTTGTTATGTATAGAGTTTATTATCGACTTTTAAGTTCACAATTAAATCCTCGTTTCAAATTGATTCCAACATCACGTGACGAAACTGTCCTACTTCATATAGAGGCTGAACAATCAAAAACATTTACTCCTAAACGACTAAAATGGCACGAGATTACGATTCCAGAAGAATTTCAAATTGAAAATGCTCAACCTCCTCCCCATTTAGAACAAACAGAAATCTCTCAAATTATAGAAGAACATAATGGTAATATTCTCATACGCTTTAATTCCATGAGAGAACAAGGATCAAGTTCTACCATTCCTACAGAACCAAGTCGACATTCATTTGCGCATACTCAAAGGCGTTCTTTTACAGACGCATCTGAACAATCATTCAGAATGCCAAATTCAATTCATGTACATCATACAGTACCAATCCCAGAGGTATCCACATCTCCTCCTTTATCTCCTACGGCTTCACAGATGAAAGGTGAGATCGATGTTATTCATAAAATTACAAACATTGATTTTAATTCATTAGAACAAGATATATTTGATCCGGAAAACAATGAAAAAAGAAATTGGTTTTTTCAATTAGAACCTTTTTATCAAGAAAAAATCAAAGAACAATGGATTTTAGATATTAATCGTTTAAACACTCCTTTTGATTTTTTCTGCTGGTTAGAATATTTTCTAATCAAACAAGGTTTTGAAGAAAAAGATCCTTTCAAAATATCACATATTAATGTCCACACAAATTTAGCAAAAAAGTGGAAATTAAATGATGGCAATATTATAACTCAAATTCATCCGCCACTTCAATCTCTTCGGATCGACACTCCTGAAGGTGAGATAATTGCAGCACCATTCAAAAGAGGTAAAGACACTGATGATTCTATCTCAATGCATGATATTAGAAAAATCTACCATCAGAATAATTTTTCTAATCAAATTTTACATACAATCGCCACTCAGGTAGATTCTTTATCTTCTGAGATAAAATCTATTCCTAAACCTAATACTTCCAGATTTCCTACAAGTTATTCTTCTCCTCATTTTCAACCAAGTACCCTATCCAAAGATCAAGAAGCTCAACTTATAAGACCAACATCCTCCTCTTTATCATCTTCTTCTCCATTACTACACAAGATATCTCAAACCTTAGACAAAATCAATTCCAATCTACCCAGTTCGTCCAAAATAAATACTATTGAACAGGAAGGCCAAGAACACTATAATTCTTCCAGTTCTATTCAATCTGATAATGAATTCATTTCAAAAATACATCAAGTCGAGAATTCATTCCTAGAGCCTCATGAAATAGATCACAATATTGTGAACAAAATTCGCCATTCAAAACCATATAAAGCTTCAAATCCTCGATGGAAAAACGCTGAAACTCGGAATTATTATCCACGACCAACTCCCCCGGGATATTCAATATGAAGAACGAGCCAAGTTTCATACCTCTCATTATGATGGCAATTCAATTTCCAATTGGAATATAGATGGCAAAAGCGAATACGAAATTCTTAATACATTACAAGAAATGGGCATGGCCAAGATTGCATACAAAGTTCACAATATACCAGAAAAACAGGCAGCAATATTTTTAATTGCAGGATTTACAGGTCAATTAAAATATTGGTGGGATAATTCATTAACCATTGAAGAAAAACTCGCCATTCTTGATCACACAATTGAAATAGAAGACGAACAAGGTAATATTTCATTACAAAATGATGCATGTGATTTCCTACTTGTCACCATTTCAATGCATTTTGTAGGAAACCCAAAAGAGGAGTTATCCTCTCGCAAAAGTATTTTTGACGAATTTAAGATGTCCAACTTTAACAGATTTTCGATGGTACAAAGATATGTTTTTAACCTATGTACTCAAAAGACCCGATTGCAATGCACCATTTTGGAAAGAAAAATTCATTACTGGATTACCAACTTTATTTTCTCAAAGAATCATTACAAATCTCAAAAAAAGAAATGGGTTTAGACCAAATAGATTTCAATATAATGACTTATGGTCAACTTTTTTGCATTCATTAAACAAGAAGCTTTATCTGCTTGCCAAGAGTTAAAATTCCAAGCCAAATATGGAAGTGAGCGACGAGAATTGGGTTCCTTTTGTGAAGCATTCGGAATCACAGGTATTAAAGCTCCTTCTGCTCAACTCAAAAGACGATTTTTCAAAAATCCGCCTAGGTATTCAAGAAGACGTTCATACTCTCGGCGCTTCAAACCATCTTCTCCAGAATTTTACAAACCTTCAAGAAAAACTTATCACAAAAAACCAAATTTCAATAAGATTACTTGCTATAAATGTGGTAAACCAGGTCACAAAGCAAATGCATGCCGTAGTAAGAAGATTAATGAAATTCTAGATCAATTTCCTGAAATAGACCAGGAATTAAAAGAAAAATTGAGTATCTCTTTAGTTCAAATTGATTCCTCTTCAGACTATCAACCCGATGACTTTCAAGACTTCAAAGAAGACCGATGAAGGTAATATTTCTTCTCCTTGCGCATGCAAAGTTATTAATATGATCAAACATTCGGATAACACGATCAAAGATCAAAAAGAACTCATTTTTGATATCATTCAAGACCTCCTCCGAAGCTCGGGAAAAAACAACTTGAAAAACTCAAAACCCTTATTCTTCGGGGAAGAATCTAGTTCCGCCCGTTTAATCGAACCTTTCAAGTATTTCCAAAATGTTTGATAGATATCCAAATATGAACCCTCCAATACGCCAACATAATACAGATCGAATTACAAACAGAAATTCGTTCTTTAAAATCCCAAGTCAAAGAACTCAAAGAAAGAATTTTCTCTGTAGAAACAAAAAATTTGGAATTAGATACTCAAATAGCCCTATTACAATCACGAACTTCTAAAGGTAAAGAAGTTCTTTCTGATTCTCCTATTCCAGAATTTCCACTCGCTGAAATCCCTATGCCAGGTACAAATCCACAAGATTCAAAATTTAAATATACCCAGGATATCAAACTTGAAAATTATATGAAAATAGGCTTACTTGAATTATGATCTTGAAAAGTTGAATTGAATCGTGGGGATATCCGAATACAAGAGAAGGCTAGAGTATTGTTTCTTAGCTTGAGAGTTCTAAAATCGATGCTAAAAAGCTCGATGTCTATCCTTCAATTGAATCTAACTATTTATAGAAAGAAAATGAATTTACATTTGAATTTCATTTTGTCTTGAATCTGCATTTCATTTGCATTTTATTTGAATTTGCATGTTATTGGAATCTTCAGATACAATAATTGAACTTGAGTGATATAGGTGTGGGTCCCTCCACGTGTTGTTGTCTTGAATAATGGCGTGTGGGTCCCGCCACGTTTTCTTGTTGAATGTACCTTTTTGTCTTGTAGTGTCGGCAGAGTTTGAATAGGGACTGTAGAATGGATCATGAAATACAACATATATTATTTACATTTTTATATAAACATAAAGCGGTTTGTATTCCGAAAAACCGCAAATCGAATGGGAATAGTGGGGACCACCGTGTCGGGAACACCCTCTTCAGGCGGGCTTACCAACGGACTTACCAGTTAAACCAAACACTTTACCAACATTCGTAAATGCTGTTTTATGATGGTGTGAAACCGCCGTAAATAAATTATACCTTTTTAATAAATTATACTTTTTGAATTATGAAATTAGAAATCAAAAGGGTCCCTGTCCTCCCTATAGGATCAGTATCGAGAGGCTCGGTAGAGGAATCCTGTGAGGAAGTAGGACTTTGAGAACTTTGTTGTTTAAGCTGTTTTTGAAATGCTTTGAAGCGTAAAAATTCTTGAAATTGGGTTGCTTCATCAACTTCATCTGTGGTAATTTTTGAACTTGAGGAATCTGGTTTGAGTGGTGATGGAGTGGTTGGAGCAGATGGTCTGGTTGAAGCAGACTGTTGAATAGAGACTTTTGAAGGTCCAGTGTTTTTTGATAATTGTTGAATACTTCGTTGAATTATATGACTAGTTTGAATGAATTGTAGAACAGCTTCTTGAGAACATAGTTCTATCGAATAAGTCGTCCACCATTTGATTTTGAATTCTCCGATAATGGACATTGGAAATTCCTTTGAATAAACTTGGTGAACTTTGTAACTCCAGCAGAAGATCCATGGAACTCGGAGTTCTGCATAAAAATGTAGTGGAATGGCATGTGCTGGGCCTGTCATCTTTTTGACCCATGTTTGATAACCGAGTTTAGGAATGGGAGGTAGTATGTCTGGTAGACTTCCAAAATTTATCCACCATTCATAAAACCAGATTGGAAAATCTTTTAAACATTGTTGATGAAATATGAAGAACCATGAATGATCAAAAGGGCGTTTGAAAAATGTTCTATACCAAGCCATACGGTAGTCTTGGTAAGTGTAACCTTTTGGAATGAAATTAACGGAAAAATTCTTTTGTAGTCCAAATGGAAGTCCATTCGGAAGATGTCGAACCTTTTTAATAACACATTTTGAATAAGCAATTCTTTGAGGATTTTGCTTATCTGGTGTATGAGATATTTCAACTGATTTTGAATCAACAAGAATGAGCTCATAAAATGTTTGAGTTTTTTGTAGATCATCGGGTAGCCAGTGGCAACCCGGAGGAAGGATTCTTTGAAGTAAATTTTGAAGAATTTTGAATTCGGGAATTTCTGTGAAAGTGGTGAGAAATATATTTTCTATATTGGGTTTGATGAAATATTGTGTATTTGCTGAAGATACATTTTGTGTAGAATTTTGAATAGGGGATTTTTTGTAGTTTGAATGAAGGTGTCTCAGCGGCCATTGAATAAGTCAAAGGAGGAAAATCACTAAGGGCTCTAAATCTATTGGGTGTTTGAATTGTTGAGGAAGAAGGAATAGAGGGTTTGATCTCATAATCTTTAGCACTTTGAATTTGTAATCTTGGAGTCTTTTCCTTTTCCTTGAGTTTACTCATGCTGAGGAGTAGTAAGGAATTCTCTTGTTAGAAAATCAGGTAAAGAATTTTGAGTTCCTTTTATATATTCTATATCAAAATCGAAGGCAGATAGAATAGCTTGCCATCGAGCAAAAAATTTGTTTTGAAACTAAATTTTGAACATCTTTTTGTAAAATTTCTTTTGCGGATTTGCAATCAATACGTAATAGAAAACGTTTGTTGTATAAATCGTCTTGAAATTTTGAAATACATAAAACAATACTTAAAATTTCTTTTTTAACAGTTGAATAATTTTTTTGCGGTCCGAGCCAAAGACCACTATGATATCTTACTAAATGTTCATGAGATGAATGAGTAAACTTTTGTTTTAAGATGCCACCATATCCTAGATCTGATGCATCAGTTTCTACTATCATGAATGCAGATGGATGAGGAATGGTCATGCATGGTAATGTTTTTGCCTTATTTTTGAGCATGCGAACTATTTGAGTATGCTGATGAGTCCATGCAGGAGGATTTTTTTGTAATCTTTGATATAAAGGTGCACAAATTTGACGTAATTTTGGAAAAAAATCAGAAAGATAATTAAGACAACCAAGAAATCTTTGTAGCTGATTTATTTCTTTTATTTCGTCTGGAAATTTATCAGCAAATTCAAGAGCACGATGAATCGGAGTAATTGTACCTTTGTATATAATATGACCAAGAAATCTAATTTGAGTTTGGAATAATTTAAGTTTAGGTGCAGAAACAACTAAACCGTTTCTTTTGACAACTTGAAGAAATATTTGTAAATGTTTAAAGTGTTGATCAATGGAATCAGAGAATAATAAAACATCATCAATATAGACGATAATGAATGTAGTATAAGGATTGAAAATATCATTCATAATATGTTGAAATTCAGATGGAGCATTTTTTAGCCCGAATGGCATAACGTTCCATTCGTAATGCCCAAAAGGAACTGTGAATGCTGTTTTGTAACGATCTTGTTCGGCTATTTGAATCTGCCAAAAGCCAGATTTCATATCGAATTTTGAAAATATTTTTGCATTGTATAATCGTTTTAATAGATCCTTTTTATTAGGAATGGGATACCTGATCCATTGGAGAACTTTGTTGAGTGGTTTGTAATTGATAACAAGGCGAGGAACACCGCGTTCCTTTTCTGCTTGATTTATGACATAAAAAGCTGCGCAACTCCAAGGTGATTTGGAGGGGCGAATTAATTTCTTTGCGAGTAATTCTTGAATTTCCTTTTTACATACTTCTAATAATTCGTGATTCATTTGAATAGGGCGTGCTTTTGTAGGAATATTCTTTTCTGAAAAATCTTTTTCATAGGGAAGAGAAACAATATGTTTCTTTCGATCCCAAAAAGCATTTGGAATATTTGCACAGATTTCTTTTGTAAGTGAGTTTTGAAATGCTAAAATTTTTTTCTTGATTTTGAGAATTTTGCAATTGTTCTTCAATTCTTTCATAAGAAAGTTCTTCTTTCGAAAAACTAATTTTATTCGAAATCGTTGAATAGTATTTATTTGTTTGTAAATAGAATTTTCTTGTAATAGAAATAATTCTTTTTTGTTTCACGGGGTTTAAAAAATTTGAAAATAATGAGTGTTGCCCATGATTTTTGTTCCCAAACCATGGTGATTTACCCAAAAGGGATAGATTTGAGTAAGAAAAGGAGTTCCTAAAATTATATCAGTATTTAAATCTTTAACCACAATAAATTGGTGTTTGAAACAATAATGATCATTGCAAATGGCAGTTTTGACGAGTTTACCTTTGACTTGAAGGGGCATACCGTTTGCAGTGACTAATGATTCATTTGTTGGTACGTAATACTTTGTATGAATTAATCCATCTCGGATGCAACTTTGATCGACTCCACTATCTATCATAGCTGTAAATGTTCCTTTGAAAGTTCCAATTGCAATTGTAATATATATGTTCCATTTTTGAAATGTAATTTTGTCGATGATAGAAATAAATTTTGAATCTTGTGGATTTGTACCTGGCATAGGGATTTCAGCGAGTGGAAATTCGGAATAGGAGAATCGAAAAGAACTTCTTTACCTTTAGAAGTTCGTGATTGTAATAGGGCTATTTGAGTATCTAATTCCAAATTTTTTTGTTTCTACAGAGAAAATTCTTTCTTTGAGTTCTTTGACTTGGGATTTTAAAGAACGAATTTACGTTTGTAATTCGGGTCTGTATTATGTTGGCGTATTGGAGGGTTCATATTTGGATATCTATCAAACATTTTGGAAATACTCGAAAGGTTCGATTAAACGGGCGGAACTAGATTCTTCCCGAAGAATAAGGGTTTTGAGTTTTTCAAGTTGTTTTTTCCCGAGCTTCCGGAGGGAGGTCTTGAATGATATCAAAAAATGAGTTCTTTTTGATCTTTGACTGTGTTATCCGAATGTTTGATCATATTAATAACTTTGCATGCGCAAGGAGAAGAAATATTACCTTCATCGGTCTTTGCTCGAAGTCTTGAAAGTCATCGGGTTGATAGTCCGAAGAGGAATCAATTTGAACTAAAGAGATACTCAATTTTTTCTTTTTAATTCCCTGGTCTATTTCAGGAAATTGATCTAGAATTTCATTAATCTTCTTACTACGGCATGCATTTGCTTTGTGACCTGGTTTACCACATTTATAGCAAGTAATCTTATTGAAATTTGGTTTTTTGTGATAAGTTTTTCTTGAAGGTTTGTAAAATTCCGAGAAGATGGTTTGAAGCGCCGAGAGTATGAACGTCTTCTTGAATACCTAGGCGGATTTTTGAAAAATCGTCTTTTGAGTTGAGCAGAAGGAGCTTTAATACCTGTGATTCCGAATGCTTCACAAAAGGAACCCAATTCTCGTCGCTCACTTCCATATTTGGCTTGGAATTTTAACTCTTGGCAAGCAGATAAAGCTTCTTGTTTAATGAATGCAAAAAGTTGACCATAAGTCATTATATTGAAATCTATTTGGTCTAAACCCATTTCTTTTTTGAGATTTGTAATGATTCTTTGAGAAAATAAAGTTGGTAATCCAGTAATGAATTTTTTCTTTCCAAAATGGTGCATTGCAATCAGGTCTTTTGAGTACATAGGTTAAAAACATATCTTTGTACCATCGAAAATCTGTTAAAGTTGGACATCTTAAATTCGTCAAAAATACTTTTGCAGAGGATAACTCCTCTTTTGGGTTTCCTACAAAATGCATTGAAATGGTGACAAGTAGGAAATCACATGCATCATTTTGTAATGAAATATTACCTTGTTCGTCTTCTATTTCAATTGTGTGATCAAGAATGGCGAGTTTTTCTTCAATGGTTAATGAATTATCCCACCAATATTTTAATTGACTCGTAAATCCCGCAATTAAAAAATATTGCTGCTGTTTTTACGGTATATTGTGAACTTTGTATGCAATCTTGGCCATGCCCATTTCTTGTAATGTATTAAGAATTTCGTATTCGCTTTTGCCATCTATATTCCAATTGGAAATTGAATTGCCATCATAATGAGAGGTATGAAACTTGGCTCGTTCTTCATATTGAATATCTGGGGGAGTTGGTCGTGGATAATAATTCCGAGTTTCAGCGTTTTTCCATCGAGGATTTGAAGCTTTATATGGTTTTGAATGGCGAATTTTGTTCACAATATTGTGATCTATTTCATGAGGCTCTAGGAATGAATTCTCGACTTGATGTATTTTTGAAATGAATTCATTATCAGATTGAATAGAACTGGAAGAATTATAGTGTTCTTGGCCTTCCTGTTCAATAGTATTTATTTTGGACGAACTGGGTAGATTGGAATTGATTTTGTCTAAGGTTTGAGATATCTTGTGTAGTAATGGAGAAGAAGATGATAAAGAGGAGGATGTTGGTCTTATAAGTTGAGCTTCTTGATCTTTGGATAGGGTACTTGGTTGAAAATGAGGAGAAGAATAACTTGTAGGAAATCTGGAAGTATTAGGTTTAGGAATAGATTTTATCTCAGAAGATAAAGAATCTACCTGAGTGGCGATTGTATGTAAAATTTGATTAGAAAAATTATTCTGATGGTAGATTTTTCTAATATCATGCATTGAGATAGAATCATCAGTGTCTTTACCTCTTTTGAATGGTGCTCGCAATTATCTCACCTTCGGGGAGTGTCGATCCGAAGAGATTGAAGTGGCGGATGAATTTGAGTTATAATATTGCCATCATTTAATTTCCACTTTTTTGCTAAATTTGTGTGGACATTAATATGTGATATTTTGAAAGGATCTTTTTCTTCAAAACCTTGTTTGATTAGAAAATATTCTAACCAGCAGAAAAAATCAAAAGGAGTGTTTAAACGATTAATATCTAAAATCCATTGTTCTTTGATTTTTTCTTGATAAAAAGGTTCTAATTGAAAAAACCAATTTCTTTTTTCATTGTTTTCCGGATCAAATATATCTTGTTCTAATGAATTAAAATCAATGTTTGTAATTTTATGAATAACATCGATCTCACCTTTCATCTGTGAAGCCGTAGGAGATAAAGGAGGAGATGTGGATACCTCGGGATTGGTACTTGTATGATGTACATGAATTGAATTTGGCATTACGAATGATTGTTCAGATGCGTCTGTAAAAGAACGCCTTTGAGTATGCGCAAATGAATGTCGACTTGGTTCTGTAGGAATGGTAGAACTTGATCCTTGTTCTCTCATGGAATTAAAGCGTATGAGAATATTACCATTATGTTCTTCTATAATTTGAGAGATTTCTGTTTGTTCTAAATGGGGAGGAGGTTGAGCATTTTCAATTTGAAATTCTTCTGGAATCGTAATCTCGTGCCATTTTAGTCGTTTAGGAGTAAATGTTTTTGATTGTTCAGCCTCTATATGAAGTAGGGACGGTTTCGTCACGTGATGTTGGAATCAATTTGAAACGAGGATTTAATTGTGAACTTAAAAGTCGATAATAAACTCTATACATAACAACAAACTGTTCAGTAAGTTTTTCAAATTCATCTCCTTGTAGATGAATGTCCAAAACCAATGAATTCATAATTAATGGATCTGTTAAAGAAACGGAATAATTTGGAGCACAATTAAAATAAATTGGTCCATTGCAAATATTTGTTTGAATCATGGCAAGTAGAGAAGGTTTGTAACGTTTTAGCCTTTTGTCACGTAAAGCTAAATAAATGGGAGCATCAACTCCAATATGAACTAGTGGTTTGACAAAGAATTTGAATTAAACCATAATGAATATATCGAAATCCTTTTTCAAAATATTTATTCAAAGATGTTTTTGATAATAAAGGAGTAGTTTGAAATTTTTTCTTGAATATTCATTGTTTCTTCATGGGTTTTGACTGAAAAAGCAGTTTTGAAATCAAATTTTCCTATTTTGTAAATAGTCTCAATTTGTTCTTCTGGAATAGTCCAATCATTGAAATTATATTGAATATTTTCTTCTTTACTTTGAACTATTCTTTTTGAATCTAAGTTGGAGCTCGAAGAAAACATTCTTCTTACCAAATTTGCCATATCTAATGCATAGAGATCATAATATGTGTCTAAATGCAATTCCTAGTGGGAACAACGGGACTACTAGGCCGGGGAACACCCTCTTCAAACGGGCTTACCAACGGTCTTACAAGGTCGACCAACGTCTTACCAACACACGAGAGATGAAAATAAACACGTAATATGATATGTATGCAAATGAGATGTGCAAATAAGAATAAGATGAAATGCTTAACTAATGGCTCGATACCAAAATATACCCGGGGATATCAAACTTGAAAATTATATGAAAATAGGCTTACTTGAATTATGATCTTGAAAAGTTGAATTGAATCGTGGGGATATCCGAATACAAGAGAAGGCTAGAGTATTGTTTCTTAGCTTGAGAGTTCTAAAATCGATGCTAAAAAGCGATGTCTATCCTTCAATTGAATCTAACTATTTATAGAAAGAAAATGAATTTACATTTGAATTTCATTTGTCTTGAATCTGCATTTCATTTGCATTTTATTTGAATTTGCATGTTATTGGAATCTTCAGATACAATAATTGAACTTGAGTGATATAGGTGTGGGTCCCTCCACGTGTTGTTGTCTTGAATAATGGCGTGTGGGTCCCGCCACGTTTTCTTGTTGAATGTACCTTTTTGTCTTGTAGTGTCGGCAGAGTTTGAATAGGACTGTAGAATGGGATCGTAAATACAACATATATTATTTACATTTTTATATAAACATAAAGCGGTTTGTATTCCGAGAAACCGCAAATCGAATGGGAATAGTGGGACCACTGTGCCGGGAACACCCTCTTCAGGCGGGCTTACCAACGGACTTACCAGTTAAACCAAACACTTTACCAACATTCGTAAATAGGCTTACTTGAATTATGATCTTGAAAAGTTGAATTGAATCGTGGGGATATCTGAATACAAGAGAAGGCTAGAGTATTGTTTCTTAGCTTGAGAGTTCTAAAATCTGATGCTAAAAACTGATGTCTATCCTTCAATTGAATCTAACTATTTATAGAAAGAAAATGAATTTACATTTGAATTTCATTTGTCTTGAATCTGCATTTCATTTGCATTTTATTTGAATTTGCATGTTATTGGAATCTTCAGATACAATAATTGAACTTGAGTGATATAGGTGTGGGTCCCTCCACGTGTTGTTGTCTTGAATAATGGCGTGTGGGTCCCGCCACGTTTTCTTGTTGAATGTACCTTTTTGTCTTGTAGTGTCGGCAGAGTTTGAATAGGGATCGTAGAATGGGATCAGTAAATACAACATATATTATTTACATTTTTATATAAACATAAAGCGGTTTGTATTCCAGAAAACTGCAAATCTGAATGGGAATAGTGGGACCACTGTGCCGGGAACACCCTCTTCAGGCGGGCTTACCAACGGACTTACCAGTTAAACCAAACACTTTACCAACATTCGTAAATGCTGTTTTATGATGGTGTGAAACCGCCGTAAATAAATTATACCTTTTTAAATAAATTATACCTTTTTAATAAATTATACTTTTTCATAATCTTTAGCACTTTGAATTTGTAATCTTGGAGTCTTTTCCTTTTCCTTGAGTTTACTCATGCTGAGGAGTAGTAAGGAATTCTCTTGTTAGAAAATCAGGTAAAGAATTTTGAGTTCCTTTTATATATTCTATATCAAAATCGAAGGCAGATAGAATAGCTTGCCATCGAGCAAAAATTTGTTTTGAAACTAAATTTTGAACATCTTTTTGTAAAATTTCTTTTGCAGATTTGCAATCAATACGTAATAGAAAACGTTTGTTGTATAAATCGTCTTGAAATTTTGAAATACATAAAACAATACTTAAAATTTCTTTTTTAACGAGTTGAATAATTTTTTTTGCGGTCCGAGCCAAAGACCACTATGATATCTTACTAAATGTTCATGAGATGAATGAGTAAACTTTTGTTTTAAGATGCCACCATATCCTAGATCTGATGCATCAGTTTCTACTATCATGAATGCAGATGGATGAGGAATGGTCATGCATGGTAATGTTTTTGCCTTATTTTTGAGCATGCGAACTATTTGAGTATGCTGATGAGTCCATGCAGGGAGGATTTTTTTTGTAATCTTTGATATAAAGGTGCACAAATTTGACGTAATTTTGGAAAAAAATCAGAAAGATAATTAAGACAACCAAGAAATCTTTGTAGCTGATTTATTTCTTTTATTTCGTCTGGAAATTTATCAGCAAATTCAAGAGCACGATGAATCGGAGTAATTGTACCTTTGTATATAATATGACCAAGAAATCTAATTTGAGTTTGGAATAATTTAAGTTTAGGTGCGTAAACAACTAAACCGTTTCTTTTGACAACTTGAAGAAATATTTGTAAATGTTTAAAGTGTTGATCAATGGAATCAGAGAATAATAAAACATCATCAATATAGACGATAATGAATGTAGTATAAGGATTGAAAATATCATTCATAATATGTTGAAATTCAGATGGAGCATTTTTTAGCCCGAATGGCATAACGTTCCATTCGTAATGCCCAAAAAGGAACTGTGAATGCTTTGTTTTGTAACGATCTTGTTCGGCTATTTGAATCTGCCAAAAGCCAGATTTCATATCGAATTTTGAAAATATTTTTGCATTGTATAATCGTTTTAATAGATCCTTTTTATTAGGAATGGGATACCTGATCCATTGGAGAACTTTGTTGAGTGGTTTGTAATTGATAACAAGGCGAGGAACACCGCGTTCCTTTTCTGCTTGATTTATGACATAAAAAGCTGCGCAACTCCAAGGTGATTTGGAGGGGCGAATTAATTTCTTTGCGAGTAATTCTTGAATTTCCTTTTTACATACTTCTAATAATTCGTGATTCATTTGAATAGGGCGTGCTTTTGTAGGAATATTCTTTTTCGAAAAAATCTTTTTCATAGGGAAGAGAAACAATATGTTTCTTTCGATCCCAAAAAGCATTTGGAATATTTGCATGCATTTCTTTTGTAAGTGAGTTTTGAAATGCTAAAATTTTTTTCTTGATTTTGAGAATTTTGCAATTGTTCTTCAATTCTTTCATAAGAAAGTTCTTCTTTCGGAAAAACTAATTTTATTACGAAATCGTTGAATAGTATTTATTTGTTTGTAAATAGAATTTTCTTGTAATAGAAATAATTCTTTTTTGTTTCACGAGGGTTTAAAAATTTGAAAATAATGAGTGTTGCCCATGATTTTTGTTCCCAAACCATGGTGATTTACCCAAAAGGGATAGATTTGAGTAAGAAAAGGAGTTCCTAAAATTATATCGGTATTTAAATCTTTAACCACAATAAATTGGTGTTTGAAACAATAATGATCATTGCAAATGGCGCTTTTGACGAGTTTACCTTTGACTTGAAGGGGGCATACCGTTTGCAGTGACTAATGATTCATTTGTTGGTACGTAATACTTTGTATGAATTAATCCATCTCGGATGCAACTTTGATCGACTCCACTATCTATCATAGTCGTAAATGTTCCTTTGAAAGTTCCAATTGCAATTGTAATATATATGTTCCATTTTTGAAATGTAATTTTGTCGATGATAGAAATAAATTTTGAATCTTGTGGATTTGTACCGGCATAGGGATTTCAAATGAGTGGAAATTCGGAATAGGAGAATCGTAAAGAACTTCTTTACCTTTAGAAGTTCGTGATTGTAATAGGGCTATTTGAGTATCTAATTCCAAATTTTTTTGTTTCTACAGAGAAAATTCTTTCTTTGAGTTCTTTGACTTTGGGATTTTAAAGAACGAATTTCCCGTTTGTAATTCGGCTGTATTATGTTGGCGTATTGGAGGGTTCATATTTGGATATCTATCAAACATTTTGGAAATACTCGAAAGGTTCGATTAAACGGGCGTAACTAGATTCTTCCCGAAGAATAAGGGTTTTGAGTTTTTTCAAGTTGTTTTTTTCCCGAGCTTCCGGAGGGAGGTCTTGAATGATATCAAAAATGAGTTCTTTTTTGATCTTTGACTCGTGTTATCCGAATGTTTGATCATATTAATAACTTTGCATGCGCAAGGAGAAGAAATATTACCTTCATCGGTCTGCTCGAAGTCTTGAAAGTCATCGGGTTGATAGTCCGAAGAGGAATCAATTTGAACTAAAGAGATACTCAATTTTTCTTTTTAATTCTCGGGTCTATTTCAGGGAAATTGATCTAGAATTTCATTAATCTTCTTACTACGGCATGCATTTGCTTTGTGACCTGGTTTACCACATTTATAGCAAGTAATCTTATTGAAATTTGGTTTTTTGTGATAAGTTTTTCTTGAAGGTTTGTAAAATTCTGGAGAAGATGGTTTGAAGCGCCGAGAGTATGAACGTCTTCTTGAATACCTAGGCGGATTTTTGAAAAATCGTCTTTTTGAGTTGGAGCGTAAGGAGCTTTAATACCCTGTGATTCCGAATGCTTCACAAAAGGAACCCAATTCTCGTCGCTCACTTCCATATTTGGCTTGGAATTTTAACTCTTGGCAAGCAGATAAAGCTTCTTGTTTAATGAATGCAAAAAGTTGACCATAAGTCATTATATTGAAATCTATTTGGTCTAAACCCATTTCTTTTTTGAGATTTGTAATGATTCTTTGAGAAAATAAAGTTGGTAATCCAGTAATGAATTTTTCTTTCCAAAATGGTGCATTGCAATCAGGTCTTTTGAGTACATAGGTTAAAAAACATATCTTTGTACCATCGAAAATCATAAAGTTGGACATCTTAAATTCGTCAAAAATACTTTTGCAGAGGATAACTCCTCTTTTGGGTTTCCTACAAAATGCATTGAAATGGTGACAAGTAGGAAATCACATGCATCATTTTGTAATGAAATATTACCTTGTTCGTCTTCTATTTCAATTGTGTGATCAAGAATGGCGAGTTTTTCTTCAATGGTTAATGAATTATCCCACCAATATTTTAATTGACTCAGTAAATCCCGCAATTAAAAAATATTGCTGCTGTTTTTCTGGTATATTGTGAACTTTGTATGCAATCTTGGCCATGCCCATTTCTTGTAATGTATTAAGAATTTCGTATTCGCTTTTGCCATCTATATTCCAATTGGAAATTGAATTGCCATCATAATGAGAGGTATGAAACTTGGCTCGTTCTTCATATTGAATATCTGGGGGAGTTGGTCGTGGATAATAATTCCGAGTTTCAGCGTTTTTCCATCGAGGATTTGAAGCTTTATATGGTTTTGAATGGCGAATTTTGTTCACAATATTGTGATCTATTTCATGAGGCTCTAGGAATGAATTCTCGACTTGATGTATTTTTGAAATGAATTCATTATCAGATTGAATAGAACTGGAAGAATTATAGTGTTCTTGGCCTTCCTGTTCAATAGTATTTATTTTGGACGAACTGGGTAGATTGGAATTGATTTTGTCTAAGGTTTGAGATATCTTGTGTAGTAATGGAGAAGAAGATGATAAAGAGGAGGATGTTGGTCTTATAAGTTGAGCTTCTTGATCTTTGGATAGGGTACTTGGTTGAAAATGAGGAGAAGAATAACTTGTAGGAAATCTGGAAGTATTAGGTTTAGGAATAGATTTTATCTCAGAAGATAAAGAATCTACCTGAGTGGCGATTGTATGTAAAATTTGATTAGAAAAATTATTCTGATGGTAGATTTTTCTAATATCATGCATTGAGATAGAATCATCAGTGTCTTTACCTCTTTTGAATGGTGCTGCAATTATCTCACCTTCAGGAGTGTCGATCCGAAGAGATTGAAGTGGCGGATGAATTTGAGTTATAATATTGCCATCATTTAATTTCCACTTTTTTGCTAAATTTGTGTGGACATTAATATGTGATATTTTGAAAGGATCTTTTTCTTCAAAACCTTGTTTGATTAGAAAATATTCTAACCAGCAGAAAAAATCAAAAGGAGTGTTTAAACGATTAATATCTAAAATCCATTGTTCTTTGATTTTTTCTTGATAAAAAGGTTCTAATTGAAAAAACCAATTTCTTTTTTCATTGTTTTCCGGATCAAATATATCTTGTTCTAATGAATTAAAATCAATGTTTGTAATTTTATGAATAACATCGATCTCACCTTTCATCTGTGAAGCCGTAGGAGATAAAGGAGGAGATGTGGATACCTCTGGGATTGGTACTGTATGATGTACATGAATTGAATTTGGCATTCGAATGATTGTTCGGATGCGTCACGTAAAAGAACGCCTTTGAGTATGCGCAAATGAATGTCGACTTGGTTCTCGTAGGGAATGGTAGAACTTGATCCTTGTTCTCTCATGGAATTAAAGCGTATGAGAATATTACCATTATGTTCTTCTATAATTTGAGAGATTTCTGTTTGTTCTAAATGGGGAGGAGGTTGAGCATTTTCAATTTGAAATTCTTCTGGAATCGTAATCTCGTGCCATTTTAGTCGTTTAGGAGTAAATGTTTTTTGATTGTTCAGCCTCTATATGAAGTAGGGACGGTTTCGTCACGTGATGTTGGAATCAATTTGAAACGAGGATTTAATTGTGAACTTAAAAGTCGATAATAAACTCTATACATAACAACAAAGCTGTTCGAGTAAGTTTTTCAAATTCATCTCCTTGTAGATGAATGTCCAAAACCAATGAATTCATAATTAATGGATCTGTTAAAGAAACGGAATAATTTGGAGCATAATTAAAATAAATTGGTCCATTGCAAATATTTGTTTGAATCATGGCAAGTAGAGAAGGTTTGTAACGTTTTAGCCTTTTGTCACGTAAAGCTAAATAAATGGGAGCATCAACTCCAATATGAACTAGTGGTTTGACAGCAATTTGAATTAAACCATAATGAATATATCGAAATCCTTTTTTCAAAATATTTATTCAAAGATGTTTTTGATAATAAAGGAGTAGTTTGAAATTTTTCTTGAATATTCATTGTTTCTTCATGGGTTTTGATCGAAAAAGCAGTTTTGAAATCAAATTTTCCTATTTTGTAAATAGTCTCAATTTGTTCTTACGGAATAGTCCAATCATTGAAATTATATTGAATATTTTCTTCTTTACTTTGAACTATTCTTTTTGAATCTAAGTTGGAGCTCGAAGAAAACATTCTTCTTACCAAATTTGCCATATCTAATGCATAGAGATCGTAATATGTGTCTAAATGCAATTCCTAGTGGGAACAACGGGACTACTAGGCGGGGAACACCCTCTTCAAACGGGCTTACCAACGGTCTTACAAGTCGACCAACGTCTTACCAACACACGAGAGATGAAAATAAACACGTAATATGATATGTATGCAAATGAGATGTGCAAATAAGAATAAGATGAAATGCTTAACTAATGGCTACGATACCAAAATATACCCAGGATATCAAACTTGAAAATTATATGAAAATAGGCTTACTTGAATTATGATCTTGAAAAGTTGAATTGAATCGTGGGGATATCTGAATACAAGAGAAGGCTAGAGTATTGTTTCTTAGCTTGAGAGTTCTAAAATCGATGCTAAAAAGCGATGTCTATCCTTCAATTGAATCTAACTATTTATAGAAAGAAAATGAATTTACATTTGAATTTCATTTGTCTTGAATCTGCATTTCATTTGCATTTTATTTGAATTTGCATGTTATTGGAATCTTCAGATACAATAATTGAACTTGAGTGATATAGGTGTGGGTCCCTCCACGTGTTGTTGTCTTGAATAATGGCGTGTGGGTCCCGCCACGTTTTCTTGTTGAATGTACCTTTTTTGTCTTGTAGTGTCGGCAGAGTTTGAATAGGATCGTAGAATGGGATCAGTAAATACAACATATATTATTTACATTTTTATATAAACATAAAGCGGTTTGTATTCCGAGAAACCGCAAATCGAATGGGAATAGTGGGACCACTGTGTGCGGAACACCCTCTTCGAGCGGGCTTACCAACGGACTTACCAGTTAAACCAAACACTTTACCAACATTCGTAAATCGTTTGTTTTATGATGGTGTGAAACCGCCGTAAATAAATTATACCTTTTTATTAAATTATACTTTTTGAATTATGAAATTAGAAATCAAAAGGGTCCCTGTCCTCCTATAGGATCGGTATCGAGAGGCTCGGTAGAGGAATCCCTGTGAGGAAGTAGGACTTTGAGAACTTTGTTGTTTAAAGTCGTTTTTGAAATGCTTTGAAGCGTAAAAATTCTTGAAATTGGGTTGCTTCATCAACTTCATCTGTGGTAATTTTTGAACTTGAGGAATCTGGTTTGAGTGGTGATGGAGTGGTTGGAGCAGATGGTCTGGTTGAAGCAGACTGTTGAATAGAGACTTTTGAAGGTCCAGTGTTTTTTGATAATTGTTGAATACTTCGTTGAATTATATGACTAGTTTGAATGAATTGTAGAACAGCTTCTTGAGAACATAGTTCTACTGAATAAGCTGTCCACCATTTGATTTTGAATTCTCTGATAATGGACATTGGAAATTCCTTTGAATAAACTTGGTGAACTTTGTAACTCCAGCAGAAGATCCATGGAACTCGGAGTTCTGCATAAAAATGTAGTGGAATGGCATGTGCTGGGCCTGTCATCTTTTTGACCCATGTTTGATAACCGAGTTTAGGAATGGGAGGTAGTATGTCTGGTAGACTTCCAAAATTTATCCACCATTCATAAAACCAGATTGGAAAATCTTTTAAACATTGTTGATGAAATATGAAGAACCATGAATGATCAAAAGGGCGTTTGAAAAATGTTCTATACCAAGCCATACGGTAGTCTTGGTAAGTGTAACCTTTTGGAATGAAATTAACAGAAAATTCTTTTGTAGTCCAAATGGAAGTCCATTCGGAAGATGTCAGAACCTTTTTAATAACACATTTTGAATAAGCAATTCTTTGAGGATTTTGCTTATCTGGTGTATGAGATATTTCAACTGATTTTGAATCAACAAGAATGAGCTCATAAAATGTTTGAGTTTTTTGTAGATCATCGGGTAGCCAGTGGCAACCCGGAGGAAGGATTCTTTGAAGTAAATTTTGAAGAATTTTGAATTCGGGAATTTCTGTGAAAGTGGTGAGAAATATATTTTCTATATTGGGTTTGATGAAATATTGTGTATTTGCTGAAGATACATTTTGTGTAGAATTTTGAATAGGGGATTTTTGTAGTTTGAATGAAGGTGTCTCAGCGGCCATTGAATAAGTCAAAGGAGGAAAATCACTAAGGGCTCTAAATCTATTGGGTGTTTGAATTGTTGAGGAAGAAGGAAATGATGTTTGCCTTATACTACATTCATTATCGTCTATATTGATGATGTTTTATTATTCTCTGATTCCATTGATCAACACTTTAAACATTTACAAATATTTCTTCAAGTTGTCAAAAGAAACGGTTTAGTTGTTTCTGCACCTAAACTTAAATTATTCCAAACTCAAATTAGATTTCTTGGTCATATTATATACAAAGGTACAATTACTCCGATTCATCGTGCTCTTGAATTTGCTGATAAATTTCCAGACGAAATAAAAGAAATAAATCAGCTACAAAGATTTCTTGGTTGTCTTAATTATCTTTCTGATTTTTTTCCAAAATTACGTCAAATTTGTGCACCTTTATATCAAAGATTACAAAAAAATCCTCCTGCATGGACTCATCAGCATACTCAAATAGTTCGCATGCTCAAAAATAAGGCAAAAACATTACCATGCATGACCATTCCTCATCCATCTGCATTCATGATAGTAGAAACTGATGCATCAGATCTAGGATATGGTGGCATCTTAAAACAAAAGTTTACTCATTCATCTCATGAACATTTAGTAAGATATCATAGTGGTCTTTGGCTCGGACCGCAAAAAAATTATTCAACCGTTAAAAAAGAAATTTTAAGTATTGTTTTATGTATTTCAAAATTTCAAGACGATTTATACAACAAACGTTTTCTATTACGTATTGATTGCAAATCGCAAAAGAAATTTTACAAAAAGATGTTCAAAATTTAGTTTCAAAACAAATTTTTGCTCGATGGCAAGCTATTCTATCTGCCTTCGATTTTGATATAGAATATATAAAAGGAACTCAAAATTCTTTACCTGATTTTCTAACAAGAGAATTCCTTACTACTCCTCAAAGCATGAGTAAACTCAAGGAAAAGGAAAAGACTCCAAGATTACAAATTCAAAGTGCTAAAGATTATGAGATCAAACCCTCTATTCCTTCTTCCTCAACAATTCAAACACCCAATAGATTTAGAGCCCTTAGTGATTTTCCTCCTTTGACTTATTCAATGGCCGCTGAGACACCTTCATTCAAACTACAAAAATCCCCTATTCAAAATTCTACACAAAATGTATCTTCAAACAAATACACAATATTTCATCAAACCCAATATAGAAAATATATTTCTCACCACTTTCACGTAAATTCCCGAATTCAAAATTCTTCAAAATTTACTTCAAAGAATCCTTCCTCCGGGTTGCCACCAGCTACCCGATGATCTACAAAAAACTCAAACATTTTATGAGCTCATTCTTGTTGATTCAAAATCAGTTGAAATATCTCATACACCAGATAAGCAAAATCCTCAAAGAATTGCTTATTCAAAATGTGTTATTAAAAAGGTTCTGACATCTTCCGAATGGACTTCCATTTGGACTACAAAAGAATTTTTCGTTAATTTCATTCCAAAAGGTTACACTTACCAAGACTACCGTATGGCTTGGTATAGAACATTTTTCAAACGCCCTTTTGATCATTCATGGTTCTTCATATTTCATCAACAATGTTTAAAAGATTTTCCAATCTGGTTTTATGAATGGTGGATAAATTTTGGAAGTCTACCAGACATACTACCTCCCATTCCTAAACTCGGTTATCAAACATGGGTCAAAAAGATGACGAGCCCAAACGACATGCCATTCCACTACATTTTTATGCGTAACTCCGAGTTCCATGGATCTTCTGCTGGAGTTACAAAGTTCACCAAGTTTATTCAAAGGAATTTCCAATGTCCATTATCGGAGAATTCAAAAATCAAATGGTGGGACGACTTATTCGAGTAGAACTATGTTCTCAAGAAGTCGTTCTACAATTCATTCAAACTAGTCATATAATTCAACGAAGTATTCAACAATTATAAAAAAACACTGGACCTTCAAAAGTCTCTATTCAACAGTCTGCTTCAACCAGACCATCTGCTCCAACCACTCCATCACCACTCAAACCAGATTCCTCAAGTTCAAAAATTACCACAGATGAAGTTGATGAAGCAACCCAATTTCAAGAATTTTTACGCTTCAAAGCATTTCAAAAACAGCTTAAACAACAAAGTTCTCAAAGTCCTACTTCCTCACAGGATTCCTCTACCGAGCCTCTCGATACTGATCCTATAGGAGGACAGGACCCTTTTGATTTCTAATTTCATAATTCAAAAAGTATAATTTATTAAAAAGGTATAATTTATTTACGGCGGTTTCACACCATCATAAAACAAAGCATTTACGAATGTTGGTAAAGTGTTTGGTTTAACTGTAAGTCCGTTGGTAAGCCCGCTCGAAGAGGGTGTTCCCGCACGATGGTCCCACTATTCCCATTCGCATTTGCAGCTTTTACGGAATACAAACCGCTTTATGTTTATATAAAAATGTAAATAATATATGTTGTATTTACAGTCCATTCTACAGTCCTATTCAAACTCTGCCGACACTACAAGACAAAAAGGTACATTCAACAAGAAAACGTGGCGGGACCCACACGCCATTATTCAAGACAACAACACGTGGAGGGACCCACACCTATATCACTCAAGTTCAATTATTGTATCCCGAAGATTCCAATAACATGCAAATTCAAATAAAATGCAAATGAAATGCAGATTCAAGACAAATGAAATTCAAATGTAAATTCATTTTCTTTCTATAAATAGTTAGATTCAATTGAAGGATAGACATCAGTTTTTAGCATCAGATTTTAGAACTCTCAAGCTAAGAAACAATACTCTAGCCTTCTCTTGTATTCAGATATCCCCACGATTCAATTCAACTTTTCAAGATCATAATTCAAGTAAGCCTATTTTCATATAATTTTCAAGTTTGATATCCTGGGTATAAGCCTATTTTCATATAATTTTCAAGTTTGATATCCTGGGTATCAAAATATACCCAGGATATCAAACTTGAAAATTATATGAAAATAGGCTTACTTGAATTATGATCTTGAAAAGTTGAATTGAATCGTGGGGATATCTCGAATACAAGAGAAGGCTAGAGTATTGTTTCTTAGCTTGAGAGTTCTAAAATATGATGCTAAAAACTGATGTCTATCCTTCAATTGAATCTAACTATTTATAGAAAGAAAATGAATTTACATTTGAATTTCATTTGTCTTGAATCTGCATTTCATTTGCATTTTATTTGAATTTGCATGTTATTGGAATCTTCAGATACAATAATTGAACTTGAGTGATATAGGTGTGGGTCCCTCCACGTGTTGTTGTCTTGAATAATGGCGTGTGGGTCCCGCCACGTTTTCTTGTTGAATGTACCTTTTTGTCTTGTAGTGTCGGCAGAGTTTGAATAGGACTGTAGAATGGACTGTAAATACAACATATATTATTTACATTTTTATATAAACATAAAGCGGTTTGTATTCCAGAAAACTGCAAATCTGAATGGGAATAGTGGGACCATCGTGCGGGAACACCCTCTTCAGCGGGCTTACTAACGGACTTACCAGTTAAACCAAACACTTTACCAACATTCAGTAAATGCTTTGTTTTATGATGGTGTGAAACCGCCGTAAATAAATTATACCTTTTTAATAAATATGGAAGTGAGCGACTAAATATTTTGGTGGCATTTCTAGGATATGGTGGCATCTTAAAACAAAAGTTTACTCATTCATCTCATGAACATTTAGTAAGATATCATAGTGGTCTTTGGCTCGGACCGCAAAAAAATTATTCAACTCGTTAAAAAAGAAATTTTAAGTATTGTTTTATGTATTTCAAAATTTCAAGACGATTTATACAACAAACGTTTTCTATTACGTATTGATTGCAAATCTGCAAAAGAAATTTTACAAAAAGATGTTCAAAATTTAGTTTCAAAACAAATTTTTGCTCGATGGCAAGCTATTCTATCTGCCTTCGATTTTGATATAGAATATATAAAAGGAACTCAAAATTCTTTACCCGATTTTCTAACAAGAGAATTCCTTACTACTCCTCAAAGCATGAGTAAACTCAAGGAAAAGGAAAAGACTCCAAGATTACAAATTCAAAGTGCTAAAGATTATGAGATCAAACCCTCTATTCCTTCTTCCTCAACAATTCAAACACCCAATAGATTTAGAGCCCTTAGTGATTTTCCTCCTTTGAATTATTCAATGGCCGCTGAGACACCTTCATTCAAACTACAAAAATCCCCTATTCAAAATTCTACACAAAATGTATCTTCAAAGCAAATACACAATATTTCATCAAACCCAATATAGAAAATATATTTCTCACCACTTTCACGTAAATTCCCGAATTCAAAATTCTTCAAAATTTACTTCAAAGAATCCTTCCTCCGGGTTGCCACCGGCTACCCGATGATCTACAAAAAACTCAAACATTTTATGAGCTCATTCTTGTTGATTCAAAATCGGTTGAAATATCTCATACACCGGATAAGCAAAATCCTCAAAGAATTGCTTATTCAAAATGTGTTATTAAAAAGGTTCCGACATCTTCCGAATGGACTTCCATTTGGACTACAAAAGAATTTTTCGTTAATTTCATTCCAAAAGGTTACACTTACCAAGACTACCGTATGGCTTGGTATAGAACATTTTTCAAACGCCCTTTTGATCATTCATGGTTCTTCATATTTCATCAACAATGTTTAAAAAGATTTTCCAATCTGGGTTTTTATGAATGGTGGATAAATTTTGGAAGTCTACCGGACATACTACCTCCCATTCCTAAACTCGGTTATCAAACATGGGTCAAAAAGATGACGAGCCCAAACGACATGCCATTCCACTACATTTTTATGCGTAACTCCGAGTTCCATGGATCTTCTCACTGGAGTTACAAAGTTCACCAAGTTTATTCAAAGGAATTTCCAATGTCCATTATCAGAGAATTCAAAATCAAATGGTGGACAGTTTATTCAGTAGAACTATGTTCTCAAGAAGCTGTTCTACAATTCATTCAAACTAGTCATATAATTCAACGAAGTATTCAACAATTATCAAAAAACACTCGGACCTTCAAAAGTCTCTATTCAACGATCCCGCTTCAACCGGGACCATCTGCTCCAACCACTCCATCACCACTCAAACCAGATTCCTCAAGTTCAAAAATTACCACAGATGAAGTTGATGAAGCAACCCAATTTCAAGAATTTTTACGCTTCAAAGCATTTCAAAAACAGCTTAAACAACAAAGTTCTCAAAGTCCTACTTCCTCACAGGATTCCTCTACCGAGCCTCTCGATACTGATCCTATAGGAGGACAGGACCCTTTTGATTTCTAATTTCATAATTCAAAAAGTATAATTTATTAAAAAGGGTATAATTTATTTACTGCGGTTTCACACCATCATAAAACAAAGCATTTACGAATGTTGGTAAAGTGTTTGGTTTAACTGGTAAGTCCGTTGGTAAGCCCGCCCGAAGAGGGTGTTCCCGCACAGTGGTCCCACTATTCCCATTCGTATTTGCGCTTTTCGGAATACAAACCGCTTTATGTTTATATAAAAATGTAAATAATATATGTTGTATTTACTGATCCCATTCTACAGCTCCTATTCAAACTCGCCGACACTACAAGACAAAAAGGTACATTCAACAAGAAAACGTGGCGGGACCCACACGCCATTATTCAAGACAACAACACGTGGAGGGACCCACACCTATATCACTCAAGTTCAATTATTGTATCTGAAGATTCCAATAACATGCAAATTCAAATAAAATGCAAATGAAATGCAGATTCAAGACAAATGAAATTCAAATGTAAATTCATTTTCTTTCTATAAATAGTTAGATTCAATTGAAGGATAGACATCAGCTTTTAGCATCGATTTTAGAACTCTCAAGCTAAGAAACAATACTCTAGCCTTCTCTTGTATTCGGATATCCCCACGATTCAATTCAACTTTTCAAGATCATAATTCAAGTAAGCCTATTTTCATATAATTTTCAAGTTTGATATCCCGGGTATATTTTGGTATCGTAGCCATTAGTTAAGCATTTCATCTTATTCTTATTTGCACATCTCATTTGCATACATATCATATTACGTGTTTATTTTCATCTCTCGTGTGTTGGTAAGACGTTGGTCGCCTTGTAAGACCGTTGGTAAGCCCGCTTTGAAGAGGGTGTTCCCGGCCTAGTAGTCCCGTTGTTCCCACTAGGAATTGCATTTAGACACATATTATGATCTCTATGCATTAGATATGGCAAATTTGGTAAGAAGAATGTTTTCTTCGAGCTCCAACTTAGATTCAAAAAAGAATAGTTCAAAGTAAAGAAGAAAATATTCAATATAATTTCAATGATTGGACTATTCCGTAAGAACAAATTGAGACTATTTACAAAATAGGAAAATTTGATTTCAAAACCGCTTTTTCAGCCAAAAACCCATGAAGAAACAATGAATATTCAAGAAAAATTTCAAACTACTCCTTTATTATCAAAAACATCTTTGAATAAATATTTTGAAAAAGGATTTCGATATATTCATTATGGTTTAATTCAAATTGCTGTCAAACCACTAGTTCATATTGGAGTTGATGCTCCCATTTATTTAGCTTTACGTGACAAAAGGCTAAAACGTTACAAACCTTCTCTACTTGCCATGATTCAAACAAATATTTGCAATGGACCAATTTATTTTAATTGTGCTCCAAATTATTCCGTTTCTTTAACAGATCCATTAATTATGAATTCATTGGTTTTGGACATTCATCTACAAGGAGATGAATTTGAAAAACTTACCGAACAGCTTTGTTGTTATGTATAGAGTTTATTATCGACTTTTAAGTTCACAATTAAATCCTCGTTTCAAATTGATTCCAACATCACGTGACGAAACCTGTCCCTACTTCATATAGAGGCTCGAACAATCAAAAACATTTACTCCTAAACGACTAAAATGGCACGAGATTACGATTCCGTAAGAATTTCAAATTGAAAATGCTCAACCTCCTCCCCATTTAGAACAAACAGAAATCTCTCAAATTATAGAAGAACATAATGGTAATATTCTCATACGCTTTAATTCCATGAGAGAACAAGGATCAAGTTCTACCATTCCTACGTAACCAAGTCGACATTCATTTGCGCATACTCAAAGGCGTTTTTTTTTACGTACGCATCCGAACAATCATTCGTAATGCCAAATTCAATTCATGTACATCATACAAGCACCAATCCCAGAGGTATCCACATCTCCTCCTTTATCTCCTACTGGCTTCACGGATGAAAGGTGAGATCGATGTTATTCATAAAATTACAAACATTGATTTTAATTCATTAGAACAAGATATATTTGATCCTGAAAACAATGAAAAAAAGAAATTGGTTTTTTTCAATTAGAACCTTTTTATCAAGAAAAAAATCAAAGAACAATGGATTTTAGATATTAATCGCTTAAACACTCCTTTTGATTTTTTCTCACTGGGTTAGAATATTTTCTAATCAAACAAGGTTTTGAAGAAAAAGATCCTTTCAAAATATCACATATTAATGTCCACACAAATTTAGCAAAAAAGTGGAAATTAAATGATGGCAATATTATAACTCAAATTCATCCGCCACTTCAATCTCTTCTGATCGACACTCCCCGAAGGTGAGATAATTGCAAAGCACCATTCAAAAGAGGTAAAGACACCGATGATTCTATCTCAATGCATGATATTAGAAAAATCTACCATCGTAATAATTTTTTCTAATCAAATTTTACATACAATCGCCACTCGGGTAGATTCTTTATCTTCCGAGATAAAATCTATTCCTAAACCTAATACTTCCAGATTTCCTACAAGTTATTCTTCTCCTCATTTTCAACCAAGTACCCTATCCAAAGATCAAGAAGCTCAACTTATAAGACCAACATCCTCCTCTTTATCATCTTCTTCTCCATTACTACACAAGATATCTCAAACCTTAGACAAAATCAATTCCAATCTACCCAGTCAGTCCAAAATAAATACTATTGAACAGAAGGCCAAGAACACTATAATTCTTCCAGCTTCTATTCAATCCGATAATGAATTCATTTCAAAAATACATCAAGTCGAGAATTCATTCCTAGAGCCTCATGAAATAGATCACAATATTGTGAACAAAATTCGCCATTCAAAACCATATAAAGCTTCAAATCCTCGATGGAAAAACGCCGAAACTCGGAATTATTATCCACGACCAACTCCCCCGGATATTCAATATGAAGAACGAGCCAAGTTTCATACCTCTCATTATGATGGCAATTCAATTTCCAATTGGAATATAGATGGCAAAAAGCGAATACGAAATTCTTAATACATTACAAGAAATGGGCATGGCCAAGATTGCATACAAAGTTCACAATATACCGTAAAAACAGCAGCAATATTTTTTAATTGCAGGATTTACAGTGTCAATTAAAATATTGGTGGGATAATTCATTAACCATTGAAGAAAAACTCGCCATTCTTGATCACACAATTGAAATAGAAGACGAACAAGGTAATATTTCATTACAAAATGATGCATGTGATTTCCTACTTGTCACCATTTCAATGCATTTTGTAGGAAACCCAAAAGAGGAGTTATCCTCTCGCAAAAGTATTTTTGACGAATTTAAGATGTCCAACTTTAACGTATTTTCGATGGTACAAAGATATGTTTTTAACCTATGTACTCAAAAAGACCCTGATTGCAATGCACCATTTTGGAAAGAAAAAATTCATTACTCGGATTACCAACTTTATTTTCTCAAAGAATCATTACAAATCTCAAAAAAGAAATGGGTTTAGACCAAATAGATTTCAATATAATGACTTATGGTCAACTTTTTGCATTCATTAAACAAGAAGCTTTATCTGCTTGCCAAGAGTTAAAATTCCAAGCCAAATATGGAAGTGAGCGACGAGAATTGGGTTCCTTTTGTGAAGCATTCGGAATCACAGTGTATTAAAGCTCCTTCGCTCAACTCAAAAGACGATTTTTTCAAAAATCCGCCTAGGTATTCAAGAAGACGTTCATACTCTCGGCGCTTCAAACCATCTTCTCCCGTAATTTTACAAACCTTCAAGAAAAACTTATCACAAAAAAACCAAATTTCAATAAGATTACTTGCTATAAATGTGGTAAACCCGAGTCACAAAGCAAATGCATGCCGTAGTAAGAAGATTAATGAAATTCTAGATCAATTTCCCGAAATAGACCAGAATTAAAAGAAAAATTGAGTATCTCTTTAGTTCAAATTGATTCCTCTTCGTACTATCAACCCGATGACTTTCAAGACTTCAAAGCAAAGACCGATGAAGGTAATATTTCTTCTCCTTGCGCATGCAAAGTTATTAATATGATCAAACATTCGTATAACACAGCCAAAGATCAAAAAGAACTCATTTTTGATATCATTCAAGACCTCCCTCCGTAAGCTCGGAAAAAACAACTTGAAAAACTCAAAACCCTTATTCTTCTGGGAAGAATCTAGTTCTCGCCCGTTTAATCGAACCTTTCAAGATTTCCAAAATGTTTGATAGATATCCAAATATGAACCCTCCAATACGCCAACATAATACAAATCGAATTACAAACGTAAATTCGCTCTTTAAAATCCCAAGTCAAAGAACTCAAAGAAAGAATTTTCTCTCGTAGAAACAAAAAAATTTGGAATTAGATACTCAAATAGCCCTATTACAATCACGAACTTCTAAAGGTAAAGAAGTTCTTTCGATTCTCCTATTCCGTAATTTCCACTCACCGAAATCCCTATGCCAGTACAAATCCACAAGATTCAAAATTTATTTCTATCATCGACAAAATTACATTTCAAAAAATGGAACATATATATTACAATTGCAATTGGAACTTTCAAAGGAACATTTACAGCTATGATAGATAGTGGAGCCGATCAAAGTTGCATCCGAGATGGATTAATTCATACAAAGTATTACGTACCAACAAATGAATCATTAGTCACCGCAAACGGTATGCCCCTTCAAGTCAAAGGTAAACTCGTCAAAACCGCCATTTGCAATGATCATTATTGTTTCAAACACCAATTTATTGTGGTTAAAGATTTAAATACTCGATATAATTTTAGGAACTCCTTTTCTTACTCAAATCTATCCCTTTTGGGTAAATCACCATGGTTTGGGAACAAAAATCATGGGCAACACTCATTATTTTCAAATTTTTTAAACCCCTCGTGAAACAAAAAAGAATTATTTCTATTACAAGAAAATTCTATTTACAAACAAATAAATACTATTCAACGATTTCGTAATAAAATTAGTTTTCCGAAAGAAGAACTTTCTTATGAAAGAATTGAAGAACAATTGCAAAATTCTCAAAATCAAGAAAAAATTTTTAGCATTTCAAAACTCACTTACAAAAGAAATCAGTGCAAATATTCCAAATGCTTTTTTGGGATCGAAAGAAACATATTGTTTCTCTTCCCTATGAAAAAGATTTTTCAGAAAAGAATATTCCTACAAAAGCACGCCCTATTCAAATGAATCACGAATTATTAGAAGTATGTAAAAAGGAAATTCAAGAATTACTCGCAAAGAAATTAATTCGCCCCTCCAAATCACCTTGGAGTTGCGCAGCTTTTTATGTCATAAATCAAGCAGAAAAGGAACGCGGTGTTCCTCGCCTTGTTATCAATTACAAACCACTCAACAAAGTTCTCCAATGGATCAGGTATCCCATTCCTAATAAAAAGGATCTATTAAAACGATTATACAATGCAAAAATATTTTCAAAATTCGATATGAAATCTGGCTTTTGGCAGATTCAAATAGCCGAACAAGATCGTTACAAAACAGCATTCACAGTTCCTTTTGGGCATTACGAATGGAACGTTATGCCATTCGGGCTAAAAAATGCTCCATCTGAATTTCAACATATTATGAATGATATTTTCAATCCTTATACTACATTCATTATCGTCTATATTGATGATGTTTTATTATTCTCTGATTCCATTGATCAACACTTTAAACATTTACAAATATTTCTTCAAGTTGTCAAAAGAAACGGTTTAGTTGTTTCTGCACCTAAACTTAAATTATTCCAAACTCAAATTAGATTTCTTGGTCATATTATATACAAAGGTACAATTACTCCGATTCATCGTGCTCTTGAATTTGCTGATAAATTTCCAGACGAAATAAAAGAAATAAATCAGCTACAAAGATTTCTTGGTTGTCTTAATTATCTTTCTGATTTTTTTCCAAAATTACGTCAAATTTGTGCACCTTTATATCAAAGATTACAAAAACTTTGTTGAGTGGTTTGTAATTGATAACAAGGCGAGGAACACCGCGTTCCTTTTCTGCTTGATTTATGACATAAAAAGCTGCGCAACTCCAAGGTGATTTGGAGGGGCGAATTAATTTCTTTGCGAGTAATTCTTGAATTTCCTTTTTACATACTTCTAATAATTCGTGATTCATTTGAATAGGGCGTGCTTTTGTAGGAATATTCTTTTCTGAAAAATCTTTTTCATAGGGAAGAGAAACAATATGTTTCTTTCGATCCCAAAAAGCATTTGGAATATTTGCACAGATTTCTTTTGTAAGTGAGTTTTGAAATGCTAAAATTTTTTCTTGATTCGATATGAAATCTGGCTTTTGGCAGATTCAAATAGCCGAACAAGATCGTTACAAAACAGCATTCACAGTTCCTTTTGGGCATTACGAATGGAACGTTATGCCATTCGGGCTAAAAAATGCTCCATCTGAATTTCAACATATTATGAATGATATTTTCAATCCTTATACTACATTCATTATCGTCTATATTGATGATGTTTTATTATTCTCTGATTCCATTGATCAACACTTTAAACATTTACAAATATTTCTTCAAGTTGTCAAAAGAAACGGTTTAGTTGTTTCTGCACCTAAACTTAAATTATTCCAAACTCAAATTAGATTTCTTGGTCATATTATATACAAAGGTACAATTACTCCGATTCATCGTGCTCTTGAATTTGCTGATAAATTTCCGCATCGAAATAAAAGAAATAAATCAGCTACAAAGATTTCTTGGTTGTCTTAATTATCTTTCTGATTTTTTTCCAAAATTACGTCAAATTTGTGCACCTTTATATCAAAGATTACAAAAAAATCCTCCTGCATGGACTCATCAGCATACTCAAATAGTTCGCATGCTCAAAAAATAAGGCAAAAACATTACCATGCATGACCATTCCTCATCCATCTCGCATTCATGATAGTAGAAACCGATGCATCGGATCTAGGATATGGTGGCATCTTAAAACAAAAGTTTACTCATTCATCTCATGAACATTTAGTAAGATATCATAGTGGTCTTTGGCTCGGACCGCAAAAAAAATTATTCAACTCGTTAAAAAAAGAAATTTTAAGTATTGTTTTATGTATTTCAAAATTTCAAGACGATTTATACAACAAACGTTTTCTATTACGTATTGATTGCAAATCTGCAAAAGAAATTTTACAAAAAGATGTTCAAAATTTAGTTTCAAAACAAATTTTTGCTCGATGGCAAGCTATTCTATCTCGCCTTCGATTTTGATATAGAATATATAAAAGGAACTCAAAATTCTTTACCCGATTTTCTAACAAGAGAATTCCTTACTACTCCTCAAAGCATGAGTAAACTCAAGGAAAAGGAAAAGACTCCAAGATTACAAATTCAAAGTGCTAAAGATTATGAGATCAAACCCTCTATTCCTTCTTCCTCAACAATTCAAACACCCAATAGATTTAGAGCCCTTAGTGATTTTCCTCCTTTGACTTATTCAATGGCCGCTGAGACACCTTCATTCAAACTACAAAAATCCCCTATTCAAAATTCTACACAAAATGTATCTTCAAAGAAATACACAATATTTCATCAAACCCAATATAGAAAATATATTTCTCACCACTTTCACGTAAATTCCCGAATTCAAAATTCTTCAAAATTTACTTCAAAGAATCCTTCCTCCGGGTTGCCACCGGCTACCCGATGATCTACAAAAAACTCAAACATTTTATGAGCTCATTCTTGTTGATTCAAAATCGGTTGAAATATCTCATACACCCGGATAAGCAAAATCCTCAAAGAATTGCTTATTCAAAATGTGTTATTAAAAAGGTTCCGACATCTTCCGAATGGACTTCCATTTGGACTACAAAAGAATTTTCTCGTTAATTTCATTCCAAAAGGTTACACTTACCAAGACTACCGTATGGCTTGGTATAGAACATTTTTCAAACGCCCTTTTGATCATTCATGGTTCTTCATATTTCATCAACAATGTTTAAAAGATTTTCCAATCTGGGTTTTATGAATGGTGGATAAATTTTGGAAGTCTACCGGACATACTACCTCCCATTCCTAAACTCTGGGTTATCAAACATGGGTCAAAAAGATGACAGGGCCCAAAGACATGCCATTCCACTACATTTTTATGCGTAACTCCGAGTTCCATGGATCTTCTGCTGGAGTTACAAAGTTCACCAAGTTTATTCAAAGGAATTTCCAATGTCCATTATCGAGAATTCAAAATCAAATGGTGGACAGACTTATTCGAGAGAACTATGTTCTCAAGAAGTCGTTCTACAATTCATTCAAACTAGTCATATAATTCAACGAAGTATTCAACAATTATCAAAAAACACTCGGACCTTCAAAAGTCTCTATTCAACGATCCGCTTTCAACTGCACCATCCGCTCCAACCACTCCATCACCACTCAAACCAGATTCCTCAAGTTCAAAAATTACCACAGATGAAGTTGATGAAGCAACCCAATTTCAAGAATTTTTACGCTTCAAAGCATTTCAAAAACAAACTTTAAACAACAAAGTTCTCAAAGTCCTACTTCCTCACAGGATTCCTCTACCGAGCCTCTCGATACTGATCCTATAGGAGGACAGGACCCTTTTGATTTCTAATTTCATAATTCAAAAAGTATAATTTATTAAAAAGGGTATAATTTATTTACTACGGTTTCACACCATCATAAAACAAAGCATTTACGAATGTTGGTAAAGTGTTTGGTTTAACTGGTAAGTCCGTTGGTAAGCCCGCCCGAAGAGGGTGTTCCCGACACGGTGGTCCCACTATTCCCATCTCGATTTGCAGCTTTTCGGAATACAAACCGCTTTATGTTTATATAAAAATGTAAATAATATATGTTGTATTTACTGATCCATTCTACAGATCCCTATTCAAACTCTGCCGACACTACAAGACAAAAAGGTACATTCAACAAGAAAACGTGGCGGGACCCACACGCCATTATTCAAGACAACAACACGTGGAGGGACCCACACCTATATCACTCAAGTTCAATTATTGTATCTGAAGATTCCAATAACATGCAAATTCAAATAAAATGCAAATGAAATGCAGATTCAAGACAAATGAAATTCAAATGTAAATTCATTTTCTTTCTATAAATAGTTAGATTCAATTGAAGGATAGACATCGCTTTTTAGCATCGATTTTAGAACTCTCAAGCTAAGAAACAATACTCTAGCCTTCTCTTGTATTCGGGATATCCCCACGATTCAATTCAACTTTTCAAGATCATAATTCAAGTAAGCCTATTTTCATATAATTTTCAAGTTTGATATCCCCGGGTATATTTTGGTATCGAGCCATTAGTTAAGCATTTCATCTTATTCTTATTTGCACATCTCATTTGCATACATATCATATTACGTGTTTATTTTCATCTCTCGTGTGTTGGTAAGACGTTGGTCGACCTTGTAAGACCGTTGGTAAGCCCGTTTGAAGAGGGTGTTCTCGGCCTAGTAGTCCCGTTGTTCCCACTAGGAATTGCATTTAGACACATATTATGATCTCTATGCATTAGATATGGCAAATTTGGTAAGAAGAATGTTTTCTTCGAGCTCCAACTTAGATTCAAAAAGAATAGTTCAAAGTAAAGAAGAAAATATTCAATATAATTTCAATGATTGGACTATTCCGTAAGAACAAATTGAGACTATTTACAAAATAGGAAAATTTGATTTCAAAACTGCTTTTTCGATCAAAACCCATGAAGAAACAATGAATATTCAAGAAAAATTTCAAACTACTCCTTTATTATCAAAAACATCTTTGAATAAATATTTTGAAAAAGGATTTCGATATATTCATTATGGTTTAATTCAAATTGCTGTCAAACCACTAGTTCATATTGGAGTTGATGCTCCCATTTATTTAGCTTTACGTGACAAAAGGCTAAAACGTTACAAACCTTCTCTACTTGCCATGATTCAAACAAATATTTGCAATGGACCAATTTATTTTAATTGTGCTCCAAATTATTCCGTTTCTTTAACAGATCCATTAATTATGAATTCATTGGTTTTGGACATTCATCTACAAGGAGATGAATTTGAAAAACTTACTCGAACAGCTTTGTTGTTATGTATAGAGTTTATTATCGACTTTTAAGTTCACAATTAAATCCTCGTTTCAAATTGATTCCAACATCACGTGACGAAACTGTCCTACTTCATATAGAGGCTGAACAATCAAAAACATTTACTCCTAAACGACTAAAATGGCACGAGATTACGATTCCAGAAGAATTTCAAATTGAAAATGCTCAACCTCCTCCCCATTTAGAACAAACAGAAATCTCTCAAATTATAGAAGAACATAATGGTAATATTCTCATACGCTTTAATTCCATGAGAGAACAAGGATCAAGTTCTACCATTCCTACAGAACCAAGTCGACATTCATTTGCGCATACTCAAAGGCGTTCTTTTACAGACGCATCTGAACAATCATTCAGAATGCCAAATTCAATTCATGTACATCATACAGTACCAATCCCAGAGGTATCCACATCTCCTCCTTTATCTCCTACGGCTTCACAGATGAAAGGTGAGATCGATGTTATTCATAAAATTACAAACATTGATTTTAATTCATTAGAACAAGATATATTTGATCCGGAAAACAATGAAAAAAGAAATTGATTTTTTCTTGATAAAAAGGTTCTAATTGAAAAAACCAATTTCTTTTTTGAGATTTGTAATGATTCTTTGAGAAAATAAAGTTGGTAATCCAGTAATGAATTTTTCTTTCCAAAATGGTGCATTGCAATCAGGTCTTTTGAGTACATAGGTTAAAAACATATCTTTGTACCATCGAAAATCTGTTAAAGTTGGACATCTTAAATTCGTCAAAAATACTTTTGCAGAGGATAACTCCTCTTTTGGGTTTCCTACAAAATGCATTGAAATGGTGACAAGTAGGAAATCACATGCATCATTTTGTAATGAAATATTACCTTTTTTGAACAAAATTTTACTTGAAAATAGGTAATATTACAAATTCAAGGCATTTGTAATATTACCTATTTTCATATAATTTTCAAGTTTGATATCCTGGGTATATTTTGGTATCAGAGCCATTAGTTAAGCATTTCATCTTATTCTTATTTGCACATCTCATTTGCATACATATCATATTACGTGTTTATTTTCATCTCTGTGTGTTGGTAAGACGTTGGTCAGCTTGTAAGACCGTTGGTAAGCCCGTTTGAAGAGGGTGTTCCCGGCCTAGTAGTCCCGTTGTTCCCACTAGGAATTGCATTTAGACACATATTATGATCTCTATGCATTAGATATGGCAAATTTGGTAAGAAGAATGTTTTCTTCAGGCTCCAACTTAGATTCAAAAAGAATAGTTCAAAGTAAAGAAGAAAATATTCAATATAATTTCAATGATTGGACTATTCCAGAAGAACAAATTGAGACTATTTACAAAATAGGAAAATTTGATTTCAAAACCGCTTTTTCGACCAAAACCCATGAAGAAACAATGAATATTCAAGAAAAATTTCAAACTACTCCTTTATTATCAAAAAACATCTTTGAATAAATATTTTGAAAAAAGGATTTCGATATATTCATTATGGTTTAATTCAAATTGTCTGTCAAACCACTAGTTCATATTGGAGTTGATGCTCCCATTTATTTAGCTTTACGTGACAAAAGGCTAAAACGTTACAAACCTTCTCTACTTGCCATGATTCAAACAAATATTTGCAATGGACCAATTTATTTTAATTGTGCTCCAAATTATTCCGTTTCTTTAACGGATCCATTAATTATGAATTCATTGGTTTTGGACATTCATCTACAAGGAGATGAATTTGAAAAACTTACTCGAACAGCTTTGTTGTTATGTATAGAGTTTATTATCGACTTTTAAGTTCACAATTAAATCCTCGTTTCAAATTGATTCCAACATCACGTGACGAAACCGTCCCTACTTCATATAGAGGTCTGAACAATCAAAAACATTTACTCCTAAACGACTAAAATGGCACGAGATTACGATTCCGTAAGAATTTCAAATTGAAAATGCTCAACCTCCTCCCCATTTAGAACAAACAGTAAATCTCTCAAATTATAGAAGAACATAATGGTAATATTCTCATACGCTTTAATTCCATGAGAGAACAAGGATCAAGTTCTACCATTCCTACAGTAACCAAGTCGACATTCATTTGCGCATACTCAAAGGCGTTCTTTTACGGACGCATCCGAACAATCATTCGTAATGCCAAATTCAATTCATGTACATCATACAAGCACCAATCCCAGAGGTATCCACATCTCCTCCTTTATCTCCTACGGCTTCACGGATGAAAGGTGAGATCGATGTTATTCATAAAATTACAAACATTGATTTTAATTCATTAGAACAAGATATATTTGATCCTGAAAACAATGAAAAAAAGAAATTGGTTTTTTTCAATTAGAACCTTTTTATCAAGAAAAAATCAAAGAACAATGGATTTTAGATATTAATCGCTTTAAACACTCCTTTTGATTTTTTCTCACTGGTTAGAATATTTTCTAATCAAACAAGGTTTTGAAGAAAAAGATCCTTTCAAAATATCACATATTAATGTCCACACAAATTTAGCAAAAAAAGTGGAAATTAAATGATGGCAATATTATAACTCAAATTCATCCGCCACTTCAATCTCTTCTGATCGACACTCCCGAAGGTGAGATAATTGCAAAGCACCATTCAAAAGAGGTAAAGACACCGATGATTCTATCTCAATGCATGATATTAGAAAAATCTACCATCATAATAATTTTTCTAATCAAATTTTACATACAATCGCCACTCAGGTAGATTCTTTATCTTCTGAGATAAAATCTATTCCTAAACCTAATACTTCCAGATTTCCTACAAGTTATTCTTCTCCTCATTTTCAACCAAGTACCCTATCCAAAGATCAAGAAGCTCAACTTATAAGACCAACATCCTCCTCTTTATCATCTTCTTCTCCATTACTACACAAGATATCTCAAACCTTAGACAAAATCAATTCCAATCTACCCAGTTCGTCCAAAATAAATACTATTGAACAGGAAGGCCAAGAACACTATAATTCTTCCAGTTCTATTCAATCTGATAATGAATTCATTTCAAAAATACATCAAGTCGAGAATTCATTCCTAGAGCCTCATGAAATAGATCACAATATTGTGAACAAAATTCGCCATTCAAAACCATATAAAGCTTCAAATCCTCGATGGAAAAACGCTGAAACTCGGAATTATTATCCACGACCAACTCCCCCAGATATTCAATATGAAGAACGAGCCAAGTTTCATACCTCTCATTATGATGGCAATTCAATTTCCAATTGGAATATAGATGGCAAAAGCGAATACGAAATTCTTAATACATTACAAGAAATGGGCATGGCCAAGATTGCATACAAAGTTCACAATATACCAGAAAAACAGGCAGCAATATTTTTAATTGCAGGATTTACAGGTCAATTAAAATATTGGTGGGATAATTCATTAACCATTGAAGAAAAACTCGCCATTCTTGATCACACAATTGAAATAGAAGACGAACAAGGTAATATTTCATTACAAAATGATGCATGTGATTTCCTACTTGTCACCATTTCAATGCATTTTGTAGGAAACCCAAAAGAGGAGTTATCCTCTGCAAAAGTATTTTTGACGAATTTAAGATGTCCAACTTTAACGATTTTCGATGGTACAAAGATATGTTTTTAACCTATGTACTCAAAAGACCTGATTGCAATGCACCATTTTGGAAAGAAAAATTCATTACTGGATTACCAACTTTATTTTCTCAAAGAATCATTACAAATCTCAAAAAAGAAATGGGTTTAGACCAAATAGATTTCAATATAATGACTTATGGTCAACTTTTTGCATTCATTAAACAAGAAGCTTTATCTGCTTGCCAAGAGTTAAAATTCCAAGCCAAATATGGAAGTGAGCGACGAGAATTGGGTTCCTTTTGTGAAGCATTCGGAATCACAGGTATTAAAGCTCCTTCTGCTCAACTCAAAAGACGATTTTTCAAAAATCCGCCTAGGTATTCAAGAAGACGTTCATACTCTCGGCGCTTCAAACCATCTTCTCCAGAATTTTACAAACCTTCAAGAAAAACTTATCACAAAAAACCAAATTTCAATAAGATTACTTGCTATAAATGTGGTAAACCAGGTCACAAAGCAAATGCATGCCGTAGTAAGAAGATTAATGAAATTCTAGATCAATTTCCTGAAATAGACCAGGAATTAAAAGAAAAATTGAGTATCTCTTTAGTTCAAATTGATTCCTCTTCAGACTATCAACCCGATGACTTTCAAGACTTCAGGCAGACCGATGAAGGTAATATTTCTTCTCCTTGCGCATGCAAAGTTATTAATATGATCAAACATTCAGATAACACAGTCAAAGATCAAAAAGAACTCATTTTTGATATCATTCAAGACCTCCCTCCAGAAGCTCAGAAAAAACAACTTGAAAAACTCAAAACCCTTATTCTTCGGGAAGAATCTAGTTCTGCCCGTTTAATCGAACCTTTCAGTATTTCCAAAATGTTTGATAGATATCCAAATATGAACCCTCCAATACGCCAACATAATACAAACCCGAATTACAAACAGAAATTCGTTCTTTAAAATCCCAAGTCAAAGAACTCAAAGAAAGAATTTTCTCTGTAGAAACAAAAAATTTGGAATTAGATACTCAAATAGCCCTATTACAATCACGAACTTCTAAAGGTAAAGAAGTTCTTTCTGATTCTCCTATTCCAGAATTTCCACTCGCTGAAATCCCTATGCCAGGTACAAATCCACAAGATTCAAAATTTATTTCTATCATCGACAAAATTACATTTCAAAAATGGAACATATATATTACAATTGCAATTGGAACTTTCAAAGGAACATTTACAGCTATGATAGATAGTGGAGCTGATCAAAGTTGCATCCGAGATGGATTAATTCATACAAAGTATTACGTACCAACAAATGAATCATTAGTCACTGCAAACGGTATGCCCCTTCAAGTCAAAGGTAAACTCGTCAAAACTGCCATTTGCAATGATCATTATTGTTTCAAACACCAATTTATTGTGGTTAAAGATTTAAATACTGATATAATTTTAGGAACTCCTTTTCTTACTCAAATCTATCCCTTTTGGGTAAATCACCATGGTTTGGGAACAAAAATCATGGGCAACACTGTTATTTTCAAATTTTTAAACCCTGTGAAACAAAAAGAATTATTTCTATTACAAGAAAATTCTATTTACAAACAAATAAATACTATTCAACGATTTCAGAATAAAATTAGTTTTCTGAAAGAAGAACTTTCTTATGAAAGAATTGAAGAACAATTGCAAAATTCTCAAAATCAAGAAAAAATTTTAGCATTTCAAAACTCACTTACAAAAGAAATCTGTGCAAATATTCCAAATGCTTTTTGGGATCGAAAGAAACATATTGTTTCTCTTCCCTATGAAAAAGATTTTTCAGAAAAGAGAATTCCTTACTACTCCTCAGCATGAGTAAACTCAAGGAAAAGGAAAAGACTCCAAGATTACAAATTCAAAGTGCTAAAGATTATGAGATCAAACCCTCTATTCCTTCTTCCTCAACAATTCAAACACCCAATAGATTTAGAGCCCTTAGTGATTTTCCTCCTTTGACTTATTCAATGGCCGCTGAGACACCTTCATTCAAACTACAAAAATCCCCTATTCAAAATTCTACACAAAATGTATCTTCAAACGAAATACACAATATTTCATCAAACCCAATATAGAAAATATATTTCTCACCACTTTCACGTAAATTCCCGAATTCAAAATTCTTCAAAATTTACTTCAAAGAATCCTTCCTCCGGGTTGCCACTGGCTACCCGATGATCTACAAAAAACTCAAACATTTTATGAGCTCATTCTTGTTGATTCAAAATCAGTTGAAATATCTCATACACCAGATAAGCAAAATCCTCAAAGAATTGCTTATTCAAAATGTGTTATTAAAAAGGTTCTGACATCTTCCGAATGGACTTCCATTTGGACTACAAAAGAATTTTTCCGTTAATTTCATTCCAAAAGGTTACACTTACCAAGACTACCAGTATGGCTTGGTATAGAACATTTTTCAAACGCCCTTTTGATCATTCATGGTTCTTCATATTTCATCAACAATGTTTAAAAGATTTTCCAATCTGGGTTTTATGAATGGTGGATAAATTTTGGAAGTCTACCGGACATACTACCTCCCATTCCTAAACTCGGTTATCAAACATGGGTCAAAAAGATGACGAGCCCAAAGCACATGCCATTCCACTACATTTTTATGCGTAACTCCGAGTTCCATGGATCTTCTCGCTGGAGTTACAAAGTTCACCAAGTTTATTCAAAGGAATTTCCAATGTCCATTATCGGAGAATTCAAAATCAAATGGTGGACGACTTATTCGAGAGAACTATGTTCTCAAGAAGTCAGTTCTACAATTCATTCAAACTAGTCATATAATTCAACGAAGTATTCAACAATTATCAAAAAACACTCGGACCTTCAAAAGTCTCTATTCAACGATCCCGCTTCAACCGGACCATCCGCTCCAACCACTCCATCACCACTCAAACCGGATTCCTCAAGTTCAAAAATTACCACAGATGAAGTTGATGAAGCAACCCAATTTCAAGAATTTTTACGCTTCAAAGCATTTCAAAAACAGACTTAAACAACAAAGTTCTCAAAGTCCTACTTCCTCACAGGGATTCCTCTACCGAGCCTCTCGATACCGATCCTATAGGGAGGACAGGGACCCTTTTGATTTCTAATTTCATAATTCAAAAAGTATAATTTATTAAAAAGGTATAATTTATTTACTAGCGGTTTCACACCATCATAAAACAGCATTTACGAATGTTGGTAAAGTGTTTGGTTTAACTGGTAAGTCCGTTGGTAAGCCCGCTCGAAGAGGGTGTTCCCTGCACGATGGTCCCACTATTCCCATTCGCATTTGCGGTTTCTCGGAATACAAACCGCTTTATGTTTATATAAAAATGTAAATAATATATGTTGTATTTATAATCCATTCTACGAGTCCCTATTCAAACTCTGCCGACACTACAAGACAAAAAGGTACATTCAACAAGAAAACGTGGCGGGACCCACACGCCATTATTCAAGACAACAACACGTGGAGGGACCCACACCTATATCACTCAAGTTCAATTATTGTATCTGAAGATTCCAATAACATGCAAATTCAAATAAAATGCAAATGAAATGCAGATTCAAGACAAATGAAATTCAAATGTAAATTCATTTTCTTTCTATAAATAGTTAGATTCAATTGAAGGATAGACATCAGTTTTTAGCATCAGATTTTAGAACTCTCAAGCTAAGAAACAATACTCTAGCCTTCTCTTGTATTCAGATATCCCCACGATTCAATTCAACTTTTCAAGATCATAATTCAAGTAAGCCTATTTTCATATAATTTTCAAGTTTGATATCCTGGGTATATTTTGGTATCAGAGCATTGTAGTTCACATTGTTGATGTGGTGATCATGTCCCCATTGCTGTAGTCCCAATCACGTGGATGACATTTCCTTTCTTCGCATTGCTCAAAATCTAATATTGGCCCAGAGCTTCAAAACGGACCCATCATCTGAATCACTATCACTTTCTGAAGATGATTCTGATGAAAGTGAATCATACAATACATAGTTGACAATCTGAAACATTGAGACAGGAATAACTTTGGTTTTCATACAATTTTTTGATGTGTGTTGACTGTAACATCTGGTGTCATCAAGCCAAACTATTAAATTACAGTTCCTGCAGTAGCCCCTATAGGGAGTGAATTTCTTTGATGACAGTCCATTATAAACCCTCTTGAAAGTGTTTCTCCAGTTCATCATGTTAACTCCGGTAACCGCATTCATTTGAGAATGCATAGCTTTTTGATACACAATCATCCCACAACTTTCACATTTGTGAACTCTCATGTGTTCATTCAGATCACCGAAGAAGCTGGCATATAGTGACTCCCACAGTTGGTTTTCACTTGCTGCCACACTCCATAACCTGCAGACCATGGCAGCAGAAGCTAAGGAGCGTATATCCAAGAAACTGAAGATAATTGTGAGAACATCTTCAGGAAGATGGGGTAGACCATCTTCGTCTTGTTGAGCTTTGCCACGCCTCTTACATGAAACCATAGCATGTTTAAATTCTTTGACTGCACAAACCTTCTTTTGTTTTGGTAAAGAAGATTCTGCACTCTGAAGGAGGATATTAGCTGCTGAAATGGAATTTTGTGTCTGCATTTGCGGAAGAAGGCGGAAGGCGGCGAGGATGTCTTCAAAAATGAGAGACTGCAAAATTTTGGGGCATTTGGAATATTACCTATTTTCATCGTGCTCTTGAATTTGCTGATAAATTTCCAGACGAAATAAAAGAAATAAATCAGCTACAAAGATTTCTTGGTTGTCTTAATTATCTTTCTGATTTTTTTCCAAAATTACGTCAAATTTGTGCACCTTTATATCAAAGATTACAAAAAAATCCTCCCGCATGGACTCATCAAACGATACTCAAATAGTTCGCATGCTCAAAAAATAAGGCAAAAACATTACCATGCATGACCATTCCTCATCCATCTGCATTCATGATAGTAGAAACTGATGCATCAGATCTAGGATATGGTGGCATCTTAAAACAAAAGTTTACTCATTCATCTCATGAACATTTAGTAAGATATCATAGTGGTCTTTGGCTCGGACCGCAAAAAAAATTATTCAACTCGTTAAAAAAGAAATTTTAAGTATTGTTTTATGTATTTCAAAATTTCAAGACGATTTATACAACAAACGTTTTCTATTACGTATTGATTGCAAATCTGCAAAAGAAATTTTACAAAAAGATGTTCAAAATTTAGTTTCAAAACAAATTTTTGCTCGATGGCAAGCTATTCTATCTGCCTTCGATTTTGATATAGAATATATAAAAGGAACTCAAAATTCTTTACCTGATTTTCTAACAAGAGAATTCCTTACTACTCCTCAGCATGAGTAAACTCAAGGAAAAGGAAAAGACTCCAAGATTACAAATTCAAAGTGCTAAAGATTATGAGATCAAACCCTCTATTCCTTCTTCCTCAACAATTCAAACACCCAATAGATTTAGAGCCCTTAGTGATTTTCCTCCTTTGACTTATTCAATGGCCGCTGAGACACCTTCATTCAAACTACAAAAATCCCCTATTCAAAATTCTACACAAAATGTATCTTCAGCAAATACACAATATTTCATCAAACCCAATATAGAAAATATATTTCTCACCACTTTCACAGAAATTCCCGAATTCAAAATTCTTCAAAATTTACTTCAAAGAATCCTTCCTCCGGGTTGCCATCGGCTACCCGATGATCTACAAAAAACTCAAACATTTTATGAGCTCATTCTTGTTGATTCAAAATCAGTTGAAATATCTCATACACCAGATAAGCAAAATCCTCAAAGAATTGCTTATTCAAAATGTGTTATTAAAAAGGTTCTGACATCTTCCGAATGGACTTCCATTTGGACTACAAAAGAATTTTCTGTTAATTTCATTCCAAAAGGTTACACTTACCAAGACTACCGTATGGCTTGGTATAGAACATTTTTCAAACGCCCTTTTGATCATTCATGGTTCTTCATATTTCATCAACAATGTTTAAAAAGATTTTCCAATGCGGTTTTATGAATGGTGGATAAATTTTGGAAGTCTACCGGACATACTACCTCCCATTCCTAAACTCGGTTATCAAACATGGGTCAAAAAAGATGACAGGCCCAAAGCACATGCCATTCCACTACATTTTTTATGCGGAACTCCGAGTTCCATGGATCTTCTATTTGGAGTTACAAAGTTCACCAAGTTTATTCAAAGGAATTTCCAATGTCCATTATCGGAGAATTCAAAATCAAATGGTGGACGACTTATTCGAGTAGAACTATGTTCTCAAGAAGTCAGTTCTACAATTCATTCAAACTAGTCATATAATTCAACGAAGTATTCAACAATTATCAAAAAACACCTGGACCTTCAAAAGTCTCTATTCAACGATCGCTTCAACCGGACCATCCGCTCCAACCACTCCATCACCACTCAAACCCAGATTCCTCAAGTTCAAAAATTACCACAGATGAAGTTGATGAAGCAACCCAATTTCAAGAATTTTTACGCTTCAAAGCATTTCAAAAACGAACTTAAACAACAAAGTTCTCAAAGTCCTACTTCCTCACAGGGATTCCTCTACCGAGCCTCTCGATCACCGATCCTATAGGAGGACAGGACCCTTTTGATTTCTAATTTCATAATTCAAAAAGTATAATTTATTAAAAAGGTATAATTTATTTACTGACGGTTTCACACCATCATAAAACAAAGCATTTACGAATGTTGGTAAAGTGTTTGGTTTAACTCGGTAAGTCCGTTGGTAAGCCCCGCTCGAAGAGGGTGTTCCCGGCACGAGTGGTCCCACTATTCCCATTCGGATTTGCGGTTTTCGGAATACAAACCGCTTTATGTTTATATAAAAATGTAAATAATATATGTTGTATTTACGATCCATTCTACGAGTCCCTATTCAAACTCTGCCGACACTACAAGACAAAAAGGTACATTCAACAAGAAAACGTGGCGGGACCCACACGCCATTATTCAAGACAACAACACGTGGAGGGACCCACACCTATATCACTCAAGTTCAATTATTGTATCCGAAGATTCCAATAACATGCAAATTCAAATAAAATGCAAATGAAATGCAGATTCAAGACAAATGAAATTCAAATGTAAATTCATTTTCTTTCTATAAATAGTTAGATTCAATTGAAGGATAGACATCAGTTTTTAGCATCAGATTTTAGAACTCTCAAGCTAAGAAACAATACTCTAGCCTTCTCTTGTATTCAGATATCCCCACGATTCAATTCAACTTTTCAAGATCATAATTCAAGTAAGCCTATTTTCATATAATTTTCAAGTTTGATATCCTGGGTATAAGCCTATTTTCATATAATTTTCAAGTTTGATATCCTGGGTATATTTACTCAAAGAAAGAATTTTCTCTGTAGAAACAAAAAATTTGGAATTAGATACTCAAATAGCCCTATTACAATCACGAACTTCTAAAGGTAAAGAAGTTCTTTCTGATTCTCCTATTCCAGAATTTCCACTCGCTGAAATCCCTATGCCAGGTACAAATCCACAAGATTCAAAATTTATTTCTATCATCGACAAAATTACATTTCAAAAATGGAACATATATATTACAATTGCAATTGGAACTTTCAAAGGAACATTTACGACTATGATAGATAGTGGAGTCGATCAAAGTTGCATCCGAGATGGATTAATTCATACAAAGTATTACGTACCAACAAATGAATCATTAGTCACTGCAAACGGTATGCCCCTTCAAGTCAAAGGTAAACTCGTCAAAACTGCCATTTGCAATGATCATTATTGTTTCAAACACCAATTTATTGTGGTTAAAGATTTAAATACTGATATAATTTTAGGAACTCCTTTTCTTACTCAAATCTATCCCTTTTGGGTAAATCACCATGGTTTGGGAACAAAAATCATGGGCAACACTCATTATTTTCAAATTTTTTAAACCCTCGTGAAACAAAAAAGAATTATTTCTATTACAAGAAAATTCTATTTACAAACAAATAAATACTATTCAACGATTTCGAATAAAATTAGTTTTTCCGAAAGAAGAACTTTCTTATGAAAGAATTGAAGAACAATTGCAAAATTCTCAAAATCAAGAAAAAATTTTTAGCATTTCAAAACTCACTTACAAAAGAAATCAGTGCAAATATTCCAAATGCTTTTTGGGGATCGAAAGAAACATATTGTTTCTCTTCCCTATGAAAAAGATTTTTTCGAAAAAGAATATTCCTACAAAAGCACGCCCTATTCAAATGAATCACGAATTATTAGAAGTATGTAAAAAGGAAATTCAAGAATTACTCGCAAAGAAATTAATTCGCCCCTCCAAATCACCTTGGAGTTGCGCAGCTTTTTATGTCATAAATCAAGCAGAAAAGGAACGCGGTGTTCCTCGCCTTGTTATCAATTACAAACCACTCAACAAAGTTCTCCAATGGATCAGGTATCCCATTCCTAATAAAAAGGATCTATTAAAACGATTATACAATGCAAAAATATTTTCAAAATTCGATATGAAATCTGGCTTTTGGCAGATTCAAATAGCCGAACAAGATCGTTACAAAACAGCATTCACAGTTCCTTTTGGGCATTACGAATGGAACGTTATGCCATTCGGGCTAAAAAATGCTCCATCTGAATTTCAACATATTATGAATGATATTTTCAATCCTTATACTACATTCATTATCGTCTATATTGATGATGTTTTATTATTCTCTGATTCCATTGATCAACACTTTAAACATTTACAAATATTTCTTCAAGTTGTCAAAAGAAACGGTTTAGTTGTTTCTGCACCTAAACTTAAATTATTCCAAACTCAAATTAGATTTCTTGGTCATATTATATACAAAGGTACAATTACTCCGATTCATCGTGCTCTTGAATTTGCTGATAAATTTCCAGACGAAATAAAAGAAATAAATCAGCTACAAAGATTTCTTGGTTGTCTTAATTATCTTTCTGATTTTTTTCCAAAATTACGTCAAATTTGTGCACCTTTATATCAAAGATTACAAAAAAATCCTCCTGCATGGACTCATCAGCATACTCAAATAGTTCGCATGCTCAAAAATAAGGCAAAAACATTACCATGCATGACCATTCCTCATCCATCTGCATTCATGATAGTAGAAACTGATGCATCAGATCTAGGATATGGTGGCATCTTAAAACAAAAGTTTACTCATTCATCTCATGAACATTTAGTAAGATATCATAGTGGTCTTTGGCTCGGACCGCAAAAAAATTATTCAACTGTTAAAAAAGAAATTTTAAGTATTGTTTTATGTATTTCAAAATTTCAAGACGATTTATACAACAAACGTTTTCTATTACGTATTGATTGCAAATCTGCAAAAGAAATTTTACAAAAAGATGTTCAAAATTTAGTTTCAAAACAAATTTTTGCTCGATGGCAAGCTATTCTATCTGCCTTCGATTTTGATATAGAATATATAAAAGGAACTCAAAATTCTTTACCTGATTTTCTAACAAGAGAATTCCTTACTACTCCTCAGCATGAGTAAACTCAAGGAAAAGGAAAAGACTCCAAGATTACAAATTCAAAGTGCTAAAGATTATGAGATCAAACCCTCTATTCCTTCTTCCTCAACAATTCAAACACCCAATAGATTTAGAGCCCTTAGTGATTTTCCTCCTTTGACTTATTCAATGGCCGCTGAGACACCTTCATTCAAACTACAAAAATCCCCTATTCAAAATTCTACACAAAATGTATCTTCAGCAAATACACAATATTTCATCAAACCCAATATAGAAAATATATTTCTCACCACTTTCACAGAAATTCCCGAATTCAAAATTCTTCAAAATTTACTTCAAAGAATCCTTCCTCCGGGTTGCCACTGGCTACCCGATGATCTACAAAAAACTCAAACATTTTATGAGCTCATTCTTGTTGATTCAAAATCAGTTGAAATATCTCATACACCAGATAAGCAAAATCCTCAAAGAATTGCTTATTCAAAATGTGTTATTAAAAAGGTTCTGACATCTTCCGAATGGACTTCCATTTGGACTACAAAAGAATTTTCTGTTAATTTCATTCCAAAAGGTTACACTTACCAAGACTACCGTATGGCTTGGTATAGAACATTTTTCAAACGCCCTTTTGATCATTCATGGTTCTTCATATTTCATCAACAATGTTTAAAAAGATTTTCCAATCTGGGTTTTTATGAATGGTGGATAAATTTTGGAAGTCTACTGGACATACTACCTCCCATTCCTAAACTCGGTTATCAAACATGGGTCAAAAAGATGACAGGCCCAGCACATGCCATTCCACTACATTTTTATGCAGAACTCCGAGTTCCATGGATCTGTTAAAGAAACGGAATAATTTGGAGCACAATTAAAATAAATTGGTCCATTGCAAATATTTGTTTGAATCATGGCAAGTAGAGAAGGTTTGTAACGTTTTAGCCTTTTGTCACGTAAAGCTAAATAAATGGGAGCATCAACTCCAATATGAACTAGTGGTTTGACAGCAATTTGAATTAAACCATAATGAATATATCGAAATCCTTTTTTCAAAATATTTATTCAAAGATGTTTTTTGATAATAAAGGAGTAGTTTGAAATTTTTTCTTGAATATTCATTGTTTCTTCATGGGTTTTGACTGAAAAAGCAGTTTTGAAATCAAATTTTCCTATTTTGTAAATAGTCTCAATTTGTTCTTCTGGAATAGTCCAATCATTGAAATTATATTGAATATTTTCTTCTTTACTTTGAACTATTCTTTTTGAATCTAAGTTGGAGCTCGAAGAAAACATTCTTCTTACCAAATTTGCCATATCTAATGCATAGAGATCATAATATGTGTCTAAATGCAATTCCTAGTGGGAACAACGGGACTACTAGGCGGGAACACCCTCTTCAAACGGGCTTACCAACGGTCTTACAAGTCGACCAACGTCTTACCAACACACAGAGATGAAAATAAACACGTAATATGATATGTATGCAAATGAGATGTGCAAATAAGAATAAGATGAAATGCTTAACTAATGGCTCTGATACCAAAATATACCCGGGATATCAAACTTGAAAATTATATGAAAATAGAGCTTACTTGAATTATGATCTTGAAAAGTTGAATTGAATCGTGGGGATATCTCGAATACAAGAGAAGGCTAGAGTATTGTTTCTTAGCTTGAGAGTTCTAAAATCGATGCTAAAAACTCGATGTCTATCCTTCAATTGAATCTAACTATTTATAGAAAGAAAATGAATTTACATTTGAATTTCATTTGTCTTGAATCTGCATTTCATTTGCATTTTATTTGAATTTGCATGTTATTGGAATCTTCGGATACAATAATTGAACTTGAGTGATATAGGTGTGGGTCCCTCCACGTGTTGTTGTCTTGAATAATGGCGTGTGGGTCCCGCCACGTTTTCTTGTCGAATGTACCTTTTTGTCTTGTAGTGTCGGCAGAGTTTGAATAGGGACTCGTAGAATGGATCAGTAAATACAACATATATTATTTACATTTTTATATAAACATAAAGCGGTTTGTATTCCGTAAAACCGCAAATCGAATGGGAATAGTGGGGACCACTGTGCCGGGAACACCCTCTTCGAGCGGGCTTACCAACGGACTTACCAGCTTAAACCAAACACTTTACCAACATTCGTAAATGCTGTTTTATGATGGTGTGAAACCGCCGTAAATAAATTATACCTTTTTAATAAATTATACTTTTTGAATTATGAAATTAGAAATCAAAAGGGTCCTGTCCTCCTATAGGATCGTGATCGAGAGGCTCGGTAGAGGAATCCCTGTGAGGAAGTAGGACTTTGAGAACTTTGTTGTTTAAGCTGCTTTTTGAAATGCTTTGAAGCGTAAAAATTCTTGAAATCGGTTGCTTCATCAACTTCATCTGTGGTAATTTTTGAACTTGAGGAATCTGGTTTGAGTGGTGATGGAGTGGTTGGAGCAGATGGTCTGGTTGAAGCAGACTGTTGAATAGAGACTTTTGAAGGTCCAGTGTTTTTTGATAATTGTTGAATACTTCGTTGAATTATATGACTAGTTTGAATGAATTGTAGAACAGCTTCTTGAGAACATAGTTCTACTGAATAAGCTGTCCACCATTTGATTTTGAATTCTCTGATAATGGACATTGGAAATTCCTTTGAATAAACTTGGTGAACTTTGTAACTCCAGCAGAAGATCACTAAATTTTGAACATCTTTTTGTAAAATTTCTTTTGCAGATTTGCAATCAATACGTAATAGAAAACGTTTGTTGTATAAATCGTCTTGAAATTTTGAAATACATAAAACAATACTTAAAATTTCTTTTTTAACAGTTGAATAATTTTTTTGCGGTCCGAGCCAAAGACCACTATGATATCTTACTAAATGTTCATGAGATGAATGAGTAAACTTTTGTTTTAAGATGCCACCATATCCTAGATCTGATGCATCAGTTTCTACTATCATGAATGCAGATGGATGAGGAATGGTCATGCATGGTAATGTTTTTGCCTTATTTTTGAGCATGCGAACTATTTGAGTATGCTGATGAGTCCATGCAGGAGGATTTTTTTGTAATCTTTGATATAAAGGTGCACAAATTTGACGTAATTTTGGAAAAAAATCAGAAAGATAATTAAGACAACCAAGAAATCTTTGTAGCTGATTTATTTCTTTTATTTCGTCTGGAAATTTATCAGCAAATTCAAGAGCACGATGAATCGGAGTAATTGTACCTTTGTATATAATATGACCAAGAAATCTAATTTGAGTTTGGAATAATTTAAGTTTAGGTGCAGAAACAACTAAACCGTTTCTTTTGACAACTTGAAGAAAAAGGTATAATTTATTTACGGCGGTTTCACACCATCATAAAACAGCATTTACGAATGTTGGTAAAGTGTTTGGTTTAACTGGTAAGTCCGTTGGTAAGCCCGCCTGAAGAGGGTGTTCCCGGCACAGTGGTCCCACTATTCCCATTCGATTTGCGCTTTCGGAATACAAACCGCTTTATGTTTATATAAAAATGTAAATAATATATGTTGTATTTACAGTCCATTCTACAGTCCCTATTCAAACTCTGCCGACACTACAAGACAAAAAGGTACATTCAACAAGAAAACGTGGCGGGACCCACACGCCATTATTCAAGACAACAACACGTGGAGGGACCCACACCTATATCACTCAAGTTCAATTATTGTATCTGAAGATTCCAATAACATGCAAATTCAAATAAAATGCAAATGAAATGCAGATTCAAGACAAAATGAAATTCAAATGTAAATTCATTTTCTTTCTATAAATAGTTAGATTCAATTGAAGGATAGACATCAGTTTTTAGCATCAGATTTTAGAACTCTCAAGCTAAGAAACAATACTCTAGCCTTCTCTTGTATTCAGATATCCCCACGATTCAATTCAACTTTTCAAGATCATAATTCAAGTAAGCCTATTTTCATATAATTTTCAAGTTTGATATCCTGGGTATATTTTGGTATCAGAGCCATTAGTTAAGCATTTCATCTTATTCTTATTTGCACATCTCATTTGCATACATATCATATTACGTGTTTATTTTCATCTCTGTGTGTTGGTAAGACGTTGGTCAGCTTGTAAGACCGTTGGTAAGCCCGTTTGAAGAGGGTGTTCCCGGCCTAGTAGTCCCGTTGTTCCCACTAGGAATTGCATTTAGACACATATTATGATCTCTATGCATTAGATATGGCAAATTTGGTAAGAAGAATGTTTTCTTCAGGCTCCAACTTAGATTCAAAAAGAATAGTTCAAAGTAAAGAAGAAAATATTCAATATAATTTCAATGATTGGACTATTCCAGAAGAACAAATTGAGACTATTTACAAAATAGGAAAATTTGATTTCAAAACTGCTTTTTCAGTCAAAACCCATGAAGAAACAATGAATATTCAAGAAAAATTTCAAACTACTCCTTTATTATCAAAAACATCTTTGAATAAATATTTTGAAAAAGGATTTCGATATATTCATTATGGTTTAATTCAAATTGCTGTCAAACCACTAGTTCATATTGGAGTTGATGCTCCCATTTATTTAGCTTTACGTGACAAAAGGCTAAAACGTTACAAACCTTCTCTACTTGCCATGATTCAAACAAATATTTGCAATGGACCAATTTATTTTAATTGTGCTCCAAATTATTCCGTTTCTTTAACAGATCCATTAATTATGAATTCATTGGTTTTGGACATTCATCTACAAGGAGATGAATTTGAAAAACTTACTGAACGAGTTTGTTGTTATGTATAGAGTTTATTATCGACTTTTAAGTTCACAATTAAATCCTCGTTTCAAATTGATTCCAACATCACGTGACGAAACCTGTCCCTACTTCATATAGAGGTTGAACAATCAAAAACATTTACTCCTAAACGACTAAAATGGCACGAGATTACGATTCCAGAAGAATTTCAAATTGAAAATGCTCAACCTCCTCCCCATTTAGAACAAACAGAAATCTCTCAAATTATAGAAGAACATAATGGTAATATTCTCATACGCTTTAATTCCATGAGAGAACAAGGATCAAGTTCTACCATTCCTACAGAACCAAGTCGACATTCATTTGCGCATACTCAAAGGCGTTCTTTTACGTGACGCATCCCGAACAATCATTCGAATGCCAAATTCAATTCATGTACATCATACAAGTACCAATCCCAGAGGTATCCACATCTCCTCCTTTATCTCCTACGGCTTCACGGATGAAAGGTGAGATCGATGTTATTCATAAAATTACAAACATTGATTTTAATTCATTAGAACAAGATATATTTGATCCGAAAACAATGAAAAAAAGAAATTGGTTTTTTTCAATTAGAACCTTTTTATCAAGAAAAAATCAAAGAACAATGGATTTTAGATATTAATCGTTTAAACACTCCTTTTGATTTTTTCTCATTTGGGTTAGAATATTTTCTAATCAAACAAGGTTTTGAAGAAAAAGATCCTTTCAAAATATCACATATTAATGTCCACACAAATTTAGCAAAAAAAGTGGAAATTAAATGATGGCAATATTATAACTCAAATTCATCCGCCACTTCAATCTCTTCGGATCGACACTCCCGAAGGTGAGATAATTGCAGACACCATTCAAAAGAGGTAAAGACACTGATGATTCTATCTCAATGCATGATATTAGAAAAATCTACCATCAGAATAATTTTTCTAATCAAATTTTACATACAATCGCCACTCAGGTAGATTCTTTATCTTCTGAGATAAAATCTATTCCTAAACCTAATACTTCCAGATTTCCTACAAGTTATTCTTCTCCTCATTTTCAACCAAGTACCCTATCCAAAGATCAAGAAGCTCAACTTATAAGACCAACATCCTCCTCTTTATCATCTTCTTCTCCATTACTACACAAGATATCTCAAACCTTAGACAAAATCAATTCCAATCTACCCAGTTCAGTCCAAAATAAATACTATTGAACAGGGAAGGCCAAGAACACTATAATTCTTCCAGTTCTATTCAATCCGATAATGAATTCATTTCAAAAAATACATCAAGTCGAGAATTCATTCCTAGAGCCTCATGAAATAGATCACAATATTGTGAACAAAATTCGCCATTCAAAACCATATAAAGCTTCAAATCCTCGATGGAAAAACGCTGAAACTCGGAATTATTATCCACGACCAACTCCCCCAGATATTCAATATGAAGAACGAGCCAAGTTTCATACCTCTCATTATGATGGCAATTCAATTTCCAATTGGAATATAGATGGCAAAAAGCGAATACGAAATTCTTAATACATTACAAGAAATGGGCATGGCCAAGATTGCATACAAAGTTCACAATATACCGGAAAAACAGCAGCAATATTTTTTAATTGCAGGGATTTACGAGTCAATTAAAATATTGGTGGGATAATTCATTAACCATTGAAGAAAAACTCGCCATTCTTGATCACACAATTGAAATAGAAGACGAACAAGGTAATATTTCATTACAAAATGATGCATGTGATTTCCTACTTGTCACCATTTCAATGCATTTTGTAGGAAACCCAAAAGAGGAGTTATCCTCTCGCAAAAGTATTTTTGACGAATTTAAGATGTCCAACTTTAACTGATTTTCGATGGTACAAAGATATGTTTTTTAACCTATGTACTCAAAAGACTCGATTGCAATGCACCATTTTGGAAAGAAAAAATTCATTACTTTGGATTACCAACTTTATTTTCTCAAAGAATCATTACAAATCTCAAAAAAGAAATGGGTTTAGACCAAATAGATTTCAATATAATGACTTATGGTCAACTTTTTGCATTCATTAAACAAGAAGCTTTATCTGCTTGCCAAGAGTTAAAATTCCAAGCCAAATATGGAAGTGAGCGACGAGAATTGGGTTCCTTTTGTGAAGCATTCGGAATCACAGGTATTAAAGCTCCTTCCCGCTCCAACTCAAAAGACGATTTTTCAAAAATCCGCCTAGGTATTCAAGAAGACGTTCATACTCTCGGCGCTTCAAACCATCTTCTCCAGAATTTTACAAACCTTCAAGAAAAACTTATCACAAAAAACCAAATTTCAATAAGATTACTTGCTATAAATGTGGTAAACCAGGTCACAAAGCAAATGCATGCCGTAGTAAGAAGATTAATGAAATTCTAGATCAATTTCCTGAAATAGACCAGGAATTAAAAGAAAAATTGAGTATCTCTTTAGTTCAAATTGATTCCTCTTCAGACTATCAACCCGATGACTTTCAAGACTTCAGCAGCACCGATGAAGGTAATATTTCTTCTCCTTGCGCATGCAAAGTTATTAATATGATCAAACATTCAGATAACACAGTCAAAGATCAAAAAGAACTCATTTTTGATATCATTCAAGACCTCCCTCCAGAAGCTCGGAAAAAAACAACTTGAAAAAACTCAAAACCCTTATTCTTCGGGAAGAATCTAGTTCTGCCCGTTTAATCGAACCTTTCAGTATTTCCAAAATGTTTGATAGATATCCAAATATGAACCCTCCAATACGCCAACATAATACAGCCGAATTACAAACAGAAATTCGTTCTTTAAAATCCCAAGTCAAAGAACTCAAAGAAAGAATTTTCTCTGTAGAAACAAAAAATTTGGAATTAGATACTCAAATAGCCCTATTACAATCACGAACTTCTAAAGGTAAAGAAGTTCTTTCTGATTCTCCTATTCCGAATTTCCACTCATTTGAAATCCCTATGCCAGTACAAATCCACAAGATTCAAAAATTTATTTCTATCATCGACAAAATTACATTTCAAAAATGGAACATATATATTACAATTGCAATTGGAACTTTCAAAGGAACATTTACAGCTATGATAGATAGTGGAGCTGATCAAAGTTGCATCCGAGATGGATTAATTCATACAAAGTATTACGTACCAACAAATGAATCATTAGTCACTGCAAACGGTATGCCCCTTCAAGTCAAAGGTAAACTCGTCAAAACTGCCATTTGCAATGATCATTATTGTTTCAAACACCAATTTATTGTGGTTAAAGATTTAAATACTGATATAATTTTAGGAACTCCTTTTCTTACTCAAATCTATCCCTTTTGGGTAAATCACCATGGTTTGGGAACAAAAATCATGGGCAACACTGTTATTTTCAAATTTTTAAACCCTGTGAAACAAAAAGAATTATTTCTATTACAAGAAAATTCTATTTACAAACAAATAAATACTATTCAACGATTTCAGAATAAAATTAGTTTTCTGAAAGAAGAACTTTCTTATGAAAGAATTGAAGAACAATTGCAAAATTCTCAAAATCAAGAAAAAATTTTAGCATTTCAAAACTCACTTACAAAAGAAATCTGTGCAAATATTCCAAATGCTTTTTGGGATCGAAAGAAACATATTGTTTCTCTTCCCTATGAAAAAGATTTTTCAGAAAAGAATATTCCTACAAAAGCACGCCCTATTCAAATGAATCACGAATTATTAGAAGTATGTAAAAAGGAAATTCAAGAATTACTCGCAAAGAAATTAATTCGCCCCTCCAAATCACCTTGGAGTTGCGCAGCTTTTTTATGTCATAAATCAAGCGAGAAAAGGAACGCGGTGTTCCTCGCCTTGTTATCAATTACAAACCACTCAACAAAGTTCTCCAATGGATCGGGTATCCCATTCCTAATAAAAAGGATCTATTAAAACGATTATACAATGCAAAAATATTTTCAAAATTCGATATGAAATCTGGCTTTTGGCAGATTCAAATAGCCGAACAAGATCGTTACAAAACAGCATTCACAGTTCCTTTTGGGCATTACGAATGGAACGTTATGCCATTCGGGCTAAAAAATGCTCCATCTGAATTTCAACATATTATGAATGATATTTTCAATCCTTATACTACATTCATTATCGTCTATATTGATGATGTTTTATTATTCTCTGATTCCATTGATCAACACTTTAAACATTTACAAATATTTCTTCAAGTTGTCAAAAGAAACGGTTTAGTTGTTTCTGCACCTAAACTTAAATTATTCCAAACTCAAATTAGATTTCTTGGTCATATTATATACAAAGGTACAATTACTCCGATTCATCGTGCTCTTGAATTTCGTTTGATAAATTTCCAGACGAAATAAAAGAAATAAATCAGCTACAAAGATTTCTTGGTTGTCTTAATTATCTTTCTGATTTTTTTCCAAAATTACGTCAAATTTGTGCACCTTTATATCAAAGATTACAAAAAAATCCTCCTGCATGGACTCATCAAACGATACTCAAATAGTTCGCATGCTCAAAAAATAAGGCAAAAACATTACCATGCATGACCATTCCTCATCCATCTCGCATTCATGATAGTAGAAACTGATGCATCAGATCTAGGATATGGTGGCATCTTAAAACAAAAGTTTACTCATTCATCTCATGAACATTTAGTAAGATATCATAGTGGTCTTTGGCTCGGACCGCAAAAAAAATTATTCAAGCTGTTAAAAAAGAAATTTTAAGTATTGTTTTATGTATTTCAAAATTTCAAGACGATTTATACAACAAACGTTTTCTATTACGTATTGATTGCAAATCTGCAAAAGAAATTTTACAAAAAGATGTTCAAAATTTAGTTTCAAAACAAATTTTTGCTCGATGGCAAGCTATTCTATCTGCCTTCGATTTTGATATAGAATATATAAAAGGAACTCAAAATTCTTTACCTGATTTTCTAACAAGAGAATTCCTTACTACTCCTCGAGCATGAGTAAACTCAAGGAAAAGGAAAAGACTCCAAGATTACAAATTCAAAGTGCTAAAGATTATGAGATCAAACCCTCTATTCCTTCTTCCTCAACAATTCAAACACCCAATAGATTTAGAGCCCTTAGTGATTTTCCTCCTTTGACTTATTCAATGGCCGCTGAGACACCTTCATTCAAACTACAAAAATCCCCTATTCAAAATTCTACACAAAATGTATCTTCAGCAAATACACAATATTTCATCAAACCCAATATAGAAAATATATTTCTCACCACTTTCACAGAAATTCCCGAATTCAAAATTCTTCAAAATTTACTTCAAAGAATCCTTCCTCCGGGTTGCCACTGGCTACCCGATGATCTACAAAAAACTCAAACATTTTATGAGCTCATTCTTGTTGATTCAAAATCAGTTGAAATATCTCATACACCAGATAAGCAAAATCCTCAAAGAATTGCTTATTCAAAATGTGTTATTAAAAAGGTTCTGACATCTTCCGAATGGACTTCCATTTGGACTACAAAAAGAATTTTCTCGTTAATTTCATTCCAAAAGGTTACACTTACCAAGACTACCGTATGGCTTGGTATAGAACATTTTTCAAACGCCCTTTTGATCATTCATGGTTCTTCATATTTCATCAACAATGTTTAAAAGATTTTCCAATCTGGTTTTATGAATGGTGGATAAATTTTGGAAGTCTACCAGACATACTACCTCCCATTCCTAAACTCGGTTATCAAACATGGGTCAAAAAGATGACAGCCCCAGCACATGCCATTCCACTACATTTTTATGCAGAACTCCGAGTTCCATGGATCTTCTGCTGGAGTTACAAAGTTCACCAAGTTTATTCAAAGGAATTTCCAATGTCCATTATCAGAGAATTCAAAATCAAATGGTGGACAGCTTATTCAGTAGAACTATGTTCTCAAGAAGCTGTTCTACAATTCATTCAAACTAGTCATATAATTCAACGAAGTATTCAACAATTATCAAAAAACACCTGGACCTTCAAAAGTCTCTATTCAACGATCCCGCTTCAACTGGACCATCTGCTCCAACCACTCCATCACCACTCAAACCAGATTCCTCAAGTTCAAAAATTACCACAGATGAAGTTGATGAAGCAACCCAATTTCAAGAATTTTTACGCTTCAAAGCATTTCAAAAACAGCTTAAACAACAAAGTTCTCAAAGTCCTACTTCCTCACAGGATTCCTCTACCGAGCCTCTCGATACCGATCCTATAGGGAGGACAGGGACCCTTTTGATTTCTAATTTCATAATTCAAAAAGGTATAATTTATTTACGGCGGTTTCACACCATCATAAAACAAAGCATTTACGAATGTTGGTAAAGTGTTTGGTTTAACTGGGTAAGTCCGTTGGTAAGCCCGCCTCGAAGAGGGTGTTCCCTGACACAGTGGTCCCACTATTCCCATTCGGATTTGCAGTTTCTCGGAATACAAACCGCTTTATGTTTATATAAAAATGTAAATAATATATGTTGTATTTACTGATCCCATTCTACAGTCCTATTCAAACTCTGCCGACACTACAAGACAAAAAGGTACATTCAACAAGAAAACGTGGCGGGACCCACACGCCATTATTCAAGACAACAACACGTGGAGGGACCCACACCTATATCACTCAAGTTCAATTATTGTATCTGAAGATTCCAATAACATGCAAATTCAAATAAAATGCAAATGAAATGCAGATTCAAGACAAATGAAATTCAAATGTAAATTCATTTTCTTTCTATAAATAGTTAGATTCAATTGAAGGATAGACATCGGCTTTTTAGCATCGATTTTAGAACTCTCAAGCTAAGAAACAATACTCTAGCCTTCTCTTGTATTCAGATATCCCCACGATTCAATTCAACTTTTCAAGATCATAATTCAAGTAAGCCTATTTTCATATAATTTTCAAGTTTGATATCCTGGGTATATTTTGGTATCAGAGCCATTAGTTAAGCATTTCATCTTATTCTTATTTGCACATCTCATTTGCATACATATCATATTACGTGTTTATTTTCATCTCTCGTGTGTTGGTAAGACGTTGGTCAGCTTGTAAGACCGTTGGTAAGCCCGTTTGAAGAGGGTGTTCCCGGCCTAGTAGTCCCGTTGTTCCCACTAGGAATTGCATTTAGACACATATTATGATCTCTATGCATTAGATATGGCAAATTTGGTAAGAAGAATGTTTTCTTCAGGCTCCAACTTAGATTCAAAAAGAATAGTTCAAAGTAAAGAAGAAAATATTCAATATAATTTCAATGATTGGACTATTCCGTGAAGAACAAATTGAGACTATTTACAAAATAGGAAAATTTGATTTCAAAACTGCTTTTTCAGTCAAAACCCATGAAGAAACAATGAATATTCAAGAAAAATTTCAAACTACTCCTTTATTATCAAAAACATCTTTGAATAAATATTTTGAAAAAGGATTTCGATATATTCATTATGGTTTAATTCAAATTGCTGTCAAACCACTAGTTCATATTGGAGTTGATGCTCCCATTTATTTAGCTTTACGTGACAAAAGGCTAAAACGTTACAAACCTTCTCTACTTGCCATGATTCAAACAAATATTTGCAATGGACCAATTTATTTTAATTGTGCTCCAAATTATTCCGTTTCTTTAACAGATCCATTAATTATGAATTCATTGGTTTTGGACATTCATCTACAAGGAGATGAATTTGAAAAACTTACTGAACAGTTTGTTGTTATGTATAGAGTTTATTATCGACTTTTAAGTTCACAATTAAATCCTCGTTTCAAATTGATTCCAACATCACGTGACGAAACTGTCCTACTTCATATAGAGGCTGAACAATCAAAAACATTTACTCCTAAACGACTAAAATGGCACGAGATTACGATTCCAGAAGAATTTCAAATTGAAAATGCTCAACCTCCTCCCCATTTAGAACAAACAGAAATCTCTCAAATTATAGAAGAACATAATGGTAATATTCTCATACGCTTTAATTCCATGAGAGAACAAGGATCAAGTTCTACCATTCCTACAGAACCAAGTCGACATTCATTTGCGCATACTCAAAGGCGTTCTTTTACAGACGCATCTGAACAATCATTCAGAATGCCAAATTCAATTCATGTACATCATACAGTACCAATCCCAGAGGTATCCACATCTCCTCCTTTATCTCCTACGGCTTCACAGATGAAAGGTGAGATCGATGTTATTCATAAAATTACAAACATTGATTTTAATTCATTAGAACAAGATATATTTGATCCGGAAAACAATGAAAAAAGAAATTGGTTTTTTCAATTAGAACCTTTTTATCAAGAAAAAATCAAAGAACAATGGATTTTAGATATTAATCGTTTAAACACTCCTTTTGATTTTTTCTGCTGGTTAGAATATTTTCTAATCAAACAAGGTTTTGAAGAAAAAGATCCTTTCAAAATATCACATATTAATGTCCACACAAATTTAGCAAAAAAGTGGAAATTAAATGATGGCAATATTATAACTCAAATTCATCCGCCACTTCAATCTCTTCGGATCGACACTCCTGAAGGTGAGATAATTGCAGCACCATTCAAAAGAGGTAAAGACACTGATGATTCTATCTCAATGCATGATATTAGAAAAATCTACCATCAGAATAATTTTTCTAATCAAATTTTACATACAATCGCCACTCAGGTAGATTCTTTATCTTCTGAGATAAAATCTATTCCTAAACCTAATACTTCCAGATTTCCTACAAGTTATTCTTCTCCTCATTTTCAACCAAGTACCCTATCCAAAGATCAAGAAGCTCAACTTATAAGACCAACATCCTCCTCTTTATCATCTTCTTCTCCATTACTACACAAGATATCTCAAACCTTAGACAAAATCAATTCCAATCTACCCAGTTCGTCCAAAATAAATACTATTGAACAGGGAAGGCCAAGAACACTATAATTCTTCCAGCTTCTATTCAATCGATAATGAATTCATTTCAAAAATACATCAAGTCGAGAATTCATTCCTAGAGCCTCATGAAATAGATCACAATATTGTGAACAAAATTCGCCATTCAAAACCATATAAAGCTTCAAATCCTCGATGGAAAAACGCTGAAACTCGGAATTATTATCCACGACCAACTCCCCCAGATATTCAATATGAAGAACGAGCCAAGTTTCATACCTCTCATTATGATGGCAATTCAATTTCCAATTGGAATATAGATGGCAAAAGCGAATACGAAATTCTTAATACATTACAAGAAATGGGCATGGCCAAGATTGCATACAAAGTTCACAATATACCAGAAAAACAGGCAGCAATATTTTTAATTGCAGGATTTACAGGTCAATTAAAATATTGGTGGGATAATTCATTAACCATTGAAGAAAAACTCGCCATTCTTGATCACACAATTGAAATAGAAGACGAACAAGGTAATATTTCATTACAAAATGATGCATGTGATTTCCTACTTGTCACCATTTCAATGCATTTTGTAGGAAACCCAAAAGAGGAGTTATCCTCTGCAAAAGTATTTTTGACGAATTTAAGATGTCCAACTTTAACAGATTTTCGATGGTACAAAGATATGTTTTTAACCTATGTACTCAAAAGACCTGATTGCAATGCACCATTTTGGAAAGAAAAATTCATTACTGGATTACCAACTTTATTTTCTCAAAGAATCATTACAAATCTCAAAAAAGAAATGGGTTTAGACCAAATAGATTTCAATATAATGACTTATGGTCAACTTTTTGCATTCATTAAACAAGAAGCTTTATCTGCTTGCCAAGAGTTAAAATTCCAAGCCAAATATGGAAGTGAGCGACGAGAATTGGGTTCCTTTTGTGAAGCATTCGGAATCACAGGTATTAAAGCTCCTTCTGCTCAACTCAAAAGACGATTTTTCAAAAATCCGCCTAGGTATTCAAGAAGACGTTCATACTCTCGGCGCTTCAAACCATCTTCTCCAGAATTTTACAAACCTTCAAGAAAAACTTATCACAAAAAACCAAATTTCAATAAGATTACTTGCTATAAATGTGGTAAACCAGGTCACAAAGCAAATGCATGCCGTAGTAAGAAGATTAATGAAATTCTAGATCAATTTCCTGAAATAGACCAGGAATTAAAAGAAAAATTGAGTATCTCTTTAGTTCAAATTGATTCCTCTTCAGACTATCAACCCGATGACTTTCAAGACTTCAAAGAAGACCGATGAAGGTAATATTTCTTCTCCTTGCGCATGCAAAGTTATTAATATGATCAAACATTCGGATAACACAGTCAAAGATCAAAAAAGAACTCATTTTTTGATATCATTCAAGACCTCCCTCCAGAAGCTCAGAAAAAACAACTTGAAAAACTCAAAACCCTTATTCTTCGGGAAGAATCTAGTTCTGCCCGTTTAATCGAACCTTTCAGTATTTCCAAAATGTTTGATAGATATCCAAATATGAACCCTCCAATACGCCAACATAATACAGCTCGAATTACAAATGTAAATTCGTTCTTTAAAATCCCAAGTCAAAGAACTCAAAGAAAGAATTTTCTCTGTAGAAACAAAAAAATTTGGAATTAGATACTCAAATAGCCCTATTACAATCACGAACTTCTAAAGGTAAAGAAGTTCTTTCGATTCTCCTATTCCGAAATTTCCACTCACTGAAATCCCTATGCCAGGTACAAATCCACAAGATTCAAAATTTATTTCTATCATCGACAAAATTACATTTCAAAAATGGAACATATATATTACAATTGCAATTGGAACTTTCAAAGGAACATTTACAGCTATGATAGATAGTGGAGCTGATCAAAGTTGCATCCGAGATGGATTAATTCATACTTTTTAAAAAGGTATAATTTATTTACGGCGGTTTCACACCATCATAAAACAGCTTAAACAACAAAGTTCTCAAAGTCCTACTTCCTCACAGGATTCCTCTACCGAGCCTCTCGATACTGATCCTATAGGAGGACAGGACCCTTTTGATTTCTAATTTCATAATTCAAAAAGTATAATTTATTAAAAAGGGTATAATTTATTTACGGCGGTTTCACACCATCATAAAACAAAGCATTTACGAATGTTGGTAAAGTGTTTGGTTTAACTGGTAAGTCCGTTGGTAAGCCCGCTCGAAGAGGGTGTTCCCGCACAGATGGTCCCACTATTCCCATTCGATTTGCGCTTTTCGGAATACAAATCGCTTTATGTTTATATAAAAATGTAAATAATATATGTTGTATTCTAGATCCCATTCTACGATCCCTATTCAAACTCTGCCGACACTACAAGACAAAAAGGTACATTCAACAAGAAAACGTGGCGGGACCCACACGCCATTATTCAAGACAACAACACGTGGAGGGACCCACACCTATATCACTCAAGTTCAATTATTGTATCCGAAGATTCCAATAACATGCAAATTCAAATAAAATGCAAATGAAATGCAGATTCAAGACAAATGAAATTCAAATGTAAATTCATTTTCTTTCTATAAATAGTTAGATTCAATTGAAGGATAGACATCGCTTTTTAGCATCGATTTTAGAACTCTCAAGCTAAGAAACAATACTCTAGCCTTCTCTTGTATTCGGGATATCCCCACGATTCAATTCAACTTTTCAAGATCATAATTCAAGTAAGCTCTATTTTCATATAATTTTCAAGTTTGATATCCCGGGTATATTTTGGTATCGGAGCCATTAGTTAAGCATTTCATCTTATTCTTATTTGCACATCTCATTTGCATACATATCATATTACGTGTTTATTTTCATCTCTCGTGTGTTGGTAAGACGTTGGTCGACTTGTAAGACCGTTGGTAAGCCCGTTTGAAGAGGGTGTTCCCGGCCTAGTAGTCCCGTTGTTCCCACTAGGAATTGCATTTAGACACATATTATGATCTCTATGCATTAGATATGGCAAAATTTGGTAAGAAGAATGTTTTCTTCGAGCTCCAACTTAGATTCAAAAAGAATAGTTCAAAGTAAAGAAGAAAATATTCAATATAATTTCAATGATTGGACTATTCCGGAAGAACAAATTGAGACTATTTACAAAATAGGAAAATTTGATTTCAAAAGCTGCTTTTTCAGTCAAAACCCATGAAGAAACAATGAATATTCAAGAAAAATTTCAAACTACTCCTTTATTATCAAAAAACATCTTTGAATAAATATTTTGAAAAAGGATTTCGATATATTCATTATGGTTTAATTCAAATTGCTGTCAAACCACTAGTTCATATTGGAGTTGATGCTCCCATTTATTTAGCTTTACGTGACAAAAGGCTAAAACGTTACAAACCTTCTCTACTTGCCATGATTCAAACAAATATTTGCAATGGACCAATTTATTTTAATTGTGCTCCAAATTATTCCGTTTCTTTAACAGATCCATTAATTATGAATTCATTGGTTTTGGACATTCATCTACAAGGAGATGAATTTGAAAAACTTACTTGAACGAGTTTGTTGTTATGTATAGAGTTTATTATCGACTTTTAAGTTCACAATTAAATCCTCGTTTCAAATTGATTCCAACATCACGTGACGAAACTGTCCCTACTTCATATAGAGGTTGAACAATCAAAAACATTTACTCCTAAACGACTAAAATGGCACGAGATTACGATTCCAGAAGAATTTCAAATTGAAAATGCTCAACCTCCTCCCCATTTAGAACAAACAGAAATCTCTCAAATTATAGAAGAACATAATGGTAATATTCTCATACGCTTTAATTCCATGAGAGAACAAGGATCAAGTTCTACCATTCCTACAGAACCAAGTCGACATTCATTTGCGCATACTCAAAGGCGTTCTTTTACAGACGCATCTGAACAATCATTCAGAATGCCAAATTCAATTCATGTACATCATACAGTACCAATCCCAGAGGTATCCACATCTCCTCCTTTATCTCCTACGGCTTCACGGATGAAAGGTGAGATCGATGTTATTCATAAAATTACAAACATTGATTTTAATTCATTAGAACAAGATATATTTGATCCGGAAAACAATGAAAAAAGAAATTGGTTTTTTCAATTAGAACCTTTTTATCAAGAAAAAATCAAAGAACAATGGATTTTAGATATTAATCGTTTAAACACTCCTTTTGATTTTTTCTGCTGGTTAGAATATTTTCTAATCAAACAAGGTTTTGAAGAAAAAGATCCTTTCAAAATATCACATATTAATGTCCACACAAATTTAGCAAAAAAGTGGAAATTAAATGATGGCAATATTATAACTCAAATTCATCCGCCACTTCAATCTCTTCGGATCGACACTCCTGAAGGTGAGATAATTGCAGCACCATTCAAAAGAGGTAAAGACACTGATGATTCTATCTCAATGCATGATATTAGAAAAATCTACCATCAGAATAATTTTTCTAATCAAATTTTACATACAATCGCCACTCAGGTAGATTCTTTATCTTCTGAGATAAAATCTATTCCTAAACCTAATACTTCCAGATTTCCTACAAGTTATTCTTCTCCTCATTTTCAACCAAGTACCCTATCCAAAGATCAAGAAGCTCAACTTATAAGACCAACATCCTCCTCTTTATCATCTTCTTCTCCATTACTACACAAGATATCTCAAACCTTAGACAAAATCAATTCCAATCTACCCAGTTCGTCCAAAATAAATACTATTGAACAGGAAGGCCAAGAACACTATAATTCTTCCAGTTCTATTCAATCTGATAATGAATTCATTTCAAAAAATACATCAAGTCGAGAATTCATTCCTAGAGCCTCATGAAATAGATCACAATATTGTGAACAAAATTCGCCATTCAAAACCATATAAAGCTTCAAATCCTCGATGGAAAAACGCTGAAACTCGGAATTATTATCCACGACCAACTCCCCCAGATATTCAATATGAAGAACGAGCCAAGTTTCATACCTCTCATTATGATGGCAATTCAATTTCCAATTGGAATATAGATGGCAAAAGCGAATACGAAATTCTTAATACATTACAAGAAATGGGCATGGCCAAGATTGCATACAAAGTTCACAATATACCGGAAAAAACAGCAGCAATATTTTTTAATTGCAGGGATTTACGAGTCAATTAAAATATTGGTGGGATAATTCATTAACCATTGAAGAAAAAACTCGCCATTCTTGATCACACAATTGAAATAGAAGACGAACAAGGTAATATTTCATTACAAAATGATGCATGTGATTTCCTACTTGTCACCATTTCAATGCATTTTGTAGGAAACCCAAAAGAGGAGTTATCCTCTGCAAAAGTATTTTTGACGAATTTAAGATGTCCAACTTTAACAGATTTTCGATGGTACAAAGATATGTTTTTAACCTATGTACTCAAAAGACCTGATTGCAATGCACCATTTTGGAAAGAAAAATTCATTACTGGATTACCAACTTTATTTTCTCAAAGAATCATTACAAATCTCAAAAAAGAAATGGGTTTAGACCAAATAGATTTCAATATAATGACTTATGGTCAACTTTTTGCATTCATTAAACAAGAAGCTTTATCTGCTTGCCAAGAGTTAAAATTCCAAGCCAAATATGGAAGTGAGCGACGAGAATTGGGTTCCTTTTGTGAAGCATTCGGAATCACAGGTATTAAAGCTCCTTCTGCTCAACTCAAAAGACGATTTTTCAAAAATCCGCCTAGGTATTCAAGAAGACGTTCATACTCTCGGCGCTTCAAACCATCTTCTCCAGAATTTTACAAACCTTCAAGAAAAACTTATCACAAAAAACCAAATTTCAATAAGATTACTTGCTATAAATGTGGTAAACCGAGTCACAAAGCAAATGCATGCCGTAGTAAGAAGATTAATGAAATTCTAGATCAATTTCTGAAATAGACCAGGGAATTAAAAAGAAAAATTGAGTATCTCTTTAGTTCAAATTGATTCCTCTTCAGACTATCAACCCGATGACTTTCAAGACTTCAGCAGCACCGATGAAGGTAATATTTCTTCTCCTTGCGCATGCAAAGTTATTAATATGATCAAACATTCGAGATAACACAGTCAAAGATCAAAAAAGAACTCATTTTTGATATCATTCAAGACCTCCCTCCGGAAGCTCGGAAAAAAACAACTTGAAAAAACTCAAAACCCCTTATTCTTCGGGAAGAATCTAGTTACGCCCGTTTAATCGAACCTTTCGAGTATTTCCAAAATGTTTGATAGATATCCAAATATGAACCCTCCAATACGCCAACATAATACAGCCCGAATTACAAACAGAAATTCGTTCTTTAAAATCCCAAGTCAAAGAACTCAAAGAAAGAATTTTCTCTGTAGAAACAAAAAATTTGGAATTAGATACTCAAATAGCCCTATTACAATCACGAACTTCTAAAGGTAAAGAAGTTCTTTCTGATTCTCCTATTCCGAATTTCCACTCATTTGAAATCCCTATGCCAGGTACAAATCCACAAGATTCAAAATTTATTTCTATCATCGACAAAATTACATTTCAAAAATGGAACATATATATTACAATTGCAATTGGAACTTTCAAAGGAACATTTACAGCTATGATAGATAGTGGAGCTGATCAAAGTTGCATCCGAGATGGATTAATTCATACAAAGTATTACGTACCAACAAATGAATCATTAGTCACTGCAAACGGTATGCCCCTTCAAGTCAAAGGTAAACTCGTCAAAACTGCCATTTGCAATGATCATTATTGTTTCAAACACCAATTTATTGTGGTTAAAGATTTAAATACTGATATAATTTTAGGAACTCCTTTTCTTACTCAAATCTATCCCTTTTGGGTAAATCACCATGGTTTGGGAACAAAAATCATGGGCAACACTGTTATTTTCAAATTTTTAAACCCTGTGAAACAAAAAGAATTATTTCTATTACAAGAAAATTCTATTTACAAACAAATAAATACTATTCAACGATTTCAGAATAAAATTAGTTTTCTGAAAGAAGAACTTTCTTATGAAAGAATTGAAGAACAATTGCAAAATTCTCAAAATCAAGAAAAAATTTTAGCATTTCAAAACTCACTTACAAAAGAAATCTGTGCAAATATTCCAAATGCTTTTTGGGATCGAAAGAAACATATTGTTTCTCTTCCCTATGAAAAAGATTTTTCAGAAAAGAATATTCCTACAAAAGCACGCCCTATTCAAATGAATCACGAATTATTAGAAGTATGTAAAAAGGAAATTCAAGAATTACTCGCAAAGAAATTAATTCGCCCCTCCAAATCACCTTGGAGTTGCGCAGCTTTTTTATGTCATAAATCAAGCGAGAAAAGGAACGCGGTGTTCCTCGCCTTGTTATCAATTACAAACCACTCAACAAAGTTCTCCAATGGATCGGGTATCCCATTCCTAATAAAAAGGATCTATTAAAACGATTATACAATGCAAAAAATATTTTCAAAATTCGATATGAAATCGGCTTTTGGCGATTCAAATAGCCGAACAAGATCGTTACAAAACAGCATTCACGGTTCCTTTTTGGGCATTACGAATGGAACGTTATGCCATTCGGGCTAAAAAATGCTCCATCCGAATTTCAACATATTATGAATGATATTTTCAATCCTTATACTACATTCATTATCGTCTATATTGATGATGTTTTATTATTCTCTCGATTCCATTGATCAACACTTTAAACATTTACAAATATTTCTTCAAGTTGTCAAAAGAAACGGTTTAGTTGTTTACGCACCTAAACTTAAATTATTCCAAACTCAAATTAGATTTCTTGGTCATATTATATACAAAGGTACAATTACTCCGATTCATCGTGCTCTTGAATTTCTTTGATAAATTTCCAGACGAAATAAAAAGAAATAAATCAGCTACAAAGATTTCTTGGTTGTCTTAATTATCTTTCCGATTTTTTTTCCAAAATTACGTCAAATTTGTGCACCTTTATATCAAAGATTACAAAAAAATCCTCCCTGCATGGACTCATCGACATACTCAAATAGTTCGCATGCTCAAAAAATAAGGCAAAAACATTACCATGCATGACCATTCCTCATCCATCTCGCATTCATGATAGTAGAAAGCGATGCATCGGATCTAGGATATGGTGGCATCTTAAAACAAAAGTTTACTCATTCATCTCATGAACATTTAGTAAGATATCATAGTGGTCTTTGGCTCGGACCGCAAAAAAAATTATTCAAGCTGTTAAAAAAAGAAATTTTAAGTATTGTTTTATGTATTTCAAAATTTCAAGACGATTTATACAACAAACGTTTTCTATTACGTATTGATTGCAAATCTGCAAAAGAAATTTTACAAAAAGATGTTCAAAATTTAGTTTCAAAACAAATTTTTGCTCGATGGCAAGCTATTCTATCTGCCTTCGATTTTGATATAGAATATATAAAAGGAACTCAAAATTCTTTACTCGATTTTCTAACAAGAGAATTCCTTACTACTCCTCAGCATGAGTAAACTCAAGGAAAAGGAAAAGACTCCAAGATTACAAATTCAAAGTGCTAAAGATTATGAGATCAAACCCTCTATTCCTTCTTCCTCAACAATTCAAACACCCAATAGATTTAGAGCCCTTAGTGATTTTCCTCCTTTGACTTATTCAATGGCCGCTGAGACACCTTCATTCAAACTACAAAAATCCCCTATTCAAAATTCTACACAAAATGTATCTTCAGCAAATACACAATATTTCATCAAACCCAATATAGAAAATATATTTCTCACCACTTTCACAGAAATTCCCGAATTCAAAATTCTTCAAAATTTACTTCAAAGAATCCTTCCTCCGGGTTGCCACTGGCTACCCGATGATCTACAAAAAACTCAAACATTTTATGAGCTCATTCTTGTTGATTCAAAATCAGTTGAAATATCTCATACACCAGATAAGCAAAATCCTCAAAGAATTGCTTATTCAAAATGTGTTATTAAAAAGGTTCTGACATCTTCCGAATGGACTTCCATTTGGACTACAAAAGAATTTTCTGTTAATTTCATTCCAAAAGGTTACACTTACCAAGACTACCGTATGGCTTGGTATAGAACATTTTTCAAACGCCCTTTTGATCATTCATGGTTCTTCATATTTCATCAACAATGTTTAAAAGATTTTCCAATCTGGTTTTATGAATGGTGGATAAATTTTGGAAGTCTACCAGACATACTACCTCCCATTCCTAAACTCGGTTATCAAACATGGGTCAAAAAGATGACAGGCCCAGCACATGCCATTCCACTACATTTTTATGCAGAACTCCGAGTTCCATGGATCTTCTCGTTTGGAGTTACAAAGTTCACCAAGTTTATTCAAAGGAATTTCCAATGTCCATTATCAGAGAATTCAAAATCAAATGGTGGACAGCTTATTCAGTAGAACTATGTTCTCAAGAAGCTGTTCTACAATTCATTCAAACTAGTCATATAATTCAACGAAGTATTCAACAATTATCAAAAAACACTGGACCTTCAAAAGTCTCTATTCAACGATGCGCTTCAACCAGACCATCTGCTCCAACCACTCCATCACCACTCAAACCAGATTCCTCAAGTTCAAAAATTACCACAGATGAAGTTGATGAAGCAACCCAATTTCAAGAATTTTTACGCTTCAAAGCATTTCAAAAACAGCTTAAACAACAAAGTTCTCAAAGTCCTACTTCCTCACAGGATTCCTCTACCGAGCCTCTCGATACTGATCCTATAGGAGGACAGGACCCTTTTGATTTCTAATTTCATAATTCAAAAAGTATAATTTATTAAAAAGGTATAATTTATTTACGGCGGTTTCACACCATCATAAAACAGCATTTACGAATGTTGGTAAAGTGTTTGGTTTAACTGGTAAGTCCGTTGGTAAGCCCGCCTGAAGAGGGTGTTCCCGGCACAGTGGTCCCACTATTCCCATTCAGATTTGCAGTTTTCTGGAATACAAACCGCTTTATGTTTATATAAAAATGTAAATAATATATGTTGTATTTACAGTCCATTCTACAGTCCTATTCAAACTCTGCCGACACTACAAGACAAAAAGGTACATTCAACAACATACCCTTTAGCAATAGATCCTTCAGGGCGACTTCTATTCCGCACATAAAAGTTCAATGTGCTTAACTACCTATATTGATAGAAGTATTATATATTAGTAAGTCTCAACATAGCTTTAGTATTATTAAAAAATGAAAAATTGGAATATAAATAAGAGAATGTTACCTTTCAATAGGGTACATCTGTTAATACTGAACTGCACCTGCAATTTTAGCTTCACTTGCTAAATGAACAGTTAGATGCATCATGAGATTAAATAATGATGGATGGAATACTCTGTCTAATTCAAGAAAATGATTGCAATATCTTTTTCCAGTTGAACCACATCACGTGGATTAATTTCGGTGAAGCATAATTTTTTGAAATATCTACTCAACCTTATTAAATGATATCTCACGATTTTGGCAAAGTTTTCTGCGAGAAATGGGCAATAATTGCTGCATCAAAATGTGATAGTCATGACTTTTAAGGCCAGGTATTTTAAGTGGATTCAATTGAACACATCTTGACAAGTTTACTGCATATCCATTCGATACCTTGACTCCTTTCGAACCCTTGCAAAAGATACTCTTCTCTTTTTTGTTTAGCACAACAAAAGCTGGGGGGTATAAAAACCTTTCCATTTTCCTTCTGGACAGGATGAAGATCTAGTTTTAAGTCAAGTTTTGACTTAAAATCTCTCTTCTTGTCCATCTCCAACAATGTAGCACATATACGCTCACATACATTTTTTTCAATGTGCATTACATCTAGATTGTGACATAATAAGTTATCTTTCCAATAGGGAAACTCAAAGAAGATACTTTGTTTTTTCCAGTTAAAAGGCAACTTTTTCTTTATTGTTAACTTATTTTTTCAAACCGGTATTGTATGCCTCCTATTTCATCTAACATCATATCGCCTGTTAGTCAAGGTGGTGACCTTCTATGATCTTGCTTACCATCAAATGACAAAGTATCTTTTCGAAAATGATGATTAGGATTTAAAAATCCACGATGACCCATGTAACAATGCTTGCCACTATGCTTTTAACCATCTTGAATTAGTATTCTTGTGACAAATTGGATAAGCAAGCTCACCCTTGGTGCTCCACCAAGATAAATTAGTACAACCTGAAAAATCACTAATTGTCCACATTACTGCCACATGAAGTTGAAAGTGCTGCTTAGAAGATGCATCATAAGTTTGTATGCCTATCTCCCATGGATCCTTTAGTTCATAACTCAAAGGTTCTAAATAAACATCTATATTATTCCTAGGAGAAGATGGACCGAGTATCAATAGTAAAAAAATGAATGTGGTTGTTTAATACATCCACGGGGGTAGATTGTAAGTCATTAGTATCACAGGCCAAGAACTATTAGCATCAGTCATACTTTTAAATGGATTAAAACCATCCGAAGATAACCCCCAACCTCATATTTCGAGTATCTTTGCAAACTCGGATGTAGACAATCAAAAGTTTTAGAAGCAGGCGAATCAGCAGGATGTCTTATACAACCATCATCTGTACATCCTTCTGCGTGTCATCTCATAGACTCTGACGTCTTTCTTGACATAGAGAGACGTTGCGAGCGAGGTTTAAGAGAAAAATGCCACAATACTTTTTTAGCAATTCTTCTTTTCTCGCATGTAGAATCATTCTCAGATATGACCCACCTAGACTCTTTACAAGTTTTGCAATCTTTCTATCCTTATTTTTCTCTATAGTATAATATACAATCATTAGGACAAGCATCTATTTTCTCATATCCTAACCCCAATTCTTTCATTAATTTTTTAGCTTCATAAAAAGAAGTGGGAAGTTCAACACCATCAGGAAAAGCTTCTTTTAAGAAATCAAGAAGCATATCAAAATGCTTATTTTACCACTTTCCAACACATTTAAGGTGAAGCAGTCTAATGATTAAATCAAGTTTAGAGAAATTCAAACAACCAGGATATAATTCTTGTTGAGAGTCATTTATGAGTTTTAATTTTTCAGAATATGAGGTTTGGAGTTCACTATCAAAATCTACATGATCATGAGAAAGAATTCCAAAACCATCATGCAAAATTTCTTATATATCCTGTGTTCATTCACTATACTATCTTCAATAGCAATTGAACGTGGTGTAGATGAACTAGAGAACTTTCGTTCTCCATGTGCTACCTAATGTGTATATCCTTAATAAAGCCCACAACAACCAAATGCTCCCTTATCTCATTCTTTGTTCTGAATATTATATTTCCACATTTTATGCATGGACATAAAATCATTTCAATTAGAAATGCATTTTTCATTGCAAAGTCTAAAAATCTTTCAATACCATTTTTGATATGTTAAGCAATTTCTTGGAAGATTCATCCAACCCCTATCCATACTGAAGCAAAAAGAACATGATGATAAGTAAAATGGTTTTAAAGTGTACTTAGCATGGACAAAGAACACGTTAATCTATATATACTTAAAATTTAAGAAAGTGGAACGCCTAGACAATTTAAACGGACCATATGAAACATCACTACAATAAAATTAGTCTATTAAAGTGGACCATATGAAACATTTGTGTTTCCTAGATCCACCTAGGAGAACAGTATGTGAAAAAAAATTCTTAGATCTATTCTTAAGTATGTTATGAATTGTGTAGTTGTGAATTGATAGTATATTGTATCCCTTTTGAGTTTTTTATGATTCTTTTTTGTTTTCTTTTCTTTTAATAACATAAAATGGGTTTAAGTTAGATTCCTAAGTATTCTTTGTTTGGGTGAGAAACCCCTCCCAAAAAATAATAAAAAAAGCTGCAGGAAGAATTGTTTTTTTCATAGGGTTGATAAAAATAACTCACATGAGCAGCTGAAAAAGAAATTCATGTACTAGCCTACTTTGATAAACTATGAAATGGGAGTCACCAAATTTGTAATGAAATTAATTTGCTGAAAAGTTTAATTAATCTTGATGAATCTCTTGAGTATGGCATACTATATATACCTCCTATGACCTTTGTTCCATGAACATAGTTATTGTTGTAGTTTTATAATGAAACTGAAAAGGGCATGGCATGAGAATCAAAATGAATGATTGATATTGCAAAAGAAAAAACAACAAACCATCATGTTCTTGGATATCAAACATAAATTATAAAATTTGACTATTCTCTCTTTTGAAATTACATATTTTGTTATTGATTTGGCACTTCCCCAATATATTAAGAAACTTTTTATGATGATGAATTCAAGAAATGGACACATGCCCATGAATATGACCATCTTTCTTTACTCTATTGCAGGAGTTGGAAATTATCCTTACTTGCTCCATCTGAAGTGGAGGTTATCCCAATTTCTAAAGTTTTCCATCTGAATATGATTGAATAAGAACACAAGTTTTGAAAGCTTTGTATTTTTGGTATTATGAGTACTTTAATCTTTGAACTTATTTGGTTATATTAGGTAGTTTAGGCACTATACATATATATTTTAGTTATTAGTATGAATAGTTTTTGTGGATTATTTTGGATATTACATATGTTAATATGAATAGTTTTTGGTGGATTATTTACATATTAGGCTGGTTGCCAACCATTGTTGAACTAATTTTGTTATAAATGATTTTGTTTATGAATTATGTTGGTATTCTAGTTTGATATTTCTTACAAAGGACCCAGGATAGGGACAAAGTCTCCAAACATACAACCATATACAAGGTTTTCAAGCAGTTAAATGTGTAGCTAATTTAAAGAATAAGAATGAAAGAAAAATGATTACCTTGAACTTCAAGCAATAGCAGCAGTGGTTATGCTCTTGTGCTATATTCACTGGCTTGGAGGTACAAAGTATGCTGGAAAAATAAGAGATCATTTAAGTGACAAAACAAATAAAGATATTCACAAGTGAAGTGCTACTCATGAGTTTTCATTGTACTAAAGGATAATAAATGATCTAGAATATCCTCTAGTGTCCAAATAAAGAATAATGATAGCTCTACTACCACATGAAAACATTTAAATTGTTTATAGGTATATTGTTACCACAAACAAAGATATAATCATCAAAATGAGAAGCAAAGAAAGTAAGAACAGTACATACTTAAGGGATAAAAGGCTTTCTTTAAAAGGTTAGGAACTTTTATGTAAAGATTTTCTCAAACAAAGGAGTATACTTAAGGGCTGTAAAAAGAAATCTAATTCCTATAAAAAGAACTCTTATACCAACATCGTTTCACTGTTTTCCTTTATCATGTTTTATATATGCCAGTGAACTCTATTCTCAATAGGAAGCAAAAACAAAAGTGACTGATACTTCCATTATATTATATACTTAAAACGAGAATTACTACATATTTCAAAATATATTAATTTTTATGTATAGTTAATCTGTAATAAAGCAGAATGTTTAGCCAATTTTAGAATAATAACTTCAAAAAGAATGGAATTACTTCTAGTCTACCAGGTTGTTATCAAGCAAGTATAAATAATCTTAAAGGTTCATCAAACTTTAGAAGCTGAATTTAGAAGCTCAAACTTTAGAAGTTGAATTTAAAAGCTGAAACTTTAGAAGTTGAATTTAAAAGCTGAAACTTTAGAAGTTGAATAGTAATGTTTAGGAGCTGAATTTAAAAATGCAGACCCTATTAAAAAGGTAAAAAGGATAATATGAATTATATTAGCTTCTTATACCTGCTATAACCTTTCAATATTTTATGGAGTGATAAAATAGCTTGAGTCTGTAGATTCTACTCCCTAGACAACATCACACAAACAAAAGTAGTGGAAATAAGAAGACAATAAATTTTGGGGCAGCCGCAGGAAACACCTATTTCTTTGTTTAAGTTACAAGGATGAAATAAAAATGTCAAATGTTTGCTCCATAAAAAATGCCTCTGTCACATCAAATCCAAGCTATATGCGGGGAATTTATACTTAACGATATATTTCCAAATATAACAAGTTCATCTGGTGTATAATCAATCTATAATACAATTAAAAGTTGTAGCCATTTCCAAGACAATAACTTCATGAATAATGGAATTACTTCCAGTCTTCCATGCTATTATCAAACAACAAGTTTGACTAATCTTAAAGGTTGATAACCTTTAGAAAAAAGAATGTTCGAATGAAGATCAGAATATTAATGTTTAGGAGTTGAATATAATAATATAGACCCTGTTAAAAAGATAAAGAGGACAATAAGATTCATATTTGAACTCTCTTGGCTTTTTTTGCCTACTTTAATCTCTCAATATTTTCTTGAGTGATAAAATGGTTTGCGTCTATAATTTACACTGCCTAGATAACATTACAGAAACAAAAGTAGTGGAAATATGTTGAAGAAAATTGATTACTATTACAATAATCTAATTACCATTACATGTCAAAAAAAAAAAAAAAAACACAGCGGAAGAAAAAATCTATTACAGAAGAATATATCTTCACATGAAACAGTCCGATCTAAGAATCAAAGAAATAGCCTGCAAAGATTAATAAATAGTTAATACCAAAAATGCAGAACGTAAAAATATAGAATATCACTTACCATCGCGCAGTAGAAACCGTCGGCGAGAATCAAACCAAAGGAGATGATCGAAGTAGAGCAGATGAACGGTCACTGAGCATATGAACGGTCACCGGGCAGATGAACGGTCGTCGAGCAGTGGCAGTGCCGCATCGAGGCGCCGTGAGTAAGCGACAGGTAGATTGGGAATGGCACCCTCAGAATCGGCCTCAGCCGTGACAAGAGTCACTGGCAAACCCCTTCTTTATTTCTCTCTCTTTCTCTCGGCTCGCTCTCTCTCTCTCTCTCTCTCTCTCTCTCTCTAAACATACCAAGGAACATGCAAAGGTGAAAGAAGTTGACCGGCAAGGGACAGAGTCACACAGAACTCCGGCAGACTGAGAGAGAAGAGTAACGGCAGCGCCGCAAGGAAGAAAGCAGGAGAAGCTGAAAGAGTTCAAGTAGAACTCAAAGAGACAAAAATAAAGAGACGGTCAAGAGAAGGGAGGAGGAGAGACTGCTCAAGAAACGAGGAGGCAAGGGTATTAAAAAAGGGAGTCACCAATGGGCAGCCCGAGTGGCAGGCTCGGGCCGGCCCAAGCATCTCTTGACCCGGTCAAAAAGCCTACTCTCCAGCTGAGGCCCATCATCATTGGGTTTTTAAAAAAAATTGGGCTGGAAAATATTAGGAGGAAGTTGGCCCAAAAAACCTACAATCTCCACATTGAACAATATTTTCTATCCCTGTGTTAACTCAATTTGAGTCAAATTGTTTCCACGTGAAGGAAGTCCCTGCAAAACATAAACTTGTCAGTGTTTACAATTTTAGTACCAAAATCTGCAGGATTATTATCAGTATTAATCTTGTCTATGTCAACTAAACCACTAGAGACCTTTTATCTACTAAAGTGGTATTTGACATCTATATGTTTAGTCCGTTCGTGATAGACCAGATTTTTACACAAATGTAAGAAACTCTTACTATCAGTATAAATAATAACTTTTGAATGTAAAATATTTAATTAATTCAATAACCCTTGAAGCTAGATGACTTCTTCGATTGCTTCCGTTGCTGCGATATACTCAGCCTCAGTAGTTGGCAAGGCAACTATCGGCTATGGTTGGGATTTCCATGAGATGCAATTACCCACTAGGGTAAAGAAATAGGACGTGGTAGATTTTCTACCATCCTTATCACCTGCAAAATTAGAATCAAAAAATCCAATTAATTCAAAATCAGACCAATTATGATAGTGTAAACCCCGATCTAAAGTTCTGTTCAGGTAACGTAAAAGCCACTTGAGAGCAGTCCAATGATCTCTTCTGGGATTTGACATAAATCTGCTGAGAAGGCTTATAGAGAAAGCAATGTCTGGACGGGCAGATATCATTGCGTATATAATTGAGCCTATGGCCATTCTGTAAGGGATATTGGCCATATCTCTTTTCTCACTTTCAGTTTTAGGACAGGTCTTGTCGAAAAGTTTAAAGTGGCTTACAAGAGGAGTTATGACGGGTTTACACAGGTGCATTGAAAACCTCTTGTATCATTACCTGGGAGACTGTTTAAGGCCATATAATGACTTTTTCAAAAGACACGCCATGTGTTCCTTACCCTTTACCTCAAAACCTGGTGGTTGACACATATATATAGTTTCTTCAAGATCACCATGTAAGAAAGCAGTTTTCACATCAAGTTGTTCAAGATTAATATCATAAAAAGGAACAAGAGCAAGAATAATCCTGATTATTTTGTATTTAACAGTAGGAGAAAAAATTTCGTTAAAATCAATGCCCTCAACTTGTGAAAAACCTTTTGCAACAAACCTAGCCTTGAACCTTGGAGGTTCATTAGAAGACTCAGGTTCTTTTATTTTGAAAATCCATTTGCAATCAACTAGCTTTTGTTTTGAGGGTTTTGGAATAAGAATCCAGGTTTTGTTTTTGTTTAAAGAAGACATTTCTTCATCCATAGCATGTAACTATAAAACGTGATTGGGACTTTTCAAAACCTCAGAAAAACATAAAGGTTCTTTTTCTTCCACATAAGATGCAACAACAGAGGCATATGATGGAATGTAGGAGTGACCATACCGAGGATGATCCTTGGGTACCCTACGGACTCGATCTCTAGCGAGTTGATAATCCCTAAGAGCTTGGGCTTGAGCCTCAGGATGTTCTTCCTCCTCATCAGAACCATCTAGAATAGGATCAGGAGTATCAGGAATACTAGGAAGAATAGGAGTGCTACTGGACAGAGCAGAAGACTCAGGCTTGGTTTCAAGTTCCTGGGGCAGATCTAAGGAAGGTTAAGAGATGGTCTCCACCTCCACCGGAATGGTACTAGGAGTAGGAACACTAGGAGGATTCTCGGAGATGGGTTTATCCTTAAGACAGGGCATCTCTAACTCGTTGAAGATGACATCCCAACTAATAACAACCCTCACCCCTGGTTCGCCCTTTAACCACACTCTATACCCCTTCACCCTACTGGGATATCCTATGAACACTCCCTTTCTAGTCCTTGGATCTAGTTTACCCTCTTTCTGATGAGCAAAGGCTACATACCCAAAAACTCTTAGATTGGAAAGATTAGGAGGTTTACCACACCAGAGTTCTATAGGAGTCCTATAGTTTATAGCTGTGGAAGGGGATCTATTGATGAGGTATACTTCTGTACTAACAGCTTCACCCTATAAAGGTTTAGGAACATCAGAAGAAACTAGAAGACATCGAACCTTATCCATAATGGTATGGTTCATCCTTTCGGGAACTCCATTTTACTGTGGGTTATGTCTAACCGTTCTATGGTGTAAAATGCCATGCAATGCACACAAATCAGAAAACTTCCAGTTACAAAATTCAAGACCGTTATCGGTCCTGATAGTTTTTAGTTTATTTCAAGAATGATTTTCGACAAAACGTTTCCATTCACAAAATTTTTCAAACCTTTGATCTTTGGCTTTTGAAAGAAAAACCCATAGAAAAATCATCAACAATAGACAAGAAATAAACGTTACTTCGGTAAGTTGGAACCCTTTCAGGTCCCCACAGATCACAATGCACATAATCAAGAGGTGAAGAAGACTTGTGTTGAAAAACTGATTTTATGTTGTTTTCCCAAAACACAGTGATCACAAAAATCCAAGGAATCAATTTTGTCACCACATAAAAGATTTTGTTCTTGTAAATGATAAAGTCCCTTTTCACTAATGTAGCCGATTCTCCGATGCCGCAACATAGTTTTCTCAGGGACAGTTTTTTAAATCAATGAAGTGGAGTTGCAAACTGTTTTACCAAGGAGAATATATAAAGTTTCCATTTTAAACCTTTTAGCATGACTAGGTTTCCTTTGCAAGCACGTAAAAGATTTAAAAGAGAGACCCAAGGAGTCCAAGTAACTAAGAGAGATAAGATTCTGACGTAAGTCGGGTACTTATCTCGCTCAGTGAGTTTCCTAGTCACACCATCATGCATTTTTATGAAGATATTATCAATGCCTTTAATATCACAAACCTGATTATTACCCATAAAAACTTTTCCTTGGTTTAAAGGTTTGAAATAAAAAAACCAGTGTTTGTTGGGTGTCATGTGAAAGGAACAACCAGAATCAAGCACCCAGTGATTAACAACATCAGTACATGAAGGAGAAAGAGAAACACACAAAACCTCTGAAAACATAGAGTTACCATCTAAATAAAAAACGTGGGTTTGGTCGACTTTATTACCTCCTTTACTATGTTTACGTTGTTTCTCATCTTTAATTCGTTTAAAACACTTATTTTTCATATGGCCCCCTTTCCCACAATAAAAATATTTTACTTTGCTTTTCTCTCGTGAATTGGAATGACTTTTAAAACGGTGACTAAGAGGTTCTCTCCGGTCAATCCTTCCTCTCACAAAAAGATTTTCACCATGAGATTTATTTTCTTTTTGTAAATCCAAATCTTTAGATTTCAAAGCATTTTTGACATCGGAAAGAGATAAATCATCTCTGCCATATTTAATAGTAGATTTGACATCGTTAAAAGAATCAGGTAAGACATTTAGTAAAATAACTTCAATATTTTCATCAGAGATTTTCTCTCAAACATTTTGAAGTTCCAAAATGATTTTATTTAAATCTCCATATTTTCAGAAAGTGTTTTCGTCCCGCTCATTTTGAAACCGAAAAGTTGCTCTTTTAAATAAATTTTATTAGAAAGAGAGTTTCATAAATATAGTTTTTCTAATTTTGTCCAAATTTCAAAAGCGTTGTCTTTTTCATCAATTTCTCGTAAAACGTTATCAGTCAAACGGAAGGTGAGACAACTATGAGCATCACCTTGTTTTTCCTTCAGAATTTCACCCTTCCAAGATTCCGGATACTCTTCAGGGCTACAAATAGAGGGAGCAATTTTATTTTAGGCCAAAACTGCTTTCATTTTCCTCCGCCACATTACAAAGTCAGATTTGCATCAAACTTATCAGTTTCAAATTTTGGAACTGACATGTTTTAAAGGCAAATAGGTGTAATTTGGTGGCTTAGGAAAGATGAAAGATTCGAAAAAGTTTCGAATAAAACTGCCTAAGATTTTTCTCGAAAACAGAGAGAAAAACATTAAAGGAAAGGAAAAACGGCGTTATTTGTTTTAGTTTGTTTGATTAGGTTTGGTTTTGATTAAGCAAAACAATGAAACACAAAGAGAGCACAAAAAAAAAAAAAAAAAAAAAAAAAAAAAAAAAAAAACCAAGAAACAAACAGTATAACAGAAATAACGAGATAAACGGCTGAAACAACAACAGTTTCACCAAACACAAGAAAAAGACAAGAACAGAAAGTGTATAAAATATATATATTAAAAAAAAACTTTTGAAATACAGAAAAATGTGCCAAGTCACAGATACTTGAAATCTCACGGATTCAAGCCGAGCTTGGGCTTTCGTTTTGAAAACTGAAGGAAAAACCGAAAAAAATAAAATAAAATAAACAGAGGCAGTAATAACAGTAATCAGAAAAGCAGGATAGGCAATCCACTAATTACAGCAATAGCAAAAATCGGCGGCAAGCTATATTCAACAAATAAAACAGAGACGAAGAAAAAATAAAACTGGCGGCAAGCCGAATCACAGAAACAGTAAACATAGAAGAGAGAAAAAAATCGGCGGCAAGCCAAATCTCTGAAACAGTAAAGGCACGGCGGCAAGCCGAATCTCTGAAACAGTAAAGGCACGACGGCAAGCCGAGCAGAAGAAATAATAAAAATTGAAGGAATTAAAAGAGGAGAAAGAGGACTTCACTGGACGGATCTGAGGAACTCAACAGTTCCCTCAGATCTGAAAGATTGCTGACTGGTTGCCGGCACCGATGAGCCGAACCGCGGCTCTGATACCACTTGTTGAAGAAAACTGATTACTATTACAATAATCTAATTACTATTACATGCCAAAAAAAAAAACACAGCAAAGAAAAAATCTATTACAGAAGAATATATCTTCACATAAAACAGTCTGATCTAATAATCAAAGAAATAGCCTGCAACGATTAATAAATAGTTAATACCAAAAATGCAGAAAGTAAAAATATAGAATATCACTTACCACCGCCGCGATAGAGACCATCGGCGGGAATCAAAACAAAAGAGATGACCGAAGTAGAGCAGATGAACGGTCACCAGGTAGATGAACAGTTGCCGAGCAGCGGCAGCGCCGCGTCGAGGCGCCATGGGTAAGAGAAGGGTAGATTGGAAATGGCACCCTCAGAATCGGCCTCAGCCGTGACAAGAGTCACCGGCAAACCCCTTCTCTATTTCTGTCGGCTCTCTCTCTCTCTCTCTCTCTCTCTCTCTCTCTCTCTCTAAACACACCAAGGAACATGCAAAGGTGAAAGAAGAAGACCGGTAAGGGACAGAGTCATAGAGAACTCCGGCAGACTGAGAGAGAAGAGCAATGGTAGTGCCGCAAGGAAGAAAGCAGGAGAAGTTGAAAGAGTTCAAGTAGAATTCAAAGAGACAAAATTGAAGAGACGGTCAAGAGAAGAGAGGAGGAGAGACTGCTCAAGAAATGAGGAGGCAAGGGTATTAAAAAAGGGGAGTCACCAACGGGCAGCCCGGGTGGCCGGCCCAGGCATCTCTTGACCCGGCCAAAAAGCCTACTCTCCAGCTGAGGCCTATCATCAATTGGTTTTTAAAAAAAATTAGGCTGGAAAATGGATGAAAATATTGGGAGGAAGTTGGCCCAAAAAACCTACAAAATAATTAGACAAAACCTTTCCAGCAAAAGAAAGAGAAACTCAAAGAAGTACCCAAGATTAAAGATAGAAACAAAGCCTACAAAATCAATGTTTTATGGAAAAGAAAAAACAAAACTACTGCTCACTACTCCTTTGAATAAAACTTGTGTCTCACATTTCTAAGATACTGTCTTGAAGTACAGAAAACTTAAATCCTTTTAAGACTAAATGAACTAAAAATGAACCAGAAAATCTAAATTTAATGACATTACTTTGACCGATTTCACAACCCATTAACCAACCCATTTCACAATTGATTAAGGCATCAATTTTACGATTGATTAAGGAACCAATTTCAAAATCAATTTCGAAACCTAAAAATTATAGAAACCAAAAAGCTTCAATAGAAAATATCCCACAAAAAAAAAAAAAGGAAGAACAAGACCAACCGAGCAGACCCAATTTTTTAAAGAACCGGAATTCGAGGGAGAAACATGGAGAGAGCAGAGATTTTGTGGCTGAGAAAGGAGGTAGAAAGAAGACTATGGTAAAAAAACTCACCTTTCCTTCAACCGTAGTGATTCTGTTGCAGAGGAAATTTTGAAACAACACCAAGCCTCCCCAACTATTTCATCAAGTTACATCCACAAACATTTAAGATCACTTGCCTTCTATGTCTATTCAAAATTTCAAAAATATAAGTCTTGAGTTTAAAATATTATTATGACCATCTTTAAACAAAGCAGGTTGTCCGCTAACATTTGTTAAATTTCTTTAGAAGTATTCTTTTAACATAATTCATGAATGCAACTGTAGTTGAGTCTTCTTGAATTACTATTAGTAACAAAAGCAGTCTCTTTTATTCAAACATATGGAAATTCACGGAAGCAACCAAATTTCATATAAACGAACAAAACACTACTATATTCTAGGTAAGCCACCAAATATAAAAATTCTCTGATGAAAAAATAAAAAAACTCAATGCAGGCAGTCGTGTTTCTTCTGTCTACAGGTAGAAGAACTTAATAAAGATAGTCCTGTTTCTTCTGTTTACAGGCAGAAGAAGTTTTTCATCTCAAACAACTAACAAACTCATCTTTAGTGTTCCAATGTGACAAAAAGAATCGAAAGAGAGAAGAGGGAAAAAAAAAAACGTAATATGAACATACCAAAAATCAAGAGGTAGCAAACAGTCAATATACTAAGCAGCACAAATTCCATCTACGCATAACTCTTGTATTTACTTGAGAAGAAACAAGGAAGCAATTCATCAAACTATTTAAAAACTAAGAGGTTTCCCGAGGCAGAGAAACAAGAAATACAACGAACAATCCAAGAATTATCCATTGAAATTAAAAAAAAAAGAAAATCCAAAACCCACTACTCTTTCATAGTGAAAAATACAACAACCCAGTCAAGAGCCCTCATAAATTGTAAATCAACAAACAGAATAAAACCCAAATTGACACAGATCACTCTAAAACTGAAAACCCAAAACGAATACCCAAATTTATGGTCTACCCAAACCCAAAACAAACCCCGATGAACCCTTCTATTCAAGAACAATATTACGCCTTGTGTGTAAGTGCTAATATTATGCCTTGCAAAAGTGTGATTATAGATTTCGTGACACTTTTAATTTTAAGAAAAACATATTGTTCTTTTTTAATAGGTAAAACTACATTGTTTTATATCTACTATTATGACACTAAAAAAGAATCGACATAAACTCATTTATTACTACGTTTTTATAAAAGTATAACTAAAATTATGTTACTATAAAAAAAAATTGTTTTGATCAATAGGTAAAACTACGTTGTTTTATATCTACTATTATGACACTAAAAAAGGCATCACCATAGACCCGTCTATTACTACCCTTTATAAAGGGGTAATTAAAACTGTGTCACTGTAAACCAATTTTCTAGTAGTGAATTAAAAGTTTTTTGAATTTTGTTTGGGGGTATCAATAATGAACCGCGGAAAAATAAAAGAAACGTGTCAAAAAAGTTCATATGAAACAAAATATTTCTCTCTCTACCAAGCTTGTCTCTAAATTCTCTCTACCTTTAACCGCGTTCAAATTAAAATCTACTCAAATCGAAGTGTTAGATTTTTTTTTTTAAAGTTATTACTTCGATCTATATTCGTTTATTTACCTAAAAAAAACAACTGTTTGTTTGCTTTGCTTAGTTTGGAACTTCATGATGAGATCTTACTGATGAGAGTTCCCTTGATCTTTGTTCCAATGATCTCTTATAGTCCTTATGCCTTTTGAGTTATGACAAAAGGGGGAGAAAATATAAGATGCTTTATGTTGATAGTGCTTTGTGATAAGTTAATGCTACCTTATGATATGTTGATGATGCTTTATAAATAAGAGATACTTTACGTTGGCATTATTTGATGCAATAAGGGGATATATTTATGAGATGCATATTGTTTTGTTGAGATTGTCTTGATAACTTGAGTTGTGTTGCCTTGATGTTTTGACACTTTGTGTTGGCAACATGCCTTGAGTTGTATAAAGTTTTATGCATTATGCCTTGTTGCTCATATGGCTTTGAGTTTTATTAATGATACTTTACTGCCATATTGTTGTGAAGCATGCTTTTAGGGGGAGCTTTAATTTCTTAAACTAATTTAAAACCTTGGCTTTCTTTCAAAATGAAAGGGGGAGTTCTTTCTCTCCCATTATATATATGCTTAGCTCTAAATGTTGATCTTTTGAGGTGTTTCTCTTAGCTTAACCTTGTCCTTTTGTTCTATATAATCATCATCTTGCATCTTTGTTTGTCATAAAAAAAAAGGGGGATATTATAAGCCCTAAGGGCATATTTGGAATGTTTTGATTATGATTAACTTGTACTTTGTGATTATTAGAAATAGTTTCATAAGAACAAAAGATGTACAAAAGGAGTCTAAAGGGTAATCCATAAAGAAGCAAAAGATCACTAAAGACTACAAGATTTTATGAAGATGAAGTGATCAGGTTAAAAACCTTAAAGAGAAGAAGAATGGTTAGGGGTAGCTTATAAGGTATTTATGTAAAACTCCCTAACTTGTTTCTTTGATTCTTCATATTTTATGATAGCTCCTTAGAAGAAATATTTTTGACAAATTATTTTGAAAAACTAAGTGCTCTTGATAAGGTTTTGATGATTAAAATTCATTACACATTTTTGAAAATGTATCAAGAAACATGTTTTAAATGCGAAGGAAAATCTATGTTTTACAGGAAAACCGGTTGTCCAATTTTTTGTTCTATGTGTAAAAACCAATCATCCGAATTTTTACTTCTTAGAAAATTGGACGTCCAAATTTTTAGTTTTTAGAAAGAAAATCGATTATCCAATTTTTTCTAAGCCTTTAAAATCGGTCTTCCTATTTTAAAAAATGGTCATTCGATTTTATGTTCATCAAGAAAATCAGACGTCCACTTTTGATACCAGTTGTCTGGTTTCTACTTTTACTGACAAAAAATGACCATTGCTGCTGACAGTAACGGCTATTTTTTTACCATCACATATAAAAGGGCTATTAATCAGCCATAAATATTAAGTAGTTGAAAAACACTTAAGAACAATTTTAAGAGCATTAAAGAGCACATTGAACCTTCTTCATCTTACCAAAACAAAAAAAAGAAAACTCCTTGGAGCTTTATTAATTGATCATCTCTGAAAGAAGGAGAAAAGGAAGCTTGTAGAAGCATTGAATCAAGTTTTATATTTCCCTTATCATCTCTTATCAAGATTCATTGGTAACATTGTTCCATTCTTACTCTTTTATCTTTATTTTGTGATCAAAGATTTTGTGAAAAACCCTTTGAATGAACCTTCGATTTTTTGTTATATTGTTTTGTTTTGTTACTTTGAGATTTGTGTGCAAAACCTTTGAAGGGTGATTCTCATTGTGATATTGTGTAAAGACTTGAGTTTAGTAAATTTGTGAAATCCTTGAGTTGAGCCTCAAGCTAGTGGATGTAGCTCCATTGAGAGAGTGAGCCACTATAAATCCTTTGTCTCTTTTCCTTGTGGCTTGCACTATATCTTTATATTTATTGTCTAATCCTCGATCATAAAAGAGATTTTTTTTGTTAGGAATTTTACTAAAAAGGAGTTATTAAATTTTTCTTCGAAAAAAATTGAAGGTTTTAATTATAATTGTTCAAAAAAGTTTTTAATTAGCCAAAAACCTTATTCATTCTGCCTCTAAGGTTTTTCAATTGGCAATAACCCATAGATGGTCCGGTGTCTCCATCCATTTATTTCTCGGTGCGTGTCCGGACCAATTAGCACAACTACGAATCATCTCATGGTACCTATCAATACCATCAAATAATCCAATGTATAGCTGTGGCCTATTGGCGCAACTCCTGCCATAATTGCCTACGTATGCCGCACTATTGGTGCTCATCTCAATTTAAGAAGTAAGATACAACTCTAAACCCTAAATACATATTATATATACGAACTCAACTAAAATAATATCTAAAAGATCTAACATAATAACATAAAGACAACTAAAAAATAAATAGAACAATATATGTATAGTTATAAACAACATATTTTTTAATACTCCAAAAGCTATACGGTTCATTTCAAATAATATTAACATCTTAACATAAAAAAAACTACTAACATACTAAAAAACAACTAACAATATAAACAATATCTATGTAAAATATCAACTAACATACTAAAATTAAAAAAAATAAAAAAAAAAACTAAAAGGCAAACATAACAATATACTTATAAACTACTAAAATGTTAGGAACTCACTTGTTTGTTTCATACGTTGAGTCCATTTTAAGTACATTCGGCCATGTATTCATCATAGCAATGGATAGTGGGTGTGCAACAACGATATCACCTAGGACATTCGTGTTATCACAGTTTCTCCGATAGCACGCATATCCTTTTTTCCAAACAACGATATCGTACTTCTTCTACTATATTACGTCCATTAATCTTTTCCCTCTTCATCTTGGCACGTGCATTGTAAATAGTTTGAGCACTGCAAAAAAAGAAATTATATAATTTGAATAATTAAAGTGCTAAAAAACTATATCAATAATATAAAAGAATATCAATCTTAAATAATTAAAGTACACATACCTAACCGGACAATCCTGATAATTTTCTCGGAAGTTGACCATATATTACGCGGTGCCATATTAGCCCTGGTCAATTCTAATGTCATCTTTAGTTGTTCCTCCATTATCCTCGCGGCCTGAGAGTGCCCGCGATGATAGACACCTATCTGATGGTTGTGCCTACCATCTTGTACTGTTAAATTCCATAGTCTCCAATAGGCAATTGCTTGCCTTTCAATTAAAAAGAGCAATTACACTTCTTTGTTTCATAACGACCCCAATGTTTTATTGGAACTTCTTCTTCTTCTTCTTCTTCTTCTTCTTCTTCTTCTTCTTCTTCTTCTTCTTCTTCTTCTTCTTCTTTGTCACCTATTTGTTTTCTTTCTTCCCATTCCATGTTCGCAACTAAGAGTGCAATGCAGGAGACAATCAATAATACTTTTTGATTGATTGATGTCGGGTAACAATGATATATGTATGCAATTTCATTGCCCCCTTTTTTTCCTATTTGACCAAATCATTTTTTGATTCAAGTATCCATTTGATAAAAATGACGATGCTCTACATAATCTTTCGGTTTCGAGATTCCTCAAATGTACACGCATCTACATCAAACGATTATAGAATCATATATATACACATATATATATATAAAATCAATAACTTATGAAATAAAGAAATTCAACAATTAATTATAAACTAAACAAATGAAACACTAGTAACTCATAGATATTAACTAAAAGACTAAAAAAACAAACAATTAATACAGTATTTATAATTTAGGGTTGTAAATATAAAATAAATAATTTAACAACAATAATATAAATGTAAATTAAATAACTCAATTTATCATACAAAATCATCTAAAAATACCAACAAATAAATATTTAAAATTTAACAATATAAATATAAACTAATGGAATTTAACAACAATAATAATAAACTAAATATAAAGTAAAAAATCTATTTTCGATATAAAAAAGTTGGGCTAGGTGCAGGAAAGGGGTACCCGCGCCCAACCCAATTGCAACCCTTTAGAGACAAAAGTTGGATTGGGTGCGGGTACCGCCCTACCTGCGCCTGGCCCAACTTTTTGACCCAAAATTGATTTTTTTTATTATTTTTACCTGAAAGTGGATGTTTTCTACTATAAAATCTTTATAATGATCAAAACCATCCATGTTTTTCTTTAAAATTTTCATGATTAATTTAAAAAGTGTAGAAAGAAATGAGTGTAGAGAGTGAAAGTTGAAAGAGAAAATGATTTTCGTTTGATATTTTTCACACGTTTCTTTTATTTTTCATCGCGTTTATCATTGATATCTTTTTTTTTTAATCCAAATACACCCTTGTCAGCCTTGGATTCCACAGCAAACACGTGGCATAGTCTAACACTGTTGGTTGTGTTTTTCGTGATTAGTGAAAAATTCCTGGGAGGCACATGGTATGAATCTCCCAGGACTTCAATGAGATCCAATGGCACTTCCAATATTCAACTTCCTTCAAGAGGTTACTTGATAATCTTGTATTGAGAAGTTAAGAAATTTCAATGGCAAATTGTAGTAAAATGCAAGCAAAGAATAAACAATAACAAGAAAGGATCTTCTACCAAGAGAGAGAATCAACCAAGCCCTAGAGGCTTCACCTATTCATCTCTCAAAAGGAGAATCTTAATTCCAAGCAATATTAGCTAAGCCAAAGCTAACACCTCATGGAAAGAAAGGATTTGGAATTAGACAAAGAACTCTTGAATTGAATTCAAGAATTGATTCACTAGATTAGGCAATGGAAATAATTTCCCTAATATACAAGGACACAAGAGAAACCCAAGAACCCTACCGGCGATGGTAGGGTCGACCTACCGTCAGCGGTAAGTTGGATTCTCAAAATGGTTTTGGACCAAAACTCTACTAGCAATAGTAGGGTAGACCTACTGTTGGCGGTAGGTCGACCACTTTCCTTGTCTTTTATAGCTCCAAGCTCTTCCAAACTTGTTTTTTTGGCTGCCTCGACTTGCAACTTTGAAAATAAGAGTGTCTTGGTTCCTCCGAAAGCTGCTTCTTGTGCTCCTATCACTTGCTAAGCCAAGTCTTGGATCATCTGTTTAAATATGGCTATCTTTACTCGGTGCTCCTCCTTCATTCTTCTAGCCATCGTTCTTGTGACCGGATCTTGCAATGGCTTTATGGTTCCTTGCATATCCCGAGTCATACCACCCTCCCCTCCTTTGAAAGGATTTGTCATCAAATCCATTCCGTCAAATAACCACCAGAGGCGGGCAACATTAGAAATAGAGGCATTAAAAGGCACAATACTATGAAGGTCATCCAAGCACTCAAGATTTAGAAGAGAATAAGCATATAAAGCATCAAGTTTTTGGAACAATGTCTCAACACCATAAGAATTCCGTAAATAACATATTTCCTTAAATGGTCTATGATAAGAAAAGGAAGTGTAAACAAAGAAGTTCAAAGCTAAGAAACTCCAAAAAGGACTATCTAAGAGCCACTCAAAATTTATAAGAATTCTCCACAAAGAATCACAGTTGAAATTATTGAATGCTTATAAATCAAAGAAATGGTTAACGTCAACATCTTTAAAGAAAGATGATAACAAAAGCTTTTGTCCTTGTCCAACTGAAAGAGTAAATCAAATAGATCAATAATTTGAAACATGGCCTCTTTAAAAGGATGATGTTAATATGAACTTAGATTCTCAACAATTTTCAAAGTTCCTTAATTGATTCTTGACAAATGCTTTTGAAAAATTCTAGAAATATATTGAAGAATCTAAGAAGTTTTAACCAAAAGACCCTCAAGATCAGAAATATCATTAGCTAGAAAATTCCTTTTGGAAGTCAAAGAATTGGTATTGAAAGGTTTAACGAAAGCTTTAACATTATTTTGTACTTCATTTGTAACACCAAATTTCCAAAATAACTCTTCAAACTGCAAGTGAAAATACCAAATCCTTTCTTTTTCCCATTTAAAAAATCTTCAAACATTTTCATAATTGTTTGATCAAAAGCTCTATACGATAAAATCCAAGCCTAACACTTCAATCCACCAATAACTCCCATAAAAATATATAGAAGTGCTAACTTGTTCTTTTGCTAAATCATGTTTCCAAAAGATTTCTTTGAAAGGAAGATGGTAAAATAAGAAGTTTTGATGCAAATTCTTCCAAAAGAGTTTCAAGAAACTATTCAACAAAGGACACTCTTGGTTTATCATCAAAACTTGAAGAACTTTCAATTCTCTTTTGAAATTTAACTCATCCAAAAACTCCTTGAAGGTTAGAGAATAAAGCAAGGTAGCACCAAGAGATTGATTCTCAATCTTGACACAAGACTTTGTGTTTTGAACAATTGACTCATTTAAAGCTTCATCTTTGAAGAGAAAGTCAATAAAGGCAATAGAATAGGCAAGATGTTTCTCAACAAGATTCTTCAAGTTTAGTTCAAAAAAACCATATCCAAAGGTAGTTTTAACAAGATCACAAAGATGGGATTTAAACACCTTAAACTACTATTCATTTTCTTTCTAAAGTTTAGCAACCACTTAAATTCCTTGAAATGAAAATGGAAGAATTGAATTCCATAAATGTTTCCAAATAACAAAGTTTTTTAAAATTCTTCAACAATTAAAGTCTTTTGTTCTTCATGAGGAACTTCAAATTTACATCTCACAAGGCACAAGAGTTTAATGGAAGGAATAAATCCATCAAAATTTTTCTTAGAAGCATAAAGCAAAGATGATTTATAATCACAATTCTCAACAAACTCTTTCCTTTAAACTTAGCATGAAAATCACCACATAAGGTCCAAAAGAAACAATGAACTCTCTCATCATAACCATTTTCAGCAAAAGTTCGAAGGAAGATACAAATCTTATACCACATAGATGCACAAAAAGTTGAGGCATTAACAATAAGTTTATCAAAGAGGAGGTTATTATGTAACAACTCAAGGTTATGATAAGATATTTTAATTCTAGCCATACTAACAAAAAGTTGTTTTTCAAGAAAAGTACATGGAGAAGAATACTTAAGCATATGATCAAAATCAAGAACTAGCTCACAAGTGGAATGATTAACCGTACAATTCCCAACCAAAATCACACAGAAGGCATCCGATTCTAAGAACAATTTTAACTCTTTGGAAGAAAACACAATGTAAAAGAGAAATAGGTCTGAAGAAAATCTCATTGTCAAATCTTCATAGAATAAAATTAGTTTTCCTCCAACATTTTCGTCTTGGCCTTCGAACTACACAGTTTGTCTTCTTCCTCTCCTTGATGTTATGGTGCAAACATATTGGAGATAATTCCTGTTAAATTTAAGCGCAAAGCCAACAATGTTAAGCTCAACAAGGGAAGTATCATCTAAATTATCAAAGCCATAACAAGAAGGATCAAACATAATACTACTACTCATCAATGGATCCTCAAGAGAAAAATGAGAAGAAAGGCAATTTGTCATAGACGACACAAGAAGGAAAAGGCTCCCTTCGAAAGCAATAATACACATATCACCAATTAAGCTCACTTGAAAAGTATAAGAATCCAACAAAGATTTTAATTCCTCAAGAGAAACTTCATAACATAAAGAAGAAGGGTTAAGAGATACGCTTATTGATAAGTGTTCAAGAATAGGGCCAAGCACTTTCTCCATGCTCCTTCTATCCTCAACTCCTAGCACACAAGAAACACAATTAGCGATATTGAAATAATAATCATCCACTCTAGGAATTATACAAGATATGGAATTAAACTCACTGAAGTATCACCTTTCAAGATATATTCCAATAGAGTAAGGAAAGGGAAATGATCCCCATGTTCTATGAAAAAAAGTGAGAACAGCTTAATTTCCTTAAAGTAAATCTCAAAGAACAAGTAGGAATTAGAAGGAAAGAAGCTTATTGTTTTGATGGAGTTGTAGCCAAGTTTTTCCTCGTGATTCTTGCTTTGTTCTCCAAAATTCTGCACAAAAGGAAATTCACTAATAAGAGAAGAGTTCGTTTGGTTAGCAAAGAAATTTATTTTCTCATTCTTTTCAAATACATCTAACTCTTCTTTTGAATTTTCTCGTTTTTCTTCACTCATTTCTTTTGTTCTCTCATTTTTCTTAAGATCATTCAACTTTTCTTTTGAGAACTTATTTTTGTTCAAGAAATGACTAAGAATACCATGGGTTGTTGTCTTTTCTTCCTCTCCACAAATCACCATCTCAACACCCTTTATTTGTTCTTGTTCTCTTTGCACTCTCTCTTTCAATTTCCTTAAATCTTCAATCACTTGAGTAGGAGAGAGAGATTTAAGGGTACTCTTAAGACCACCCTTTTCAATGGAGTATGTCTTCATGACGCCATCATAGGAAGCTTGCCTTATATCTATCCATGGTTGCCCAAATATTAAGTGGCTCACTTGCATTGGAATAATGTCACAAAGAATTTCATCCATCTATCTTCCAATGGAAAAATGATACCCATACTTGTCTAGTAACCCACACCTCTTCATGACCATTTAACCATCTTAAGTGATAGGGCTTATAGGATGATCCATAGTGGGTAAACTCAATTTCCTTACAAGGTAGGCACTAGCTAAGTTTGCACCACTTTCTTCATCAATAACGATGTGACAAGCTTTGTTGGCAATATTGCATCGTTTATGGAATAATCTCTCCCTTTGATGAATAGGCACTCCTCCAAGGCCTTGAGAATCAAGATTCTTCATGACCACCAATGGCCTTTCATATCCATCAAGTTTTGAGACCAAGTCTCCATCACCACTCTATCTATCTATTTCTCTACCAACAATGTCACCACTATCCATTAACCTTCTTTCAACCATTGGTTCATGATAAAGTCGATTTTTGGTACAAATACACACCTTAAGTTTTAATTATTAGTTTTTGAAAATATTTTATTTATTTATTAATCTTAATTATTATATTTAATTTATATGGAGGTTGGTGGTGGGTCTGGTGATAAAGGAAAAGAAGCCCACAGCTGCAAGAAAGAAAGAAGGCAGCCCACTGTGAGAAGAAAGAAAGCAGCCCACAGTGGGCAAGGAAGAGAACAAGCGGCCCACGGTGAAAGAAGAAGAAAAGAGAAAGGCGGCTACAGAGAAAAGGGAAAAGTGGCCAGCCCAACACACAAAAAGCAGCAGCTGCAAGAAGTCACAATCGGAAAAGAAAAGAAGGAGCTACTTTAGAAATAAGAAAAGGAAGTAGCTGCACAAAATAGAAAGACAGAAAGAGCTGTTGGGAGAAGAGGAAGCTGCATAGCAGCTTCAAAAGAGGAAAAATAGCAGCCGCACAAGCAGCAGGAAATTCCAAAGCAGTAGTAGAAAAAATAAGAGCTACGAGCAAATTTGATTGGAAGAAAGCTATTATCTACTCCAAGAAATTGGTTCCTTCTTTCCCTTTAATTATGAACTAATTTTCTTTTTAGAATCTTGGTGAAACCCTAGCCACAACACTTTAGTCTATTTTATTTTGGGAGATTTATTATAATATTTATGTGATTACATATCTTTGGATGTTTCTTGGCTTGATGCAATTAATTCTTTGTAATTGTTCTTGTAGAATAATTGTTTGGGTTAATTGATATTTTTATTCATGCTTAATTATTGTAGTCTTGAGTATGAGAGATATGTGATTTTTGCAAGTATATTGTGGGTTTTAGAATTGAATAGTTTATGATAATTTTAGATGATTTATGTCATAGAATTGAATAAGTCATGCTAATGATTAGATAGGTTATGTCATGCATTTAAGCACAATATATCTCTTTAGTGAATCAAAGTTGTTGCCTAAGTCACCACATAAAGGTCTAATCTTTTCTCTTAAATAAAATTAAAGCATTGTTATATAGGTTAGTGGTGAATTCAAGGTTCTAAATCATCTCTTTGGTTAAACTCTTGTTATTTTTAATTTTGTTATTTTATTCATTAGTTTTACTTAATTTATGAATAATTTTTAGATAATAAAATTTGATTCTTTTTATAAAATTAGTTTAGGAAGATAATAATTTAAGTAGTTAAGCCTTTCTCTTTGGTTCGATACCCTGATACTACCATATTACATTGATCTTGTGAACTTGCAAGTATTGGATTTAAAACTTTGTTATAAAAATCCCGATCAAGTGTTTGGCGCCGTTGTCGGGGGAAGGTTAGATTAATTGCTTTATTGATTGTCTCCTAATTTCGTTATTTTGTGTATTTGTTTTATTTAATTTTTAATTAGTGTTTCTTTCATTAGTTAAATTAAGCACATATCTTTGATTTCTTTTGTTATCTTTACCAGTTTCAAAAAAAATTAAAAATTAAAAAAATGTCTTTAGTTGGTTTTAGCTAATAGCTCACTTTAGTAATTTTTTTATTTATTAATTTTTTTATTTCTTTCTTTTTTTGACGTTTAGTGGATTTTTTTTCTAGTGTGCCTTTTGTATTTTTTAAAATCATTTTTTATTATTGATTTATTTATTTATTATTTGAATTAAGTTTTCTTTCCTCTTATTGATTCTTAATGCATGGTCGTCATTTGCTCTCTCTTGATTTAAAAGAATTTGACCCTGAGATAGAGCATACACTTAACGCACTTAGAGCATAAAGAAAAATCACTAACACTTGTGACATTAAAATGGTTGAAAATCCACGAGCATTAAGGGAGTATTTTACTCCCAATACTTATAACTCACTAATGGGTAATAGACTACCTGAAATTGAGGCTAATCACTTCAAAATTAAAGCTTCTACTATTCAAATGTTACCATCTTTCTATGGGCTTGATTCCGAAAATCCTTATAAGCATATTGATGTGTTTTAGAAATTTGCTCAACTTTTAAATTGCTTAATGTTACTGATGATGCTATTAGATTGCACATTTTTTCCTCTTTCTTTGAAAGAGAAGGCTACACATTGGTTACATACACATGAGATAGTGGGTACATGGGCTGAGATATCTAAGAAATTTCTAAAAATATACTTTCATATGGGTAAACTTACAAGGTTAAGGAGAGAAATCACTACTTTTTTCCAACAAAATAATGAACAATTTCATGAGAGTTGGGAGAAGTTTAAGGAACTTCTTCATAATTGCCTTCGCCATGAAGTCCCTAAATGACAACAAATACAAATATTTTCTTCAGGACTAGAAGAAAGAAATTGCCAAATGGTTGATTCCTCTTGTGGAGGTACCTTTCTTCATAAAACTGCAGATGAGGCATGGGATTTATTTGAAAATTTGAGTGATAATTCACAACAACATGCCACATCCTCACGTATAGGCACATCTAGACAAATAGTAAAACGAGGAGGACTCTATGAAGGTTCTCAAAATGTTGATCTTTTTTTTTTTAAAGTTGATGCCTTATCTAAAAATTTTAATCAATTATTAGCTTTGAATACATTGCCTATTAATTCTCCTAACGCGCAAGGTGTTTGTTCAATTTGCTCTAGTCCTTCTCATGTTATCTATGAGTGTCCTAGTGCTTCACTATTTCCAGAATTTGTGCAGGAACAAGTCAATACAGCCCCAGGATTTCATAGACTAAACGACCTATATTCAAACACATACAATTTGGGTTGGAGAAAGCAATAAGGAGGGGAATGGCAAGTAGGCCAGCAACAATATTAACATAACAAACAACTTTGTATGACTGCTCCCCCTTGGTTTTCAATCTCAAAGGTATGTACCTCCTCATCCTTCTCAAAGTGGAAACCTTATTTTTGAAGAAAAAGTGTTCTAGAATCACACACTCAATCTATTGCTAAGTTAGAAACTCAAATAGGGCAACTAGCTAATGCAATAAGCAGAAGAGATGAGGGTAAGTTTCCTAGTCATCCAATAGAGAACCCTAGAGCTAATTATCATGAGCAAGCTAAAGCTGTAATTACTCTTAGAAACGGAAGTTGGTAGATAATAAAGTACGGAAACCTATTAAAGATGATAAGTTGAATGAAAACGAAACCAAGGGAATTGATATGGGGACTAAAATTGACAGGAAGATAGAGAAGGAATTAGTTTCTTCCTTTAATTCTAAGACTCTAAAATCATCTCCTACGGCTTCCTACAAGCTAAAGGTTCCTTATCCGCAAGCTTATTTCCACCCCATATCTTGGACATGATAACAAAAGCGAATATATTTTAGAAACTATCAAACAAGTTAAAATTAATCTTCCTGTTTTAGAGGTTATTAAGCAAGTCCCATCGTATGAAAAATTTCTTAAAGACATGTGTACTTTTAAAAGAAAATCTAAAAGCAATGTTTCTTAAAAAATCTTCTTAATTGAATAGGTGAGCTCCATTTTGCAACATAACACTCCACCAAAATATAAGATCCTGGTGTCCTTACTATTTCTTCTCTTATTGGTGATCATAAAATAGATGGGGGAATCTTAGATTTATGTTCCAGTGTTAATTTGATTCCTTACACTGTTTATGAAGAGTTAGGATTAGGGGAATTGTAACCACCTGATATTACCATACAATTAGCTAATAGGTCTATCAAGGTACCTAAGGGGAGGATAGACGATGTTTTAGTTCAAATTAATAAAGGTGTCTTCCCTATAGACTTTGTAGTCCTAGATATGGATTTTGGTAGATCTTCCAAGAATCATATCCCTGTTATTCTGGGTCGTCCTTTCTTGGCTACTACAAATGCTACTAGTAATTGTAGAACTGGGGTCATGGATGTCTCTGCGATGAATATGAGGGTTAGGTTGAATATTTCCAAAGCTTCTTCACAACCTTTTATGGAAGATGATTCTGATTGTTATTTGGTAGATGTAATCGATGAATTAATTGAAGAAACTCTACCTCTAATGTGTTCAAAAGAATATACTTCTACTGAGAAAGAAAACCTAATGTACACTGAGGATGTTAATTCTAACATTCCTTGCATTGCTCCATTAAAATTCTTCTTGGACTGTGAATCATGAACCTAATATGAGAAAAATAGATTCTAGCTAAACGTAAAAGAATTTGGGAGTCCGGCTGAAGACTTTAAATTTAGCGCTTTTGGGAGGCAACCCAAAGTTTATTTTCTTTACTTTGCTTATACGCTTTATTTATTTATTTGTTTTTATCTCACTTGATTGGTAGAAAGCTATGAAGTGTGTATTTTATAGAATAATCAGACAACATATCATGGAGACTACGGAGATGGTCTACTACTCTTCTAAACATGTATTATTATTGCTTCTTCTACGAGGTTTTGTTGTTCTTTTCTTTGTCTATTCCCTACCCTTGGTATTCTTTTATCATATTATGAACAATGTGTGGTCTAGGTGTGGGGGAGAAGATGCTTTTGTTCTGGTGTTAGTTATTTTTTTAATTTTATTTCGTCTTTCTTGTTCAATTTTTGCTGAATTTTTCTTATTTTATTTACTTTTCTACATTATTTTGAGAAAGAAAAACCAAAAAAATATGATTTCACTTAAAGAATGACTCTTTTTGAGTTCCTTTAAAAATATCTTGAATAACTTGAGCAAAGTACTTGTTTTCTTGTTTTTAATTAGGGTGATAGACGTATGTTCTATATCTGTTATAACTCTTGCATGACTCACACTTGAGCACATGGGCTATTGTTAGGGTTTAATAAATCCTTTACATTATTTTTTAAGTTGCATAAAGTTGATGAATCTCTTCCCTACATTCTAGAACTTACTTAAGTACCTCTTGAGGCAAAATAGAAAGGTTTTCCTTATTTGACTCAGAGACGATGGTCATAGGCCTTCTTTAATCGTTTGTGCCTTTCAAGCTTACCAAATTTCATGATTTTTACCTTAGTGCCCTTTTGAGCCTTAAATGTTATTTTCTTTCTTTCAACTACTTAAATATTAACCCTTAATCTAGTAGAGAGCTTAATGCAAACTTCTAACTTGTGCTTCAATGATGGGTTGTTGTTTGTGTGTTGTGGAAAGAGAATAAGTTATTTTGACAAAAAGAAGAAGAAAAAGATACATGACTTTTTGTGCTGAAAAAAAATAATAAATGTATTCAGCTAAAACAAAAAAAAAAAAAAGAAAAGTTGATACATGATTGTTACAAGTCATAAGATGCAAAGGAAAAAGAAAATTTCAAAGAGGCCCGAATTTGTGAATGTAAAAGAAAGAATGGCCTTAAAGAAGAAAATTCTTGAGAAAAGAAGATGGTAGTTGGTGAATTTTTAATTGAGAAAAAAAAGGGAGCAAAAAATGAAGTTAGAAATTTTGTCAAAATTTTAAAGTATCCATATTCTTTGCAATCTCTCTTTTCTTTTCTTTGAATTCCTTACATTCGTTTGATAACCAATAACCTAACATTACATTACAAGCTTTAAAGTCCTACCTAATCTGAGTTGAGTTTGAGAATCCTTGATTAGTGAAGAGAAGATACAAAGAGTGAGCCTATGGGATGAACTCTTGTTCAGATTTATCTTTTATGCCTAGTTTGTAAATTTTGTTTAGTATTTATTTTACACTCTCTTACGACCATGATTACACCTTACAAAAGTCTTACATTAGTCATGGGAGATAATTGAATGTTTGTTTGTTAACTTGAGATTTAAAATAAGAGAAAGAGTGCTTATCTTGATAAGTTTGAGATCTTGATGAAGGGTACTTAATTTGGATTATTCTATATATTTTCTAAAACTTTTTGCATAATTTCACTTTGTGGGTACGTCGTTTGCAAACCCTCACGAGACCATACTCGTCCACTAGGGGGAACTTAGGAGTTAAAAGGGCTTGTTGCACATGTTAAGTGCAATCATGAGTCCTACGAAAGTGGCTAGTTAGTTTTTTTCTTTTTATTCTTTATTGTTTTCTTGAGGACTAGCAAAACTTAGGTTTGGGAGAGTATTCTATCAATATGCAATCAACAAGGAAGAAAATTCAGCGAAATGAAAAAAGATTCTTGGATAATCGAGAATGGAAAGCAGCCTAGAACTATATCCTCCTTAATTGTGAGGAAGTGGAACCTCACCTTCAATAAGTTAATCGATGTTCTTCCCTTCACACATGTTTCGTATACATATATACATATCTTGTAAACTTTAAATTTACTTATGCAGGAAATACGAATTAGAACTGAGAAATCTCAATTCGAATATATTGGATGATGAAATTCAAGAGAAAATAAGCGAGGGACTCGCATAGTGGTTTAGAGTTGAAGTAAGTTAATTTCTTCCTAAGCATTTAAATTTAAATAACAACGACTGTTACATAACCTTATTAACCTTGTCAAATGTGTATACAGATGCACAAGACCACACAACAGTGTAATAAACTCCTAAAAAATCTATCTTGGGGTCCTTCTAAAAAAGTTAAGATGTGCTTGAGATACGTTTTCAATGGATTTCCGTTTCACACAAGAGATAGGGGTGAGGAGGGAGAAACTTATAATGACGGTTTTTGTGTGAAGCTGAACTATTACGGTGTTTTAGAAGAAATAGGTGAGGTAGAGTTGACTGGAACACCAATCCAAAAGTTCGTCTTGTTTCATTGTGATTGGTTTGATTCTTCGAATAGAGGAATTAGGATTCACCCTAAATATAAAATTGTTGATTTTCACAAAGACGAAAGGAATGGAGGATATGATCCTTTTGTGTTAGCTCATCAAGTCCAGTAAGTTTTATTCTTCCCATATCCTGGCTCTAAAAGACCGAGGATTGATTGGGTCAGTGTTATGAAATCTCGACCTTGCCTAATAGGTGTTCTCCACCAAGATGATACGTTCCAAGAGAATGTTGACATTCACGAGGGTTTGGCATTAGATGTGATTTGAAGACGTAGCGCCTCTCATCTACGAGTCTCGTTCATCGAAAGAATTAGATATCACGGTCGACACATATTTCGAGGAAGTACAAAATGATGAAATTGAAACATAATGGGATTCTGATGAAGATTCCGATAAAGAGACCGACGAAGATTCTAACGTTGCACCTGGTAATTCCGATGAGGATTCTGACAGATAGAACACTGTATGATTAACTTTTATTGTACTTATGTTAGTGTACTTGTGCCATCATTATAATTATGTTTATTAACTTCTTTTTATTATACTAATGATATTTAAATTATTTATAATTATACTTATGTTTATTATCTATAACTAATTATATCCTCCTTACATATATTAAAGGGTAGATGGCCCTAGGACATAAGAGATATGATCTACCGCCCCCCATAAAGCAGGAGCCACTGCCTATGGCACATCAGGATCCATAAACTCCCACACAGCAAGATCCATTGACTCCGGCACAACAGGATTCACAGACAAGTAGATCACAATATACTGACACAGACAGCTACCGACATGTTTCAATGCTCCGATTTCATCTTCCGCATCGGCCACACAGCCGTCATCATCTACGGCTCCCTCTATGGATCCTGCGGCTTGAAATCCACCTCCCGGTGATACTTGCTAGTTAATGACCCTGAATGTAGATCAGTAAGTTCAATAAACATAAAAAAACATATCGTTATAATTTATAAACTATAATTAAATATAATATATACTAACATTCATATGTACATACTACATCTATCTTTAAGAGCTGCCACCTTTATCTAAGTTATCATGCAAGAATGGTACACTGGACCTTACCACTATTGGTCTGAGGTCCTGCCAAATATTTGCAACATGTGGTGTGGAGAGTTTGAGTTGAATGAATCCAATATTGTAGTTGTTTTATTTTGTCTTAATATTTTCACAAATCTTTATACTTATACTATTTTGAATTAATTTTTTTAATCTTATACTGGTTATACTTACATTTATACACATTATTTTCTAATTTTTTGAAATTTCATTGAAATTTTAGAAAAGATGCATATGGGACTTGATGTTATCCATGACCAAGATGAAGCATGTATAGGAGGTCAAGGTCGGTGGCCGAATGTGAGAGTTTCTTGGCGAAGCTAGGGCCGCAAGGAAGAGGCCCATTTGGATTCTTGAGATGTTCTAGGAGTAGATGATAAAGTTTTGGGAGAGGCTTGATTAAAAAGCATTTTGTGAAAGGAATAAAAGGAACAAGAATGAGGGACGGGGGGTTGGGGAGTGAGGGAGCACACAGGTGGTTCTATCTCCTTTATAGAGTATCAACGAAGGGATACCGATAGCCAGACTGTAGCAAACAAGTTTTAAAAAACCTAGCAAGCGACAAAAAAGTCCGTTGGTATATATCATCGGCCTCACCAGTGGAAAGATAACAGTCAGCGACATCGTCGTTATAGTCTTGCAACAAAAAATCGGTGTTGTCGAAAAGGTCGTCAGTATGTGTTACCGACGGAAGAAGAGCGTCGGCTCCTAGCATATCACGGAAAAATAAAACAGCGTCGGTAACATCACGGGAACAGGAGATACCAATGGCCTGTCATTGGTACAGTTGTTACAAACGTCAAGGGGCCGACGGTTGTTTAGCCTCGGTAAGTACTTTTTACTGATGGGACGCAGAAAACAATGACCGTCGGTGTTTAATTGTATTTTTGTAGTGTTTCAACGATCTGTCAAACATCCATTGGTAAAGATAGGCACCCAAAAAATCCTATTTGGGTACCACAGTATAACCCTTTTTTGAACGGATTTTCTTAGTAAAAACTTGGTAGGGATGATATCATTTGATGCAAATTTTGCATCCTAACTAGCTAGAGCCTAGAGGCCTCTTGTCTTTTCCCACTTATATCCTCAGTCGAGTACATAATTTATTCTGGTATCTACTAATATTATCCAACAGGAGTCAGCTAAATCTAGATGGAATACATACCGATGGTTCCTAATTTGGGCACCAATAAAGTACGGACGGGAATATAAAAGATACACGCGAAAATTTAAAAAAAAAAAACATCTCTCTCCCTCACTTTCTCTCTCTACCCCATATTCTTTCAAACATTCAACAGCTTCAAACTCAGATCTGCTCAAATCCGACCGTTGAAACTTAAGAAAAAGGTTAGTACATATTCGTTTATTTACAATTTCATCGGTTTAAAAATAAAAAAACACAACGGATCGAACTTGGTTTTTGAGGAATTTCAGCGACCTTCACCAAAATTCCTCAAAAATTTTGGCTACGCCCTCCAACAAGTGTGATGTTGTATTTTTTTAATTATTAATATTATTTATGTTATTATAATAATTATTTTTTATAAATTTTACACAATTATTTTAGTATTTTAGTTAATTTTATGAGTTATTTATATTAATACATGTTTATGTTCATGGTTAAAGTTCTAATTTTTTAAATTTAATAATTTCATAATGCTTAGTTCAAAATTTTTAATGAATTAATTTATTTTAAGACGTCAATAATTGTTATTATTAGTATTTTATGTCTTTTTTATAACATTTAAGTTTGGATTAATTAAAAATTAACTCATACCTAAATAATATTAAATAATAATTTATATTAGTTTGCCTAACAATTTCCCTTATTAATAATTTATCGAAATAATATATTTGGAATACTAATAATAATACTAATACCTAATAAATATTAAATAATAATTCATATTTAGCTTGGTTAATAATTTACTAATAATATTAAGGAAAATATTAGGATTGAAGAAGAATAATAGTTCTTAAGTAGTAATTATAATTAGTTAGTTTACGAGTGTAATTAGCTTGGCTAATAATATATTTAGGATAATAATACTAAATATTAAGGAAAATGTTAGGATTGAAGGAGAATGATATTTATTAAGTATTAATTAGAATGACTTAATTTACTAGTTTAATTATTGAATTTTATAGGGTTTACGTAGATTTATTAAGGAAATTTGGAAAACATATAATTAATAATTAAATATTAAATAATAATATAAATAAAAAATTCATATTAAAAATTTAATAATGTAATGATGTCCGATTTTAAATTTGTAAAGAATTAATTTATTTTAAGACGTCAATAATTGTTATTATTAGTATTTTATGTCTTTGTTATAAACTTTGAGTTTGGATTAATAAAAAATTAACTAATACTCAAATAATATTAAATAATAATTTGATTTATGTTTGTTTTGTTGAAAATTTCCTTTTATTAATAATATATTGAAATAATATATTTGGAATAATATAACTAATACCCAATAAATATTAAATAATTCATATTTAACTTGGTTATTTATTTTTTAATACCACCCATAATATTAAGGAAAATAAAATATAAATACAAATAAAAAATAAAATATTAAAAAAATATGGTGGATGTTAAAAAATAATAAAAGAGTTTTTAATTATGAAGTGCTATAAATAACAAGATAAAATCTAATAGGGATAATAGCATTAAGAAATAATTTAACATGTAAACCATAGTATAAGAATTATTTATTAAATAAGGAAAGAAAAAATAATTATTTGTGTTTTTTTTTTAAATCGTTTTGATGAACCCGGACCAGACACGTCGGAGAGATACAGGTTTACTGCCGGTTGCAGACAAGAGCAGTCATGTTTTCGGTCGTAACATTACGGCTTCTTCTCAGACACTCAAGGGCCGACATAACACTTCAAACATCCGCACTACTCCTAACATAGGCCATGGTATATTTTATTACCCTATGTGCTCCTATCTCTATGCATCCTTATCCTACACCTTATCGGATGCATATGCCTCCTCCAACATCACATGAGCTGCACCCGGTACCATATCCATCATATGACTCTGCATCTATACAGCCTATTCATTTTACCTAGGATCATCATCTTATGATCCCTATGCGTCCGGTTCTTCTAGTTACCCTCTGTGTCTGGACCATATACTCTTTTCTAGGGCACCCGTGCACAGCAGAGAGACTACTAATGAGCATTATGTTCTCTCCCTGGACACATCATTGTTTGATGATCTCATGATAAGACACATGGCAGACTCCACATACTGCCTGACACATATATAGGCGTCGGGGTTCCTTTACATTCAGGCACGATAGGTAAGAATGTTGGGGATGAGGGTGGCAATGATACTGTTATGGTAGGGGAGATTACGGTTAGGGGAGTGGGGGCGACAGATATTCAAACGAAGGAGGAGAGAGGATTTGAGACAGGAGGAGGAATATGTGGCTACTGAATCAGATGACGATGATGATGATCCAACGACTGATGAGGTTCCCTAAACAGCATCGGGGCATATAGTTGGGCTTTGTAAGGGGAAATCTTTTATAGTATTGAAAAGAATATGGTGAGATTAATGATGGGGTCCCACTCCAAAGTGCCAGTAAAGTTACATAGTCGGGTAGACGTCTTGATCCTGAACCTATTGAGACTTTAAACCCAGGATAGAAAAGAAGGCAAAACAACAGGATCTCAGTTGCCAGCAGCAGGAACCGCTGAGGGAGGTCCCCAGATTTCGAATATCATTCCTTCATATAGTAGACACATTCTCGTAGCTATATGGCGCGTTTAGGTATAATTTATTTATTAATTTATGTTATTTCTAATCAATAAATATTTTTCATATTAATATATTTCTTGTTCTAAATTTTAAGTTTTTTTGTCTACCCAGAACATGGTTTATTGAAAATTCGTTCGCGCCATCAGACATTGACCTCATAGATACCTAGTCGGCTAGAGATTAGGGAGATGGCAAAAAATCTAGACTAGTCCATCTACAGTCAGGTATGTTCCAGCACCCCCCACTGTACATTAATGTCTGCTTTTGTAGAGATGTGGCAGCCAGACACGAACACCTTGTATATGTCATTTGGTAAGATGACTGTTACATTTTACAATGTGGAACTGATACATGGCATACCTGCTTACGGTACAGTTGTTGACACCATGCACACACGTGAGCAACTACTCTGTATCGTCAACAGTGACTTTGATGTCCGATACACTGGCACGAGAAATGATTATTCTCGTGATACATTAGACAGGAAGATGTGATACATTCTGTGAGGGTTTGGGTAATCACCTTGAGGATGGGTTAAGGGCATCATGCTTTACAGATATATATATCATGGTTTACAAATAATATCATTTAGTATAGTATTATATTTATCTCATAAACCCTGATTCCGCATAATTATATTGTAGGCATAGACATACCTGTACTTTTCTATATTTGCCCCGACAATGAGACCCAACTCACACTAACGCAAACCTTATCTTTAGCAGTTTGCGTTGTTGCCCATGAAGAATTTTAGTGAGTTGCTATATTATCGAATGAGATTATCGAATGAGGTTGGATGTGATGACTAAGGATGAGGTACGATGGACACCATATAATCAGGAGGAGATAAATAGCATATGAATTTCTAAGTGACATGAGGTGATTCCGTACTCTGATATTGTGGAGGGTTATATGCTGGAGACATGCCTACGGTAATTTGGGTGGTTGTAGGATATTCTGATTCAGCCTATCAAGGTGGCTGAAGAACACAGGTCTGCGAACTCTCGTAAGAACATGGTCAAAAACACTTTTGTTTGTGCCTTGTAGGTTGGTGCACGAGACATGATTTCTTTTCAGGAATGTATGAGGGCTCGATCTATACACCGAGTGTATTTATTGCCGCCCACATACGATGGTATGGCTTACGGTCTCATTGGAGGGTTTAGAATCCTTATAGATTGTCCGACAATGTGCATTTTCCCACGTGTTCAACCACCACCGTCCGTATTCATGGATATGCTACGTCTTTATTTTGAGAATGATGGATATACAAATAAGGTTGCTACGGATAGGATCCAAGACATGTACGAGATGTGACGGCAGTTTATGTCAGGCAGCTTTAGATTTTTATTCATGTATCTTTGACTTATATGTCATGCACTTTTATGGTTCCTATCCTTTATCATGTTTACAGCGTGTGGTTTCAAACATTTATCATCCTTTAATTTAAATATGTTATATTACAATTCGTTTCAGTTGTACCAACAAAAAATACAAATACATGTTATAATTCATTACGATAATAACAAAAAGAAATAATGCATTTTACAATTCGTTACGGTAATAACAAAAAAACATATTATAATTCATTACCATAATATGTTTTAATCAATGACGTGCGCACCAGTCGGAGTAGGATATACTCTAGAATATCTTTCTTACCAATCTTCGAACGAGCATCTAAAGGCAAGTACCACAACTCACTTGGTCAGTTGTGTTATGTTCCCAAGTCCGCGAGACAGGTGGCAACAGAACGTCATCTCGCATTTGTAACTACAAAATAAATTAAACAATTAATCAATTATTAAAAATTTAAAAATAAATAACTAAATTATACGAAATTACATATACAATTATTAAATAACTTACGGCAATAAAGTGCTTTACATGTTCTAAAAATCTAATGACAATCAGTTCGGTCCTTCTGCGTGTATGTACGCAAGAATATTTAGGTGCACTTCTTGAAAGTTTAACTATACATAAATTGAATGTATTTGCAATGATGTAAGGACTCTCTAATGTATCCATCCAATAATCTTCACTGGTTACATGTCCATACCAATGCTCATAACTTTTCATGCACCTGTAGTAATTATCCAAGCCTCCAAATGAAGCGACGTACAACTGTGGATTAGTTTGCATTTCATTAAGTGAATAGACCTCAAGCCAGTTATTTTCATCACCATATACATAATGCGATACTACCCTAAACCCACAGTTTCCATCACCATCTATGTTCACTGAAGCATTAATGAAAGGATAAACAAAAAACGGGAAAGCATTTGGGTAAGGGAACCTCATAGCTATCCACTAACCTGCAACACGACACATTCATAATTTAAATAAAAATAAAAGCACAACAAAGAATATTTATAATTTGACTATAAATACCTAAACAACACAATATTCGGAACATAATAAATAAAAAAATTGGGCAACTCATACCTATAGATAGATTTACAACAGATGAATCTGATGATAGTCCCGAATAGCGTCACCTACTACGACCTCTAACTCTACCTCTCGCTCGAGGTGCATGGGGTAGCCTACCTCTCGCTTAAGTCCTTGATTCAGATCTTGACCCAGAACCTGATCCACTAGTTGACTTGAATGACACTCTAGAGACAATTTGTATCTACTCCCAGTGCGACTTGTCCCTTTTTGTTGAATCATTCTTATGTCGCCCTTTGGTGATAACTGTATTAAGAGGAGTACTCGCCGGTCCTTCAGGATCACTCAGAACAATAGGATTTAAGATTTTCCTGGCACACTGATGCAACACCCAAAATAGTGATTGTGGTTTTTGCTTAAACTCCTCTACAATACTCGTGAAATCCTTAACCATGAATTCCATATCTACTTCTTGACTCGATAGGTGTTGAGATAATGCCGTGTGACTGGTGATTTCAATTCTTGTCCAGAAAGGGTCAACATCTTTCAACTCAAGAGGCATATAACTATGGTACCTGATGATCAACTTGCACGTGCAAGAAAGCCTATGTGTGTTTTGTATAAAGTGTCTGCATAGATCCTTCGAATCACTGCGGACCTTCGGAGCTCTTTCTACCTCCTCGTAAATAATATTCATGGCCAAATAACTTATGTTTCCCACAAGGTTTTTTACCACCAGTTACAACTTGCATTATGCTTCTCAATCATCCGTAAAAATTCCAAAGTCTTCTTAATCTCAGCTACCTGCAACTTAATATGAGAATGAATTATGAGGAAAACTTTATCCAAGTTACCACATGATGTATTAAGCCAAGCCTTGAGTATAGAATGTTGAGCTTCAACCCGATTCGTCGTCTCTGAACTGAAATGCAAAATCTTACCAGTCCAAACTGGCACAAATTTTGAGGCTAAATTGAACCACGTATCAAATAAGTACTCCAAGAAATCCAGACTCTTATGCCACTTATCTTTCAAATTATTCAATATCTCTTCGTATTATGTCAAATCCGAGGAGTTATTTAAATTATGTCGAGTACTAGGAATCCACATTTAAGCTCTTATTTCTTCAATGCCCTTACTCAATAATCGTCCATATACACAGTAATCAATATGCCTCTGACACAACATTTGATAGGCTTGATTGAACACCTCCTCGATCAAAGGCATCAAAACATGCTCCTTATCGATTATTACCACTATTGGTTCTGGCAAATCAACATAATTTCTTAATTTTTCCCAGAATCCATCGATATTTTGTAGCTTGTTCATTTTGTATGACCCTAGTGGCTATTGTGAAATTTTATCCATCGGAGTCATTCCGACAGCCTCCAACAAAGGCATGTTGTATGTAAACATTATTAATTTAAATAGAAAAAGAAGGCAAAAAACTGTATATATTATCCTAAACCCTAAACTAATAATAACGTAAAAAAAAAATAGCGTCACAGCATAATAAAATCTAAACCTCTCAAATTAAACTAAAATAATAACGTAAAATAACTAACATAATAAGACTACAAAAGTTATATTTATAAATTTAATCAAATATGTAAATATTCAATTATATATACTAAACTAAAATAATATCACCACCAAACCATCAATATATTGCAAATAATATTAATATCTAAACTTAACAAATAATAAGGGAATATGACACTCAATTATTTGTCTGGTACGTTGTGTCCAATACAAGTACATACGGCCATGTCCTTAACATTTGAATTGATACTGGGTGTGCAACAACGATATTACTAAGGACATTGCTCTCGTTACGATTTCTGTAGTAGCAAGAATATTTTTGAATAGCACATAAATATAATACTTCCTCTACAACATTATGTCCTTGGATACTCTTCAAATTCGCAAGAGCATTGAAAACACGAAATATAATAACCATTACAAAAACACGAAAATATAATAACTATTAAAACTTTATCGAATCTGTAAAATAAATTAAATAAAATTAAATTACTGTAATACGGCATACCTCACAGTACAATCCTCATTTTTCCGCCAAGACTATCCAATATATTCTTAGGCTACATATGACAATTGGAGAATTCCTCGACCATCTTTAATTCATCATCTGTCAATCGTGCCATCTGGGAGTGCCGGTGAAGATAGACACTTATTTTATGATTGCACATTCCATCCTAGACAGTTAATATCTAATATAGTCCATCAACCGATTGCTCACCTTTTAAGGTAAAAGAGCAATTACGCTTCTTCATTACATACAAGCCTTGGCTTTTTACAGGAATTTCATCACCATTTCGCACCTTTTACTTCTTTTTTCTTTTCTCTCCGCGCTCACAACCAATAGTGATGTACGGTCAACGATCAATTAAAAATTTTGAATTATAACGAGGTAAAATCAAACATGCATTCACTCCTCTTGCAACTTCTCTTGCCCATTAAACTAATTTCATTTTCGATTCAAAATGATCACTTGTTTTATACAAATCATTGTGATTAATATAATCAGACTCATCTAAAAATTCCTCTAATAAATTCGAATCTCCTTGTTATAACAATTTAATAAAAAATAATTTTATTATAACAATTTAATAATAAAAAATAAGAAAGCAAGAAGTAATATTCATAAATAAAAATTAACAAAATAATAAGGCACATTCATATACTTTAAAAAATAACAAAACAACATATTCATAATTCAGAAAATAACAAAATAACATTTTAAAATTTAAAAAATAACAAAACAATATATTCACGATTAAAGAAATAAAAAACAATATATTATGTATAATTTTTAGAAATTATTCCTCAAATAAATTTTAAATTTAAAAAAATAAATTAATAACTAAAAAGGGTAATAACAATTTAATACTAAAAAAATAATAAAACAAGGATTCAAATTCATAATTTCAAAATGTAGATTTATAAATTCCACGATAAAATTACGAAAATTTCACAAAAATTTCATTTCAAACACCAAACACCTCTCTCTCTCTCTCTCTCTCTCTCTCTCTCTCTCTCTCTCTCTCTTTTACTCTCTTTTTCTCTCGAAGTCTCTCTAGCTTCCAATGAAGATTTCGGGAAATCCAATTGTTGAAACTCAAAAAAAAAAAAGGTTGGTACATTATTCTATACTCGTTTATTTACTTTATGAGTAAAAACAAAAAACACAGTCAGATTTCGTTTGGGGGGTTGCACACCTAATTGGTGCACCAGTGGGAATGGTGCGCCACCCATTGGGGCACAGTGTGGGTGGTGTGGTGCGCCACACACCCCCTTTTTCCAATTTTCATTTTTTATTATATTTAATGAATAAATTGTATATGTTGTTATATTACTTGTTCTTAATATATATTAGTCCATTATATTAGTTTTTTAGTTAATTTTATATATTAGTATGTATTTTATTTCATAATTATGAATTGTTTAGGGGAGTTAATGTAGTTAATTGTTATTAGAGTTTTATGAATTGTTAACTTTTCATGTATTAAATTTATTTATGATGTAGTTAATGGTAATAGTGATTTGTAAAATAATTAATGATAATTCTGTGTTAATTTATGCATTCATGTTATACTACGTTAATCTTAATTAAGATATATATTAATTTAAACAATAAGTAGATTAAAAGCCATTTATAAAGAAGTACAGAGATTAAATAATTATAATTATTTTAATAATTTTTAATTAATAATTTTAATTAAGTTAGTTTGTTTAATAATTACTAATTTCTTAATTTAATCATAGTCTAATTTAAATAATAAATATCATAATGATTTAACGATAATAATTTATTTCATAACAAATAAATAAGAATTAAATAATTATATTATAATTAAAATTAATTAAATAATTAATTATTGTAATAATTTAATATTTTGATAATTAAAAAAATTTATTAATTAAAACGAATTTAATAATCTATGATGAATAATAATAAGAACTTATTTCATAGTTGAATAATCGTTAATTAATAATTAAATACTCGGCATTCTACATATAAGTTAATTTAAAGAAATTTTAAATTCGTTTAGATAGATTCGGAGCAGCCTAGATACAGAGATGCAGGCTTAGGTCCGGTAGTAGATAAGAGCAGTCGGACTCACAGCCATATGGTGCCAACCTCTTCTAGGGGGCTTAGGAGTAAGCACAACACATATGATTTACCTACCACACCTCCCCATGGGATATTTCATGGGTTCGATGCACCCAAGTCATCAGTTTTGCCTCCACCTATTCCCACTAGGGTTCAGATGCTGCACAACTCGCATACTCCGGTACAATTTTTCCAATCTCTTTGCATAATCATCTCGCTCTAGAAGTTCACTAATCCTTTCCAGGTTGTCTGTACAAACTTTTCAGCTGCTTCCTTACCAATCAGCGGAATTAATTTCCCCTTGATATTCTTTTCAATATGTCTCTGGCACAGCATGTGGTATGATTTTTTTAACACTACAGATATCACTAGCATTAAATCTGTTTCCTTATCAGTAATGACCACTTCTAGTTCGGGAACATCGAAATATAATTTATTAAGTTGTTGTAGCACCCATTGATAAGTAGCAGCTTGTTCATTATGCATGAACGCAGTAGCTATATAGATATTCTTTCTAGTAGGTATCATCCCGACTACATCAAGTAATGGCATTTTGTACCTAAGTAAAATAGTAACTTTTAAACTTAACAAAAATAAAGAAATAAAAATATTATAATTAGCCTAACTAAAATATTAATAAAACTTAAATAATTCATTTTCACTTTAAATACCATATAACATACATTGAACATATTTTAAATAATATATCACTCTGGAAAATTAACTAATATGAGATCTTAGATATTTATAGCAATACTTTATTATTAAAGCAACTTACTTGTTTGTTTTATAGGTTGTGTCTAGTACTAGTACATAAGGCCACGTTTTCAATATCTGAATGGATATCGGATACACAATAACTATATCGCTAAACACTGTACTCTCGGCAGAGTTCTTCCAAAAGCACGTATATCTAAGATTGGAACAAATATGGAGCACTTCTTCCACTGTGTTGCGTCCTTGCATCTTATCTTCTTAATCTTCGCCCAAGCATTATATAAAATTCAAGAATAGCAAAAAATTATATAAATTGATTATTAAATTAAAAAATACATATAATATCATATTCAATCTAAGAGAATTAAGTTAAGGTACGCAACATAACGTTACTATAACATACCTCGCAGTAGTTTCCAGATTATTCTCTCGCAAATTTACCATTATGAAACGAGGTGTCACCTTACACCTACTCAATTACTCTGTCAGCTTGAACTCCTCCTCCGTAAGCCTTGCCACCGAATAATGACACTGATGATAGACACCAATTTGATGATTGTCCTTTCCATATTTTACGTATAATTTCCAATGTACTCTACTAACATCTTCCTCACCTTTTAATTTAAAGGCACAATTACATTTCTTAATTCCATACAGACCCTTACATTTTACATGAACTTGTTCCACTTCTTCATCGTTTTGTACACCCTTAAATTCTTTTGCCTTCACCCGATGGCAACCAATATAAATGTATGGCCTAAACCCTAAACCCTTTGTTGTAAAACAATGTGTAGTCGTCATGTGATACTCCCAAACCCCTCCGCTAGGTTAACTAGGGGTGAGAAAGGTACCAGCGTGCCTTTCGGCACTAAACTACAAACATCTACATTAATGCAAAACCTGACTAACATTTAGAAACATACGCATACACTGCGGAGCAAAAAAAGAAACTGAATACAGATAGGCGGATCATTATATAAGATCAAGGGAAATTTCTTATAACATCTCTTACATAGGAAATACTTTAAAAAAACTAAAAAACCTTTTAAAACTAGTCGAGCATAAAATAAATACAAATATCTTTCCTAAAATGACTATACACAGCATGTCCTGACCCCAAACCTCCGTGGAAAATATTCTAACAGCTTACTGTGCGGTCTCTCTCATCCCAAGTTATCTCGAAAACATGAAAAAATTTAAAGACGTGAGTGTGAACGCTTAGTGAGTCCACGTGAGTGTGTTCTTTCATGCTTTTCTAGAAAATAATGATGCAATTTTTCCATAAAATAATTCATGCAATGTCAAAAGAAATCATTTCTTTGGTTATTTTAAAAGTGCACATAAACGTATGTGAGGGGGTTGAGAGGAACTGGAAGTCTGAGCGACTCAAGAAACATCAGTGCAACTTCTATACCCGAATTTGAAAATCGTGTCATATCAAAGTTGGGCTCTATAGATAGGATTCAAAGCCTATAACAAGGTTATTGGAAACAAGTTTCGGCATTTCGTAGTCATTACTGGCCAAAAACGATAAAAGCGCTGGGTTTTCATAACAACCGCATTCTCCCAGTATATAAAACAAAGCTATAGATCCTGGGGCACTTACAAGGTCCTCCCGGAGACCAACCCTGGATTTGGCCCCTCCTTACTCTCAACTGGGTTGTCCCTCCACAGAGCATAATGTAATGTCCGACGTAATACTGGTTGGGCCAAGCCCTCAACGGTATTATGCTCCCTTTCAAGTGGATCTATCCTCCAGAATTTAATCGTTCACTTCAACAGAAGAGGCTCTAGTACATGGAACTAGCTACGTACTTTGCAATCCTTTGATGTTTCCAACCATATATAATCATGTCAAAAACTTATTCCCTGGTCGGAATGGAGTTTTCATATCCATTTAAAAATCAAAAGGCCACTCATTAGGCCGTTCACATAAATTCAAGTTATAACGTTTTAAAATAACAAAATTTCCATCCTCCAGTCAAGACATGCATATGCAGGTTTTATAAATATGTCAAGTTTACATCTATTAGGACTAACCATGCAACTAAACAATGCAACTAAACAACATCAAAATATTCTCAACTTGTAAGATAACTCCTCTTTCAAAACATGACAATTCTTTTTAAAGTAAACATAACTATACGGGCACTGCTCTTATGCATTTCTAAGGTACAAGTTAAACACGTTGTGTAGAACATCTCCAATTTAAAATAACACCATCTTATATCACCCTAAAAGTGGTAGACATTTTATAAAATGCTTAGCAATAAAAAATTATAGACATCTCCAGCAACACCAGTAACACAGTTAAAATATTTAGGCGGAGTTTTGTGGACTCAAATGAGTGTAGACCTATTGTTATAATCCTATAATAGGGTAACAATAAAAATAAAGAAAACACTTAATTACGAATCCCGACATTTCTATTCACTAGCGAAAACAAATATCTCCTTAACAATATTATATTATAATGATACACATATAATAACCCATAGAAGACCCAAAATCTTATAATCTCAAGAATCTTTAATTTTTTACTTACCTAGAGCACCTAAATTTCTTTTAAGAAAATTATGAATTAAACTCACAACTAAAATGAATACTAAAAAATCCATTTAAATCATTTAAATATTTGAGAAAAAATTCTAAGGAATTTTCTTCGAATAATTTAAGATAAATAAATGAAGTGAATCAAAAAGACTAAAATTAACTAAATGAAAATCCTAAACCAACTAAGCCCTAAATTATATCATCTTCCAAATTCCTCAAATCAATAATACTTTCTAATGTATACTATATATAAACTAACTAATTCTGACAATAAGATGTATAGAAACTAACCAAAGCAAAAGCTAACTAAAAAAAAAAAAAGAAAAAAAAAAATTACCTGGGAACCCCAGGGATATGCTGGGATGAAGAGAAGGAAAACAAAACAAAACTTTCTCCATCTCTTCACATATATATAGAGACTAAGGGGTAGTGAGGGGCTGACAAGTGGTGGGGCATGTGACAGTTGGGAAAAAATGGCTTGCTCCCCTCTTTTTTTTTTTTTCTTTTTTTTAAAACTTCCTAACAACACTACTACTACCACTAATCATAACAATAAAATAATAATATTACTTCCTAGTAATACTACTACTACCACTAATCATAACAATAAAAAAATAAAAAAATAACAATAGTAATAATATTATTAATATTAAACTTAGTCCTAAAAAAAATATCCAACATATCTAATATTGTCCCATAAAATTATGCTTGGATTCTAATGGTATTCTTCAAAATATTCTTTTCCCAACACAATATCTTTTTCTTGAATTAAGCTCTTTAAACCTTACACGATAATGTCAAGTAGTCAATTCCCTAAAATGTGCACACTAAGCATACTAAAAAAAATAATCTACTTAATAATATTTATAAACTCCACTATGTTGACACCAATACTCTACATTCGTGACAACTGCACTTTTAGGGTCATGCGAGGTGCTCATCGGGTAGGCAATACACTCTACTCCCCTTAAAAAAAATTTTGTCCTCGAAATTCAAGGTCATATACCTATAAGTTTCAGGTACTTCTTTTTCATGTACTCCTCGATCTCCCATGTTGCGTCTTCAATTCTATGATGTCTCCATACAATTTTACACATTGGGATCTGCCTCCTGCATCACTCCTTTAGGCTTTGCTCCATGATTTAAGTTTGTATTTCTTTGTATGAAAAATCGGCTCTTAACTCCGATATGCCATCATCAAGAACATGAACAGGTGTTGGATGGTACTTCTTTAATTGGGATACATGAAACACGTCATGTATACCCATCAGCTTTCTTGCCAATGCTAATTGATATATACCACTTTACCTACTTTATCAATGACTTCAAACGGTTTTATATATTTGGGACTTAACTTTCATCCTCTCCGGTATCTCAGCTTCCGTGATGAGGTGTAAGTTTCAAGAAAGCTTTATCTCCCACATTAAATCCAAATCTCTCCTCTAATGGTCGACACAGCTCTTCTTTCTACTCTTTGCTGTTCGAAGCGGATCTTAAATTATCTTAGCCTGTTTCTACATCTATTCTAATTCTAGCATCAGGTTCCTTTGCTTCTAATGAGATTGAACTCTAACCTCATCCCAATATAGTGGTGTTCTAGACCTCCTACCATACAATTCTTCAAATGGTTCCATTCCTATCGAGGAGTGGTAGATATTATTGTAAGCAAACTCAGCACAAGCAAGATTGTCAACCCACTTGTTCCCAAAATCTAACTGCAAGCTCTCAACATATCCTCTAGGGTCTGAATCATTCTTTTAGACTACTCATCAGTTTCGAGGTATGCCACGGTACTATAACTTAGATTGGTTCCCATGGCCGATTGAAACTTGGGTCAAAATATTGGATCTTGGCCCAATACTTATCAGAATGCACCCCATGAAGTTGTACAATCTCTTCTACGTAGATTTGTGTTAACTTGTCCAAGGGGTATGTCATATTAATGGCAATGAAATGCGCAACGTTCATTAGTCGATCAACAATTACCCAGATAGCATCCTTATATCTCTTGGTTAGGGTCAATCCAGTAACAAAGTCCATAGTCACATGATCCCATTTCTATTCTGAGACAAAAAACGGTTGTAGTAGTCCTGCTCACTTTTGATGCTCTACATTAACCCCTTGACAGGTAAGACAATCTGCCACATACTGTCTTTATACATCTTATTCTCTCCAGGATGCATAGTATACTTATTTCTGTGTGCCTCTTCTAGTACTTTACGCTTTGGTTTGGTTTCATCAGGTACGCACAACTCATTCCAAAAGTACATGCCCCACCAGCTTCTAATGACCGAAAATCCATCAATTTCTTAGCTCCCACGCGATTCTTAAATTCCTGGAATATCATGTTATCCTTTTCGGCGCTTTTAATATCTTGTTTTAGGGTAGATATTTAGCTGAGACCTGATATCTTTGTATTTCTACTTAGAGCATCTGCCACCATATTCACTTTTCCCATATTGTAGTTCATTGGGCATCAATATTCCTCTAGCAGCTCCATCCATCAACGTTGCCTCATGGTTAAATCCTTTTGGAGTACTTTAAACCTTTATAATCGATAAAGATCTCATACTTAGCCCCATATAAGTAGTGTCGCCACTTCTTAAGCCAAATACTGTAGTTGCTAACTCCAAATCGTGTGTTGTATAATTACGCTCATGATCCTTCAATTTCCTCGATATATAAGCCACAACCTTCTTCTCTTGCATCAACGCTGCTCCTAGGCCTTCCCCTGAAGTATCTGTGTATAGGGATAACTCCTCATTTGGATTGGGTAATATCAAAACTGGTGCCAAAGTTAGTTGATGCTTTCGTTCTTGAAAGCTTTTTTGACACTTTTTCATCCATTGGAACTCGATTGCATTCCTGGTCAGTTATGCTAAAGGTCCAGCAATCCTAGCAAACTCTTTTATGAACCTTCGATAATATCTTGCCATACCCAAGAAGCTACGTACCTCGATTGGCATTTTAGGTTGCACCCAATGGGTCACTGCCTCCACTTTTGCAGGATCTACTGAGATCCCCTCATGAGTACAATCATATCCTAAGAAAGTTATTTGACTCATCCAAAACTCACACGTGTTGAACTTGGCCTATAACTTTTGCTCTTGTAGGGCTTGCAACACCCTTCAAAGATATCGTTCATATGTTTCGGGGTTATGTGAATAGGCAAGAATATCATCAATAAAAATAACTACAAACTTATCCAAGTAAGAACAAAAATTCCTACAAACTTATCAGATCTATGAAAGTTGCGGGTGCATTGGTCAATCTAAATGGCATAACAACGAACTCATAATGTCCATGACGTGTGCTGAAAGCTATCATTGGAATATTTTTTTTCTCTTATTTTGACTTGTGGGCACGTTTGTCTTAAATCCAATTTAGAATAGCATTCTACTCCTAGAAGTTGATCAAACAACTCATCAATAAGAGGAAGTGGGTACTTGTTATTAATTGTCACACTATTCAACCCTCTATAATATATACATATCCTAAAGGTTCCATCTTTCTTCTTTACAAACAGAACTGGCGTGCTACCAGGAGATGTAATCGGATGGATGTATATTTAACACAATAATTCTTGTAGCTATTCTTCCAGTCCCCTCAATTCTTCCTGTGCCATCTGATATGGAGTTCGAGATGTAGGTTCGATACCAAGTACCAATTCTATGTCGAATTCCACTCCTAGTTCTGGAGGTAAGGTTGTTAACTCCGCTGGAAAAATGCCCACAAATTCTTTCACCATGGGTAATGTTTCTAACTTCACCTCTTCCCTAGGTTTATTGAGTAAATATGCTAGGTATCCTTGACATTCTTTCCTTAATAACTTTCTGGCTTTAATACCGGCTATTAAGGGCTTCTCTTGTTTCGCTCTGTTTCTTTGGAATGCAAGGATTGGAATACTCGGTCGGCTAAACCTAACCAACTTCCGTCGGCAGTTTAGCTGAGTGTAATATTTAGAAAACCAGTCTATACTTAGTATCACATCGTATCTTTCAAATGGTAACGCAATCAGATCACCAGGTAGCATCACATTCTCGATATAGATGTCACAATCTGGGTACTTTACCTCATTTGCTTTACTCACGCCCATAGGGGTACTAACTATCAACTGATAATGCATACCAGGAAAGGGTATAGGGATACGCTTACAAAAATGAATGCTCATGAAAGAATGTGTAGCTCCAAGAACTATAAGTATTTTTTCTAGTTGAGAGAAGATTCGAATCGTACCTTCACCCGCATCAGCTTCGGTGTCTATGGGTTGTCTATCCAAGGCCTAGACTTTTGCCTGTACCCTTGGTTTATCATTATTCTGCTCTGTTGCTCCTCTCATAACAGGGGGTCAACCAGCTCTTTTGAAAGTCTTCGGAGGTGCTCGCTGCATCTCATGGCACTACTCCCCAATATGTCTAGGTTTTCCACACTGGTAGCATAACCTTAATTTACAATAACACGTCTCTGCAACATGTTGACTTCGTCCAAAATAGGTGCATACTCTGCGGACAACTCCGAGCATGGGGATTCGACGGTTTCTATTTCCTGTCCTTAGTTAACTTTGCAGCCTCTTGGAATCTCCAAGCTTCCATGGTCCATGTCTAGGAGGTTTATATGAGGGTTTAGCTGGGGCTAGTGGCAATTTTCCTTTGCATAACTGTCTGATCTACTATCTCCATCCGTGTGGCCGCTTCCACTGCTGCCGCGAATCCCATCGGTGGTAAATGAGCCAAAGGTCGTTTCAACTCAACCCTTAAACTCTTTACGAACTGTCGTGTCTTTGTTTCTTCAGTGTCTATCAACCTTAGACAATACTTAGCGAACCTATTGAATTTCATAGTATACTGCACACCTGTCAAGTATCTTGCTTTAGTTATTGAAACTCGTCATCGTCGTTTGTGAATCCAACGATTATGTACTCCTTTTTGAAGTCCTCTTGAAAATCATTCTAAGTCCATGGTTGATGCTTAAGTACACGAGCTTTAAAAGCTCTAAGCCACCAATCTTTTGCTACTCCTCGAAGTCTGAAAGATGCAAACGTTACTCTCATAGCATCATCATAATTAAGGGCATCATAGATGTCATTCAACTGCTCGAGAAATAACTCAGTTTTGATTTATTGTTCAACCTCTCCATAGAACTCTAGTGGTTGAAACTTCAAACATCACTCCAACGCTTCATCCGCTCTAGTGGCAGGTACTCGTTCGAACCTCCTAGTTGTCATTAAGGTTTCCAATAACTCTATTATCTTTACCATAAACTTTTAGATTATTCCATGTATAGCTTGTTCCGAATGCGGGGTGGCTTCCTTTACTGGCTCAGACTGTCTATTTTGAGAATTTTTTAAGATGTGGCCTCATCCACATGATTAGGATATCGTCAATTCGACATCTTTCTAAATAACAAAGGGGTTCCGGTACAAATAAAATTTTGAGTTTGCAGATATACCATTATAGTCGCAATTATAACAACACCAAGTAAATATCAAATCATTACAAGCATAAAGGATAAACATAACTATATATATACAACTCACAATGATCATTTTCAGTACATATCATGACACATCCACACAATCCTAACCCAAATAGATCTGAAATTTTACTACACAAACATATGGACAGTTTACTATATATGCCAAAACTTGGGATCTTGTACCTACGATCCCAAATCTACCACAAAAAGCACTAATCAAAACATCAACATGACTATCCGGACAAATAAGCTATACGGATATCCTGGTAACCCAACCAAAGTCTCCCTCCATCTAGTGGTGTTGATTACTGGAACATCCTAGCGGAGCCTCCAGCTCAGCATGAGTCCTATCAACAAAGTCTCTGGTGGTTCCAATGAACTTGGTAGAGAACCACCTAAGCCAATCTCGTTCCTCTATCAGCCCGATGATTTCTCTTTCACGCACTGTATCCAACTCTCTCATCCAAACCAACTCGATCTCCAATCTATCAGCCCTCGCTGTTTCTTGCTGTCGGGCCTAATATGTTGAGTAAAATAAACTATCTATCCTGGCAATCTCATTCCTCAGCTTCGTGATGTGCCAACCAGCATCCTCAAGTTGCTGATCATGCCACACATAGATCCCACGGAAGTACTGTCTCTCCGGCTCGCCCAACGGTGGCAATGATGGAAAAGAGGATGCTGACACTATAGGTAGAGCAAGCGTAGGTAGTACAACCAATGGAGAAACATCCACCATAGGGGTATTAGTCCTCCTAACTCAATTGATGCCTCTCTCTCTGGCACCGCTACTATATCAGGACTTGTCTCGGGCTTGCTAGGGTCCTCCTCTATCTCCACCTCAAACTCAGCCTCTTGCGCAGCTGGTCCCTCTACAGACTCACTATTAGAAATATCAACTACCGGAATGGGGATCCTCTCCAAGACAACCTCCCTGAGTGAATAAGATGATGATGATACAATCACTCCAGACCTACCTATTAGCATCCCCTGATGATGAATCCATCTACGTGTGTGACGTGACAACCTAAGAAAATAAAATTATAGGGGTTTTGTTTTTCTAAAACGTAAAAGTCTAAGCAGTTGGCTCTTGTAGCTCGTCTAAGATCCAATTATTCAAATCTAGTATCTAACCTAGTAGCTATTATACCACCTGTGATACCCCTAACTTCTCCGATAGGTTAACTACGGCTGAGTAAAGTACTAGAGTGCCTCTCGGCACGCAACTACAAACATCTAAACTAATGCAAAATCTTAGTAACACTTAGAAACATACACATACACTGCACAACGGAAAAAGAAATTGAATATTGATAGAGCAATCATTACATAAGATCCAGGGAAATTTCTTATAACATTTCTATAGGAAATACTTTACAAAAACAAAAAAAAAATGTTTCAAACTGGTCGAGCATAAAACAAATACAAATATCTTTCCTAAAACTACTATACACAGCATGTCCTGACTCCAAACCTCCGTGCAAAATATTCTAACAACTTACTGTGACGTTTCTCATCCCAAGTCATCTCGTAAACATGACATTTAAAAACGTGAGCATGACCGCTCAGTGATTCCATCGTGAGTGTACGCTTTCATGCTTTTCTAGAAATAATGATGTAATTTTTCCATAAAACAATTCATGCAATGACAAAAGAAATCATTTCCTTGGTTACTTTAAAAGTGTATATAAATCTATACGAGGGGTTTAAGCACAATTAAGAAGTCTGAGCGAATCAAGACACATCAATGCAGGTTCTATACCCGAATTGGAAAATTATGCAATGTAAAAGTTGGGCTCCACAGATAGAATTGGGAACCTATAACGAGGTCATTGGAAACAAGTTCTGGCATCTAGTAGTCATTACCAGCCAAACACCATACAAGCGTTCAGTTTTCATAACAATTGCACTCTCCAGTACATAAAACCAGGCTACAGATCCTGGGACACCTACCAGGTCTGTCTTAAGACCAACCTTAGTTTCGAGTCCCTCCTGACTCTCCACTAAGCGGCCGTCCCACCGCAGAGTATGATGCAATATCTGATGCAATACCGGTTGGGCAAAACCCTCAATGGTATTATGCCCCCTTTCAAATAGATCCACCCTTCAAAATCGTAGCCATTCACGTCATCGGAAGAGGTCTTAGTATGGGAGACTAGCTATGTACAGTGCAATACTTTGACGTTTCTAACCACAAGTAATCATGTCAAACACTTCGTCCTTGGTTGGAATGGGGTTTTCATATCCATTTACAAATCAAAACGACACTCACTCGGCCGTTCACATAAATTCAAGTGATAACTATTTTCAAATAACAAAATTCCCATCTACCAATCAAGACATGCATATGCAGGTTTTGTAAATATATCAACTTACATCTACTCGGTCTAACCATGCAACTAAACAACATCAAAACATTCTCAACTTGTAATAATAACTCCTCTTAAAAAATATGACTATTCTTTTTAAAGTAAACATATCTATACGGAGCACCACTTCTTATACATTTCCAAAGTATAAGTTAAACACGTTATGAAGAATATCTCCTAGTTAAAATAACATCATGTTATACCGTCCCAAAAGCAGTAGACATTTTATAAAATGCTTAGCAATAAAAAATTATGGACATCTCCAGCAACATCGATAACAATGTTAAAATATTTAGGTGGGGTTTGTGGATTCACATTAGTGCAGATCTATTGTTATAATCCTAAAAATATGGTAACAACAAAAACAAAGAAAACACTTAATTACGAATCCCAACATTTCCATTCACTAGCGAAAATAAATATCTCCTTAACAATCTTAGATTATATTTATTCACATATACTAACCCTTAAAGAAGATCCAAAATCTTATAATCTCAAGAATCTTTAGTTTGTACACTTACCCAAAGTGCCTAAATTTCTTAAAAGGATTTAAACCCACAACTAAAATATATACTAAAAGTCCATTTAAATCATTTATATTTGAGGAAAAATAGTAAGGAATTTTTTTAAAAAATAATTGGAGATAAATAAAGAAAGTGAATCAAAAAGACCAAAATTAACTAAATAAAAATCCTAAACCAATTAAATCTTAAATTATATAATCTCTCAAATTCCTCAAATCAATAATACTTTTTGACTGTATACTATATATAAGCTAACTGAAAAAAAGCTAACTAATTCTGCCTATAAGATATATAGAAACTTACCAAAGTAAAAGCTAACTAAACAAAAAAGATAACTTACGCAAGTGCCCCTGTGATATGCTGGAATGAAGAGGAGGGAAAAAAAATTCAAACCTTCTCCATCTCCTCACATTTATATAGAGACTAAGGGGTTATGAGTGCCTGACAAGTGGTGAGGCACATGGCAGGGGGAAAAAAATGGCTTCCTTCTTTTTCTTATTTTTCTCTATTTTTTACTTTCTATTAACACTACTACTACCACTAATCATAAAAATAAATTAATAATATTACTTCCTAGGAATACTAATACTACCGCTAATCATAAGAATAAAAAAATAATAATATTAATAATATTAAACTTAGTCTAACATATCTAATATTGTCCTATAAAAATCATGTTTAGATCCTAATGATATTGTTCAAAATATTTTTTTCCAACACAATATCTTTCTTATAAATTCACCACTTTAAACCTTACACGACAATGTCAAGTATTCAAATCTCAAAAATGTGCATGCTAAACACACTAAAAAAAATAATTCACTTAAAAATATTTGTAAACTCCACTACGTAAGACTTCAAACTCTACGTTCATGACGACCTCCCTTTTAGGGTCATGCAAGGTGCTCACTGGGTAGGGCATTACACCTCATATATGTGTATACTGTCTTTGCTCATTTTTTCACCCAATCAACCAAATTGTCTTTCAAATTAAAATTCATGATCCGTTTGAAATAAATAACAGTGGTCTATGAAATCCTCCATATGTAAAATATCCTCAAATTGTTTGGAATCTAATTCATTATCTTCCTACACAATATTAGAAGATAAAAAATATAAACTACTCATATTTTAAATAAAAATAAAACTAAGTAATGTCACAACATATTTATGACTTCATTAACATGGTAACTTTTTAATTAAGAAAATAAAAAATAAACGTGATGTGAAACTAAACATACTAATTATAATAAAATAAAACAATCAAACATACTAATTATAATCACAATTAAACAATTAATTATAACATAAACAATATACGTACTAACTTTAACATAAATAACTAGCATAATTAATAATATAATCTTATCAAAAATGAAAAATGAATATAAAAATATAATCATATGAAAAACAATTAATATAACATATAATTCACCTTTCGGTACCTAAAAAACGCTAAAAATGATGAACGAAAGTAGCTGATGCACCAGGCCAGTTGGTGCGCCAGCCACTGGCGCATGGTCTTGATCGTATGCTAGTGGCTGGGGCACCAATAGGTCATGTTCGCCAGTTACTTCTGTTCAACTTTTTAGCGTTTTTTGGATAATTGATATTTTCTAGTACAAAAATTTTCAAAATTATCCATTGTCAACGTCTAGACCTTCATAAATCTTCAAGTAAAGCTAGAGAGTAGTTACAAAGAGAGAGAGAGAGAAAGAGAGAGAGAGAGATAGAGAGAGAGAGAGGTGTGTGATTGGAATGAAAATTTTCGTAATTTTATCGTAAGATTAACAACACAACAAGGCATATTCATATAATTTAAAAATAAACAAAACAACATATTCATAGAATTTAAAAACTAACAAAACAACATATTCATAATTCAAAAAAATAACAAAACAAAACAACATTTTCAAATTTAAAAAATTAACAAAACAACATATTCATAAATTAAAAAAAAAATAAACAAACAATATATTCATATTAATACTTTTTATGAAATAAAAAAACAAATTAATAACTATTGCACTGTAATTTCGGCCAGTTGGGCAAAATTACTAAAGAATTTTGGTTGGCGGGGAAGAAATTCTTGGGTAATTTGGCATTTTATAGTGTTCAGATCGTGGGTAACATTTCCTATAATACTCTTTGTAATATTTTTAATTTGATATATTTTATTAATACAACCTACAAAATAAAAGATAAACCGAAAAAGGTAAATCATAAAGGAAAAAAATATATTATAAAAGGAAATGTTACAGGAGATGTTACAGGAAATGTTACAGACGATACTGGGTGCATTTTATAAGGTGAAGTATGATATTCTAGTGTCAAAGTCCTTTTATATGTATTTCTCATAGGGGTGAAAATGATTCGAGTTAGGCCGAATTTTGACTTAATTGAGTCGAGTTTTATTAAATACTGTTTGAACTCGAGCTCAAGCTGAGCATCACTAAATTTATTTTTTAATGCTTCGACTCGAGTTTGAGTCGAATACGACTTTTTCTTGAACTTTTATTTTATAGTTTCTAGTTCATTGTGACTTGATTTTGTAGAAAAATATGTGAAAGATTCTTTTTAAATGATATTCCGATATCGTAAATATATATATATAACGTTGATTAATTGAAAATATAAGAGTCAAAATTAATAAATAAATTTAATTATAAATTTTTATTTGAATTATAAATTTATAAAAGAGTAATTAATATAAATATACTAATTGAATCTAAAACTTTCTACTTATATTTATATTAGTATATGACTCAAATTTAAATAGACATTTTAATAAAGTTCATAGTAATATATTTTTATTATTTAATTAAAATTTTAATATTATAAATAATATATAAAAATATTATATTATATATAAAAGACTATTTGGAGTTAAACATTTTAGTTTGACTCATCATATTATTCGAGCGAGTTCGAACTCAAGTTCAATCAATCTAAGCTTGAATTGAGCATGAAGAAAGCTTTCTGTTCATTTACAAGAGTTGTTATATCCTACATTCAAGGAATGCCTAGTTTCAAAACTACCTAGTTTTAATTAGTGCAAAAATTTGATCAATAAATAAGACCCAATCTCATCGTCGCGCCTACAATGCACACGCCTTCTTCACAAAACCTTTCGTTTTCTAAAAAAAACCCTCCAGCACTTTCAGTTTCAATACGATTTTCAGTTCATTTTTATTAAAATTTAAATTTAAGAAACCAATTTCTTGCGTTTCTTTCTTCTTCGCTTCGATTCTAGGCTATTTCGTACATCTTCACCAACAAATATCATCACAAATGAGTTCTTCAAACAACAGTACTTATAACAGGTAAAATTCAAGCTTGAAAACTATTCAAAATCAACTTGGAAATTGTAGTATTTTACATAACAGTATAACAAAGTACTTTACACACTTTTTGCTATCATATATTTCTGTTTGATATCATTATTCTCCGTTATTTGTACTTTATTTACGTGATTTAAACTTTTAGATATATGTTTTCGGTGTTTTGATGTTTACAATATCATTATTAATTCAACTTCTTGTACTCTTTCACAATAACTGTTCCTCAGTGTATGAACAACCACTTTCTGTTTGTATATCGCACTCCTAGTCATAACACTTTCATTTGTGAATTTCAAATGTTTTCATGCTAATTTTAATTACAATTTCAGTTATAGCAGTAGGCAAACATTCAGTTTCAGGAATAGGCACTTCTAAATATAAAAACTAGGCACTATCAATAGAGCACATTCAACTTCAGGAGTAGGCACATTCAGTTACTGCAGTAGGCATTTTAAAGTTATAAAACAAGGAGTAGCCATTTTATAGTTATAAAAATATACATATTCAGTTTCAGGAGTAGGCACTTCCAAAATATAAAAACTAGGCACTCTCATATTCTAAAAGAATTTTAGGAGTAGGCACATTCTGTTATCGACCAAAGCACATTCAGTTATAAAAGTAGGCACTCTCAGTTATAGGAGTAGGAACATTCAATTTTAGAAGTAGGCAACCCTAAATTTATAAAACTAGGCACTCTCAGTTATTAAATTGGGCATTCTAAGTTATAAAAGTAGGCACATTCAATTTTAGGGGTAGGCACTTCTAAAATATAAAAACTAGGCACTCTCAGTTTATAACATAATTTTACGAGTAGGCACATTCATTTATAAATTAGGCACATTCAGTTATAAAAGTAGGCACTTTGACTTATAAAAGTAGGCACTCTCAGTTATAGGAGTAAGACCATTCAGTTTTAGAAGTAGGCACTTCTAAATTTATAAAACTAAGTACTTTCATTTATAAAAGTAGGCACTCTCAGACATTAAACTGGGTACTCTCGGTTTCAAGAGTAGGCACATTAGGTTTCAGGAGTAGGCACTTTTAAAATATAAAAACTAAGCATTCTTAGTTTATAATAGAATTTTAGGAGTAGGCACATTCTGTTATAAAACTAGGCACATTATGTTATAAAACTAGTCACATTTAATTATAAAAGTAGGTACATTCAGTTATAAGAGTAGGAACATTCAGTTTTAGAAGTAGGCAATTCTAAATTTATAAAGGTAGGCACTTTCAATTATAAAGGCAGACACTCTCAGTTATAAAAGTATGCACATTCAATTTTAGGAGTAGGCACTTCTAAAATATAAAACCTAGGCACTCTCAATTTATAACAGAATTTTAGGAGAAGGCACATTCAATTATAAAACTAGAAACATTCAACTATAAAAGTGGGCACTTTCACTTATAAAAGCACTCTCAATTTATATAAGTAGTATGCACCTTTATGTACACTAACCATTTGAAAATGTCTCTTAACAGTGAGCAGAATTTAGAAATTAGAACAAAAGAAATACATAATATGACAACTGACAATGAATAATTGGCAACTCTAGTAAAGAGGTAATATATGCACAGAACAATACATTCATATCCATTCCTATAATTTTTAGTTTTTAGTAGTATGCACATTTAGTTATAAAATTAGACATTCTCAGTTATAGCAGTAAGCATTTTAAAGTTATAAAAGTAGGCACATTAATTTTTAGGAATAGGCACACTCAGTTTCAGGAATAGGCACTTCTAAAATATAAAAAATAGCCACTTTCAGTTTATAACAGAAGTTTTAGGAGTAGGTAAATTCAGTTATAATACTATGCACACTCAGTTATAAAAGTAGGCACTTTAATTATAAAATTAATCACATTCAGTTTTAGGAGTAGTAACTTTAAGATATAAAAATTAGACACTCTCAGTTATTTAACTAGGCACTTTAAGTTATAAAATTAGGCATTCTCAGTTATAAGATCAGACACATTTATAGAGTAGGCACTCTCAATAATTAAAGCATGCACTCTCAGTAATTAAAGCAGACACATTTAGTTATTAAAGCAGGCAATTTAATTATAAAAGGAATCACGTTCAGTTTTATGAGTAGGCACATCCAGATATAAAAACTGGGCACTTTCAGTTATAGGAGTAGGAACATTCAATTTTAGAAGTAGGCACTTCTAAATTTAAAAGTTAGACACTTTCAGTTATAAAAGTAGGTACTCTCAGTTTTAAAAGTAGTCACATCCAGTTTAGGAGTTTGTTATAGTAAAACAGTTATAGTGAAACAGTTTGTTACAATATCATTATTAATTCATTGTTGTATGTTATTAGGACTAGGCACTTCTAGATATAAAAACTAGGTACTCTTAGTTATAGGAATTAGCACTCTCATTTACATGACTAGGCACTTTCATTTATAGGCATATGAAGTTATAAAACTATGCACTCTTGATTATAGTATCACGCATAGATAGTTATATATAAGTAAAAAATTTTTAGTTATAAAAGTAAGAACTCTTAGTTTTTATTAGTATATACCTCTAGGTGTGCTAACTATTTGAAAAAGTCTCTTAACAGTGTGCAAAATTCAGAACTCAGTACAGAACAAAAGGCATGATATGCAAGAAGACAATGAGACATTCGCAGCTCTAGTGAAGATGTAATATATGCACTGAACAGTACATTCACATCCACTCCTACATATTTTAAGCTTTTTAGTTACATTGTTTTGAAACCTAGGTTAACACCAAAGAAGAAGGTAGAATCTAAGAATAAGATATCATCACAAAAGAACGAGCCAATAGACACATTGAACAAGTTTAAACGACCAAGGTTGGAAGAAAAGGAGAAAAAACAAGCAAACAAAAAGCCAAGGCAACAAAAGAACAAAAAACTAGTGGGAAAAGAAATTGTTCTGCATGGACAAGAATTACATTAAGAAGAAGAAGCCAATGCATATGGGGAGAAATTCCCACTGCTCAAAACAAACATGACATCATCTACAATACATGCTATTGTGAAAAGCCTTTCTAAAGAACAAAAAATAGCTGTAAGGGATATAGCATTCGGATCCTTGCTATCTTTGAATTGCACCAGACTTCCAATAAGACTTGCAATATATGTTATGAAAAATTTCAACATTCAGATACAAGCATTAAACTTGAGAATGAGAAAGTAAACATTGATGAGAAGGATGTAAATCTGGTCCTTGGAATTCCAAGAGGGACAAAAGCAGTGGATGAGAACAAGCGAGGTTTGGAAACAACAGAACAGATTGCATTTATAAAGGAAATAAAGGACAAATATACAAGTTTTTCACCTTCTATGACATCAGGGCAAAAGAGACCAATTGATAGTCAAGACGCGAGGGACTACTTCAAAAGAGAATTTCTCCTATTCTCTATCAAAAGTCTTATACATCACACTACATAAAAAAAAATATGCCACAACCTGCTGAAGATTGTATCTAGCACCAATGACATCAGAAACTACAATTGGTATAGATACACACTGGAGACATTGATAGAAAAGTCTCAAACCTTTAAAAAGAATCCTTCAAACAAGACATACTTCACCGGACCTATCACTTTCTCAGTAATAAGTTTTATTCTGTTATTTATACATTGTTAATTTAATATTATACCATTACTAACTCACTGCAAAATTTACATAATGCAGTTCTTTTACCTAGATAGAGTGAAATTTAAGCTCGAAGAAAAGCGAGCAATTCCAATAATAAGTTGTTGGGATGATGCTGCTATTTTGCAAAAGAAAGAAAATGACATTGAAACAAGAGGTTTTGGACTAGGAAGGGTCCTTAAGCGCCTGAAGGTGATTGAGGAACCAAAAGCCAATAAAGCTAATGAAGAATGTCTATCAAACCTACTTGCCTTAGCTCTATTGTAAACAATAGATATCCATAATGATAATACAAAGGTATATAATCTACTTGATCTCTTACTTGGTCATAAAACTAGTAAGTATTCACATATAAAAGAACTTTGCACTACTTACGGTGACTGATCTTGATTGTTTAAAAACTAGTAGGCACACACAGTTATAAAACTAAGCACTCTTAGCTAAAAAACTAGGCACTTCCAATTCTAAAACTAGGCACTCTTCTTAGAGTGACTGATGTTGCATGTTATATAACTAGGCACTTTGAGTTATACAACTAGGAACTCTCAGATCATAAAAAAAAGGCACTCTAAGTTCATAAAACTAGTCAGCACTCACATATAAAAAAACTTCGCACTACTTAAGGTGACTGATCTTGATTATTCATAAACTAGTAGGCACACATAGTTATAAAACTAGACACTCCTAGCTACAAAACTAGGCACTTCCAGTTCTAAAACTAGGCACTCTTCTTAGAGTGACTGATGTTGCATGTTATATAACTAGGCACATTGAGTTATACAACTAGGTATTCTTAGATGAAAAACTAGGCACTCTTATCTATAAAACTAGGCACTCTGCTTAGAATGACTGATGTTGCATGTTATATTCATAGGCAGTGCAAGAAATAAAACTTGGTACTCATAATGATAAAATTACTGACTCATACTGTAATCTACAAGAGCTTTTTGAAAAGGCATCAATGACAATGGTTGGTTTGGGTAAAAACGCTCTAACCATTTTTGAAGCAATTGAAGGGCTAAAAGACAGAACGTTAATGTCACTGGAGCCTTCAAAAAGTTACAAACTGGACTGCTACCAGCAATAGAAAAATGAACCATTGCTGCTATTTTGTCGTCCAATCCACAAACTGAAAGCCAAGAAGACAAATTCTTCTAGAGTGCTGAATTCTTAAATGCATACGAAGGATTTGAGAAAGATATGATAAAGGCAAAAGGACTAATAGAGAAAACAATGCCAAGTATTGATCTTGAATTGGACGATGAAACACCAACACAGGACATACCAAACAAAGATAGTATATATGCAAACTTGTAAACTAAAGAACTTGTTGCAGATTTAAGGAACATTTTGAAAATTAGTGCACAAGTTCAGCAATAAGTATAACAAAAATGGGAGCAACAACAAAAGGAACAACAATAACAACAACAAGAAGTAGAACAAAAATAGAAAAAACAAGATCAAACTGAAGATCATTATATTAATAGGTAAATGTCCACAGTTAATAAATAGTAATAAAAAATCTAAACAAAGATAATATTAACAATTTCCCCCAATGTTGTGCCCTTGTTGAGGAAGATGGGGACTTCACTGAAGAGACTAGTGTTGGGCCAAGCCCTTTACATAGGAAACGAAAAGTCCCGAGCAATTTGAAGTCACCATTCTGGACAGAGAGAAATAAGGATCAAATCCAGCTGTCGACAAAAGAAATTCTCTTAACTAACTTTTCATTTCTTGATGACATTCTTGCTCAACAAATTTCAAGCAGGTAACTATTATCTTACATCTTTTATGAATTCAGGTAGGCGCTCTGAATTATAAAATACTAGGCACCCTTAGTTATAAAAGTAGGCACTTTCAGATACAAAACTAGGCACTTTTAGTTATATAACTAGGCACTCTCAATTATAGGAGCAAAGATGTGGTTATAGGATTAGGCACTCTATGTCATTAAAGCAGGTACTTTCAGTAATTAAAGCAGGCACTTTCGTATGAAACTGGGCACAATTAGTTATAAAACTAGGCACATTCAATTATAAAAGTAGGCACTTTTAATTATAAAAGTAATCACATCCAAATTTAGGAGTAGGCACTTCCAGATATAAAAACTAGGCACTCTTAGTTATAGGAGCAGGCACATATGTGGTTATAAGAGTAGGCACTCTCAGTAATTAAATACGCACTCTGAGTAATTAAATAGGCACTCTCATTAATTAAAGCAGAAAACCTCAGTTATCTAAAGAGGCACTTTAAGTTATAAAATTAGCTACTCTCAGTTTATAAAATATGCACAGTAAGTTAATCAAACTAGGCACTCACATATAAGAAATGCTCTTAACTGACTTTTAATTTCTTGATGACATGCCTTAGTTATAACAGTAGGCACTTTCAGGTACAAAGGTAGGCACACACAGTTACAGATATAGGCACTATCAGGTATAGAAGTAGGCATTATTAGTTATAGAAGTAGGCATTTTCAATTATAAAAGTAGGCATTTTCAATTATAAAAGTAGGCATTTTCACTTATAAAATTAAGCACTCATAGTTATAAAATTTGGCACATGCATCAATAAAAAGTAAGAAATCTTATATAAAACACATGCAGCTTTATAATTTAAAATTTTATTCTTTTTTCACTGACAACATGTTCTACCTCAATGAAATATGCAATGTTTCAAGGGCTGACGCTAGGTAAATGGTGAAGGATCAGCAATTTGAACACAATATTATCGAAGTTTAGGCATATTATTTGAATCATTCAATAAAAAAATGAAAGATTATAAGCCCAGTAGAAAAATATTCTCCCTAATCGTCTTCGTAAATTTCTTTGCTTTGATCCTCTAATCAATTTACAGCACACAAACATGCAACTATAGGTAACCTTAACAATTTTTTTTCCAACAAGTATTAACGTTGCCCCTTTCGGGAGCTTTAGATAAACCGCTGAATGATGAAGTGAGATTCACAAAACTTTGCAGATAGACTTAATAGTGAGCTTGACACTTGCAATATTAGCAATGTTTATTGCCAAGAAGTTGAACATGTAAGCTCAATAATTACACTATGTATCTTCCTTTATATATTAGTACTATTACACTTTTCTAATTTTTATTCAAAATATATGGCTCATCTTCCCTGTAGTGGCATCAGAGCACTACTACCTTGTTGTCATGAATTCTATAACAAGCTAAGTACAAATAATTGACAACAGACCAGTGACAAAAATGGTGACATAATAGATGAAATATGCAGACATCTTGACATTCTTTGTAAGCTTATATTTCATTTCAACGAATTATATAGGAATATTTTGTTAAAAATATCTAAATACATGCTTCCTTATGATTGACAGAAAAAAGAACTAACATACTATAAAGAAAAGAATGTTAGAATGTTCAATAATATACTGACGTGATGAAGTGCAAGTTACAAGTCAGCAAGATGCCATGGCAAGACAGTAAAAGTTACGTACATTGTGGAGTCTTTTGTATGCGGCACATGGAAGCGTACAAAGGACAACATAAACGTACCTGGGATTCACTACTGATGGGATCAAAGAAAGACTCAAGTATAATTACAAGACTTAGACCCAAATACATGTACACAATTATAGTACATGAGATCAATACACAAAGAGAAATTTAACTCGCCACATCAAAATTTTAAGAAAAAACAAAGTCTAGTTTCTTGTACTTACTAAAATGAAATGAAATGAAAATTACAGTTTCCAATCTTCCTTCTCAATCAATCGTTTACTTATATTTTATCTTCTAAACCATATAAAGCGTGTTCATATAACTAGTAGGCACATACAGCAATAAAACTAAGCACTCTTAGCTACAATACTAGGCACTTCTAGTTATAAACTAGACACTCTTCTTAGACTGACTGATGTTACATGTTAAACATCTAGAGCACTCGCAGTTACACACCTAGGCACTCTACATTCATAGAACTAGGAACTCACATATAAGAAAACTTTGCACTGTTTAAGGTGATTGATCTTGCATGTACAAAAAACTAGTAGGCACCTAGTAATAAAACTAGGCACTCTTAACTACAAAACTAGGCACTTACAGTTATAAAACTAGGCATTCTTCTTAGACTGAATGATGTTGATGTTATACACCTGGGAACTCTCAATTATTCACCTAGGCACTATACATTTATAGAACTAGGCACTCACATATAAAAAATCTTTGCAGTGCTTAACATGACTGATCTTGCATGTACATAAAATAAGTAGGCACACATAGCAATAAAACTAGGCACTCTTAACTACAAAACTAGGCACTCTTCTTAGACTGACTGATGTTGCATGTTATACACCTAGGTGCTCTCAGTTATACAACTAGGCACTCTAAGTTTATAGAACTAGGCACTCACATATAAAAAAACTTTGCACTGCTTAACGTGATTGATATTACATGTACATAAAACTAGTAGGCACACACAGTTATAAAACTAGGCATTCTTAGCTACAAAACTAGGCACTTCCAGTTATAAAACTAGGCACTCTTCTTAGACTGACTGATGTTACATGTTATATAACTAGGTAATCACATATAAAAAAACTTTGCACTGCTTAAGGTAACTGATCTTCTTTGTTCATAAACTAGTTGGCACACACAGTTATAACAGTAGATACTTTTAGCTACAAAACTAGGCACTCCCACCTATAAAACTAGGCACTCTTCTTAGACTGAATGGTATTTCATGTTATATAAATAGGCACTTTAAGTTCAAAACACTAGGCAGTCTCAGTGCATAAACTAGGCACGCCTGAATTCATAAAACTAGGCACTCACATATAAAAAAACCTTTGCACTAGTTAAGATTACTGATCTTGAATGTTGATAAACTAGTAGGCACAAACAGTTACAAAACTAGGCACTCTTAGCTACAAAACTAGGCACTCTTCTTCGAGTGACTAATATTGCATGTTCATAAAATGGTAGGCATTCTCAGTCATAAAAAAAAATCATGACTCCAAACAAAGAAAAAGAAAACTAAGTTTGCCATAAAAAAAACTTAAAAGAAATTAAATTATGGCATCTACAAAAAATTTATCAATCGGTGTAATATACTTGATTGTTCTACATTACTATAGATAGATATACCTAAATGAAACCGACATACACTAATTGGAGCAGTCACAACCTTCCCTAGTGCTTCATTGTTCATAGACAATTGAATTGCTATCTTGTTCCTTGAAGCACACATAAATCCATTCTTCCTCTTTCCTTTTACTTGATTAAACCTTATCTCTACAATGCTCTTTTTCCTTACACTACGTTCTCCTTTGCCATGACTTCCAATACGATCTTTAATAATAGACGACCCTTCATTTCGTAAATCATCTATATGATAAGGTCCAACTTTAGCCACAATTCTATCCCTCATCGTTTTAAATACTTCCTCTATACATTCCCAAGCATTCAAATTTAATTTGCTGACAGAAATCTGAAAACTTAACATTTTCATCATCCAAACACTTGAACCAGCATTACCTTTGTTGTTCACTTTCTCTGAATCACCAACCACACTACTGCCCTAAGTTAAAGTAATGTTCTTTGTCCATCTCCCTAGTATATAATTATCTGGAATTTTTTTAACACAATGTATATTCAAGACACGGAGACAATGAGAACAAAGAACGCCAACTTCACTGAACATCTTACATGTGCATGAAATGCTTGAAGTATGCTCGTTATACACAACTGTATGTTTAAACCCACTTATATCAGAACACCAAATCTCATACACATGCTACCGTTATTCGAAAACACAAGCCCTTAACAAAACTCTGCGAAACTCATAAACTATCTTTCAAATAACATGTATGCCCCAATAATATAAACTCTATTAGCATGTTGCAACAGTTTTGAGTTGTGAAGCACCATCTCAACATACCCTTGGTGGCAACGAAAAAATCTTCCATAATCCCTTTGCTCCTCTATTCACAAATAACTTCAGAAAATATTTGATAAAAATTGCACAATGTAGAAGTTTTTGAAAGCCTCCTAGAAATAGCATAGTATGTTGCCTCACTCTTTTGAGATGATAAAATACCCTTAAAAAAGAATTCCTTACTAAATGCAGGGCACCACTTCTCTCTAAAATACACAAATTATTCAATTTTGTCATTGTGGCACCCGAATATATCCATCAACATACAGGAGAAAAAATAAGCATATCACATGATATATAATTCTGAAGGCATTCATAGTTATAAAATTAGGCACTTTCTGTTATAAAATTAGGCACTTCTAGTTCAGAAAATAGGCACACATAAGAACAAAGGTTGGAACACACAATAGTATATCATGAAACACTTTTTAAACTACGGTAAAATGAATACCACAAAAAAAGTAGCACAAAATTAAAAAATAAAGCTAGAATAAAAACATACCACTATAAAAGTAGGCACTCTGAGTCAGAAAAGTAGGCACATTTAGTTTTAGGAATAGGCAAAGTGCAGTTATAAAAGTAGGCACTCTCTGTCATAAAACTAGGGAATCTCAGTTATAAAACTAGGCACTCACAGTATAGGAGTAGGCACTCTTAGTTATAAAATTATAAAAGTAGGCACTTTCAGTTATAAACTAAGGCACTACTAGTAATAAAATTAGGCACACATATTTATATAAGCAGGCACACCCAATTATAGAAATAGACACTTTTAGTTATAAAAGTAGGCGCTTCTATATATGAAACTAGGCACACATGCATAGAGAGGTTGCAACACACAAAAACATATAATGAACCACTTCTCAAAAATATGTTCAGGTAAATACCATGCTCGAAACAGATAAAAAGATAAAACAAAATTCAACAATAAAACTATAATACAGAAATGCCACCTTAACATCACATAATAGTGAAAGGCACAATTACATCAAATTAGGCACTCCAAGGTATGAAACTAAGCATTCCTAGTTCATAAAATAGGCACACCTAAATACTGAATCACAAAACACCATGCAAATTAAAAAAAAAAAAAAAAATTGACATGAAACTTAAAAAGTATTATAAAATTACCTTTTCTAATGAAACTCAAATTCAACAATCGTATCAGTATCCTTCAAAACATGGTTAAGCAATTTAACAAAGTCTTGTTTGGATCTTAATCTCATAATATGCTTCTTAGAATTTTCACTAATATGCTAAATACACAATTGTTGTCGTGTCTTTGGAAAGACTACACCAATAGCAGCAGCCCTAGCAGTGGACTGATCGGTCATTACTGTAACTGGATGTTTATCTCCCATAGACTTCAAGAAAGTATTGAACAATCATATAAAAGACTATTTTTTTCATTCCTCAAGAACCCACAACCAAACATAACATTCCTACAATGATTATCTATCCCAACGAACGGACCATAAATTATTTCATACTTGTTTGTCCGATAGGTCGTATCATGAACCAAAAGATCCCCAAATAAATCATAGTCACACCTCATCTGGCCATCCCTCCAAAAGAAATTACATAATGATGAATAGAAATCAACTTCAAAAATCAAAATAAAAATCATCTTAGTTCTCCTTTCTCCTCATAAAATTTTGTATAAGATCATTTGCATCCCCACCATCCAAAATGTTTGATTTAACCAATTTTAAACCCTTATATGCATCCCTTAATGTAAAACTAAGAAACGGAGAACCTCCAACCTGTTTCTTCAAAACTCTTAGGCTAGCAGCAATAGAAACCCCACGATCCTTCAACTCTTGAAGATATCCAGCATGATTCTTTGTCACTGCCCTTTGAGAACGCATAAGATTCCTCTGATTTACAGGACAAAGACCATGAGGATGACCAGCAATATGTTTGCTCACTGCCCAGCCACCAACATATTCAAACGAGATTCTATCGTTGCTTTGCAATTGGTATGGATAACAACTCTAGTATAACACTTTTCAACCTTCCCTTTATCGAACTTCTTCCCTTCTTTATCACAATTAAATTGTCTCATGTAAATTATGCCAACCTGTCTTACACCTTTTCTTGCCTTTACGAATACTAAACCCAAGTTTGAATGCATAATCATTATAGAACTGAAATGCATCTTCCTCGGATATTATAGTAGTTCCAGTTAACGAATCTCCATTACATATTTTCATAATAGCTACACAAAATATATAAATGATGGTTAAAACACATAGGGACAGCAAATGAAATCCATACAAAAAAAAAAAAAGCATACACATAGAACAAAAACAGAAAAAATATGAAGACACACTTAGCTGTATACATAGACACTTAGAGTTATAGAAGTAGACACTCAGAGGCATAAAACAAAGCACTCTCTATTGTAAACTAGGTATTCCTATGAACATAACTTCTACGCTATGTTAAATTGTCATGAAATACTCTCCCACTATATTAAACATATAAACAATGATTAACACACATAGGGACTATTAGCCATAAGAGCATTATTATATATGTTTTTGATTATGATTAAAATATGTTTGTGTGTTAAGTATAGCTTAGTCTCTATAGGACAAAAGAAGCATTTTTTGGAGTCTCAAGGCTATACTATATAAAAAGTAAAATATCTTGGTAATTAAAGCAGAATGAAGAAGGATAGATCAAGTCATTCCAATGTCAAGGCATTAAAGACCTTGAAGACTTATGTCTTAGTTAGGAATTTTCTAAGGTATTTGTAAAACTCTCTAACTCTCATCTTTGATTATTGATGAAGTTAAGCTCCTTAAATGTTTTTCTTTTTTACAAACTTATTCTTAAAAACCCGAAGTATTTTTATAAAGTTTTTGATGTCTTTGAAAGTTTTCTTATCTCTAGAAATGTATCAAGAATACATGCTTTTGAATTATGAAGAAAAGCTCTTTTGTTGTTAAGAAAATTTGTCTACAAAAACTATCTCAAAAAGGGTCATCCAATTTTTCTAAAGGGAAAGAAAATTGGATGTCTTATTTTAAAATAAGTCATTCAATTTTATAGAGGATCATCCGATTCTCTCGGCTTTAAAAACTGGTCTTCTTTTCTTAAAAAACAAAATCATTCGATTTCCCACTTACAAAGAAATCAGACGTCTGGTTTCTGAAATCGGTTGTCCGATTTTTCAGTTATACCATTTGAATTTTACTGTTGCAGAGAATAACAGTCAATTCTCATCCTTCTCTATAAATTGAGTTTTCATCTGCAGTAAATGTGAGGGAAGTTTGTTGAAAATTTATTGAGATCATTTTAGAACATTTAAAGAGCTTTAAAAGTACATTCTTTCAAATATCTTCATGTCATAAAAACAAATAGAAAAATTTTCTTGGAGCTTCATTTGTGATCACCCATCAAAAGAGAAGTAAAGAAGAGCTTGTAGAAGTATTCCATTGAGTTGTATCGTTTACCTCAAGCTCACTTGGTAACATTGTTCCCTACTTATATCTTGTTCTTTTGATATCAAATGTTTGTGTTGAAAAACCCTTTGGGTCATCCTTTGATTTATATTTTGTTGAGAATTGAGGTTGTGTGCAAAACCCTTGTTGGGTGATCCTCAAACTTGTGTTTGTTGTATATTGTGATTATAGTGGATTTGGTAAATCCTTGGGTATTGACTAAAGCTAGTGGATATAGCTCTTTATGAGAGTGAACCATTATAAATTGTTGTGCATCTTTATTCTATATTTTTTACTTTATTATCATAAGTGTAAGATTTTGTTTGATTTGGTTTTTTTATTAAAAATTGTTTTAGTATTCCTTCTCAAACAAAATTGGAGGTTTATCTTTTAATCACATAAAATATTTTTTGAAAATTAGCCAAAAATATTATTCACCCCCTCTAAGGTTTTTCATGGACAACACATGAAATCCATTAAAAAAAAAAAAAAACATACACATAAAAAAAAATAGAAAAAATATGAAGACACCCTTAGCTATACACATCGGCACTTAGAGTTATTGAAGTAGGCATTCAAAGGCATAAAACAAGGCACTCTCTGTTGTAAAACTAGGCACTCCTATGAACAGAACTTCTACGCAATGTTAAATTGTCATGAAACATTCTCTCACTATATTAAACATATAAATGATAGTTAAAACACATAGGGACAATACATCAAAATCTATTAAAAAAAAGTATACACATCAAACAAAAATAGAAAAATATTAAGACGCACTTAGTTTTACACATAGGCACTTAGAGTTATAAATAGGCACTCAGAGGCATAAAACAAGGCACTCTCTATTGTAAAACTATGCACTCCTATGAATAGAACTTCTACACTACGTTAAATTGTTATGAAACACTCTCCTACTATATTAAACATATAAATGATGGTTAAAAGCTAATAACCATAAGAGCTATACATGAAAAAACATCCATATATCAAAACCTAATAGAAAAATAAAAGCTAAAACAAAAAACCACAAAAAAATCCAAGTCCTTATATGGAACTTCTTCCGTGGAGGATTCTAGTAACATCAAATCATCATCATCAACATTAGAAGACTTCAAAGTAATACAATTCTTCAAAGCGATGGTGTCACGAGATAGAACACAATCTTTTCCAAAATTCTCCATAAAAAACAAGCTGCAGATAGTATGAAATAATGGATAATTGAACAATGTTGATTGATAAAATAATTGAACAAAGTTGATCGCCAGTGATCGAAGATCGCGGGAAGGCAGAGATCGTGGAAATCACCAAAAAAAATTGCAGAGATCGCAGAGCAAAAATAAAGAAGACGCTGATTTCCTGTTCTTTTCAAGGAAGAAAGCGCGTGGGCAGGAAACTCTTTGAATTAAACTGTAATTCTAATTACTACTCAAAACAACGTAGTTCTATTAAGTAGGCATACCATACAAGGTAGGCCTAAGCATATGGTATAATTTGCCAATTTACAACCCTATAGGCAGAAGCGATACATTAAGGCATTGAGTCATCAATACGGCTAACAATCGAAAAACAACAAATGTATGATCAAATACTATATATAGAAGCGATACATTAAGGCATTAAGTCATCAATACGGCTAACAATCGAAAAACAACAAATGTATGATCAAATACTATATATGGTGACGTTCGTTTTTTGGTCAAATACTTTGACTATATGAGAATTAATTGTTCCAATGTTGCAATATTCAGCATAGTAGAAACTCTTAGCTGCCAATTGAAAAATCTTCTTAGTCTCATCATCAATATCTTCTTCTACTTCTGAGGAATTTAAAATTAGGACTAACTTCACTAGCTCTTGCATATCTTCAAAGTCCATATCACTTCTTCCGCTCTCGGCAGCGGCATTGGTTATAAGTTGAAGCCGACGACGAATTTGATTGCAAACTCTACCAGTGATCTCCATTAATTATTGGTTAATAGATCCTCGGAGTCATATTGGCTTCCAAAGCGGCCACATAGGTTGAGTGTTGTGAGTATGAGTTCTGCTTCTGTTTGGCCCATGTTGTCACCTCCATCTTCTTGCAAATTTAGCAACCATTTTGCCCACTGCGTGAATTTCTTTCGATCAAAATGTAATGTATATATAATACAAAGTGTTTGAAAAAACAACTCACAGCCTGATGCAGATGTTGATAAACGTCTCTTCCGTGCGCCAGCTTAGTGTCCAAAGAGAGCTGAAGCTGATCTGGTGTTTAGAGTCCTGATGAGCCATTGTATTAATTGGTGCCTATTGGAAGGAGATTCAATTACTCACACGGCATTCTAACACATGATAACTCATCCGAAAATTATTAGACCTAAATAAAATAAGCCATATAACACCCAATAATATATGAAAGCATATAAAATTCTTTCCGACCTATATAGTCCAGAAGTATTTCTATTTCGATTGAATTTTAATCCAAAGTTTTGTTGACATTTTTATTTTGTGTTCAACATCTTTTTTCACTTTTCAAAAAAAAAAAAAAAAATCTTCCTGCACAAACCATCTGATCATTGCAGGAGGCCGTCTTAACTGAGCCAGTAGAACTAGACACGTGAACACAAATGGTTAAAACCCATAACAGGACACGTGACTTACCGGGAACAAATAATCAAAGTCCTACATGTTTCTAGTTCCTAAAAGACTAGACACACATTATCTCAATCTCCACGGAGGTTCATATTTCAATTCTTACATATATTAAAAAAATTTAAAAAAATTAGCTATACTAATAAATTTTGTTTGATTTCTTGATTATATTTGACTTTTTATCTTAAAAATTACATATATACTATTCTCCCCAATTTTTTACTTGTGTCAATTTCGGTGTTATTTTTTTACTTGTCATATTGCCGTTGTTGAAATAATATTTAATGAACTTTTTTCAATTAATAACAAATTTTAATATTTTTTTTATTCTTCTATCATGAAACTAATCAAATAATAATGAGGGGAGAGAATTTTGAACCGCATTCTAGCCTACACAAGAAAATCTAAAATTTTGTACATACTATTGTTTGGATATACTTTTTTTCCAATACAATATTTGTAACTTTAATAAATCAAGACAGCATATGATATTTTTCTATATGTACCCCTATCTTATCAAAACTAAACAATTATTAGAAACTTTCATCAAAACTATTGGTGATGATGAAATAGTAAATTTAATCTATTTTCTTTTTGTACTAAACAACTCAATCATTTTCCTAAAATTCTTGTGTTATGTTTTAAAGTAACAGTTAATTTTAAATGGAGGTAGCAAATAATAGTATGATGCGTGTTTTAGTATTAATATTTCTCGTGAAATGGAGATTTTTAGTAATTAAGAGGTAAAATAGTGAGGAGTGTAAAAGAAAATTAAAAAATTAACTATTCCCTCTATTTAAAGATAATTGTCTTCTTAACTTTTGGTACAAGAGTTTTGAGATCAATAAAATATTTCACTTAGATGCCCTTTATAAATATGGAGAGAAATGTATAAGGAAAGATATGAGTGGAATAAGTGAGGAGAGACATGAGGATAAAATTTGAAAAGTACACTAAATGCTATTTCAAAGTTTTAAGGTGACATTTATTATGAAACAAAATAAAATTTTAAAAAATATACTTATTTTAAAAATTAAAGAATACCATTCATAGATGAAAGAAGAGCACAATTTGGAATGAATGAAAAGAGAAAGTGAGGCCATCTTTATGGCCAACGAGGGTAATTTTTTATTTAAGGAGCAATGCAAGAGCTAAACAAGGTGAGATTAAGAATACAAAATAAAATCTTAAGAAAAAAGAATCACTGGAATATTGGCATTGCTACCTTCTGTCACTGATACAGAGGTTCAGGCGACTGCTATTTTCAAATTCCCTTAAAAGGACTGTCTTATGCTTCTGGGATGTTTTGCTTCCAAAATTAGACTTCACTGTATCGATAAGTGCTGATGTTTTTGTCCCAAGCAAGCCGCTCTTTTAATCTTTCTGGTTCAAATATGCTAGCCGCGGCTAAATAATATGCCAGCAGAAGTTTTTCTTCCTCAATCCCAGCTCTCCGAGACTGTTGTGCTCGTACCATCTTTTGTACATTATCAAATAACTACAGATACTCCTCCCATTGAAAATATAAATTCTCTTAGACTTAAATTAGATGTCAAAAGAATAAATTCTTTTGCATATTTTAATAGGTATTATTTGTTTATTTTTCAATTCTTTTCCTCTTTTAATTTATTTATATCTCTCTCCCTCTCTTTCTCTCTCCTTATTTATTAAAAAAAGTATTAGTAAATTTCTTACCTCAAAAGTTACAATGTATCCTAAAACTTTAATTTGTTTTCAGAAAAAAAAAAAAAATTGTATACACAAGTATAAAAATACTTATTATTATGTTTCACATTATAAGGTAAAATTGGTATATTTTGAGGTTTATATTATAATGCCATTTTCCTTCTAAGCTTGTTTTCTCAAGCACATCACTATTCAATTAATGTATTTATTGCCGAATACTTTCTAAAACCTATACCTATTCAAAAGATGAAGAAAATAGAGTTTTAAAAATAAAGTTTATTAAATTAATATAACAACATTAAAAATATTTAACTCTAAATAATACATCAATTTTATATTTTTCTTAACAATTATGAAATAACAAATCAGCTTACTAATATGAAATGGAAGGAGGTAGTTTATTCTTGACCAGAGGTAGTTTTGAAAGGTTCTCTATTCGAGCTGATGAATTTTTTGAATTGTTGTAATCTAATTTGCCCAGTTCAAGGTAAATGTTGTTGTTAACTTATGACATCCTTGAATAAAAACTTTGGCAATTATATTAATGACCTTTTGCATAACACTTTGTCCATTTTTCTTTTACTTGGCACATTGTAAATTTTTTAGTATTATATTGTGATTCTAAAATAATAGTTAATAAACTTTTTCTTATAATATCCTCTCATTAATAACAAGTTCAACTTCTTTTTTATTTTTCTAATATAGAAACTAGTGAAACAATAACAAGGAGAGAAAAGTATTAAGGGCATTTTAATCTACACAAGAAAAAAATATTTAAAATTTTGTATTAAGGCGAATAACAGAAGCATGATTTTTTAAGGTTAAATTTTCTGAAAATTTTTTATATATATTTTTGTTTAATAGGAAAAAATAAAAAAATGTCATATGGTACGGGTATACCCAGACCCTGAAAGGTCAGGTCTGAGTCTATAAATTTTATACCTAGAGGGTTTGGGTCTGGGTTCATATTTCACTATAAGGTATGAGTCTGGGTCTGGAAATACCCATAGGATCTGTACCCGTTTATGCCCCTACTTAAGACCACATAAATTAAGAAAATAATTAGATTATCTTAATTCAAAAGAAAATAAATTAAATTATTTTTAATTATTTTTAAATCAAAAAAATATATTTAAGAGACAAATAATAAAAAATGGAGAAAATAGAATAAAAAAGAATTCATACTCTATCTTTAATTACTCTACAATGTGTTGTGCGGATCTGAAGATCCATGGCCCCTTTACTATTACAATTTTCCGATTAACTAGTATAGATCCAGAAGAAAAGAAAATAACAAAAAGGGCCTAAACTATTACAAGAAAGTTTTCTTCTTCTTATAAGTCTTCTTCTCCTTCTCGACCGAACCTCCTTCTTCTTCTCAGACTAGAATGTGTCGGAGATTGGCACCTTTGCCTGCAATAGAAGACAATCAACAGAAAGAAAAGAAAAGGAGCTCCGATGAGCTTACCTGAACAGTGGGTATAGCCGATCCGGATGGCGAGCGAGCACCAGCGAGCGAGCAACAGCAGCGATGGTGAGCTGCAACAACGGTGACGACGAGCAGTGGCTGAACAGCAGCGAGCTCCGAGCAGTGGGTGAGCTACGGTAATGGTGACGGCAAGCTACGGCGAGGCGACCAACAGCAACAGCAACAACAACGGCGGCTTTTAGTGAAGCCAGCCAACTCCCTCAGAAATGGGGACCTCACTTTCAAAGGAGACAATCTCTCTCTCTCTCTCTCTCTCTCTCTCTCTCTCTCTCCTCCTCAAAACACAGATCACCGGACGCGCAATCAGACGGAGTTGACTCGTGGCGCCGGCGAACAGAGAAAGGCAGAGATTTCCTTGAGAATAGAAGCTGGAGAAGAAGAAAAAATGAGAGAAATATGGAAAGTGTGGCTGCTCTTTTAAATTAAGGCAGCCCAAAATAGAAAGTGAGATGTATATAGACCAGTCACCATGGGCGGGCCGGGCTAGCCCAGTCTGGCCTGGCATCTTGACCCCTGAAATTTAACCTAGTCTTCTTTTAGTGAGGCCCAATCCATAATATATCGTAGGAAGCAAGTTGGGCTAAAAAATAAAATTGAAAATGTGTGAAAATAAGCCCAAAAGGCCTACAAACTCCACCTTGAACACATTTTCATAACTTCCCAACCAAGACAGACTCAAATGAGTCAACCTTCATCTATATGAAGGAGATCCCTGTACAAAGTAAATTTGTCAGTTGCCAAAATTTTAGTACCAAAATCAGCAGGATTATCTTTAGTACCAATTTTCTCTACATTAACTAAACCACTTGAAACTCTTTCCCTAACGAAATGGTACTTAACATCTATATGCATAGTCCTTTCATGGTAAAGAAGGTTTTTGCACAAGTGAAGACAACTCTAACTATTAGTATAAATAACAGCTTTTGGAATGTAAAACATGCAATTCGTTTAAAAGCCCTTGAAGCCAAATGGCTTCCCTAATTACCTCCGTGGCAGCAATGTATTCAGCCTCCATAGTCGAAAGAGCAACTACAGGCTGCAGTTGTGACTTCCAAGATATACAATTACCCGCTAAAGTAAAGAAATAAGATGTAGTAGATTTCCTACCATATTTGTCACCTGCAAAGTCAGAGTCAATATAACCAACCAATTCAAAATTATTAGACCACTTGTGATAAAGTAAGCCCCTATCTACTGTCCCATTAATGTACATCAATAACCACTTGAGAGCTGCCCAATGATCCCTACCCGGATTAGATATGAATCGGCTAAGAAGGCATATATATATCTTGTAATGATTATATTGATTAAGGAAGAAAGCTTTCTTGGCAAATTCCATATTGTCTTCTGCGTTCTCTCTATTTTTTTCTCCTCACTCTTAACTGTAATTTAGTTTCAGTGAAATTAGAAAGGGATGTAAATCAAGATATAAATGTCCTATTTATATCGTTGAGTTGTAATATAAAAGTGGACATAATGTAAATATAGAGGGAGTTCTCCCCCTTCACATCAGCAAAATGGCCCCTCTCAAAACTGTCAAATTGGGACATAAATAATGCTAGAATGACTATTATATCCTTTTAAAAATTGCTTTTTTGTAAATCTATCATAAGCCAAAGTATTGCTATATTTATAAAAATTCTACCTTCGTAAAATAGATATAATAATTAAATATAATAAAAAATATTTACTTCCTATTTTTCCCCAAGCAAACAAAGAGAAGTAAATTTGTTTAACTTCCATTATACCCCTATCAAATAATTTAGAGGTAAATTAATATATTTCTCCTAGTAGAAATGAATAATATCATTCCTTCTCCCCTTTTCTTTCTGACCTCCCTTTGCTAACCAAACTAAGGATTAATATTCTAACTTGTTACGATTTCCAGCTACCAACAGCAAATTAACAAGAGCCTATTTACTATTACAAGAACCTATTTACTATTACAAAATCGGATTTACAGGAAGCAGGATGCGAAAAATAGAATCCTATTCTATTACATTCATGTTCTTTGCCTTCAGTGCCTTCCCAGTTTCAGATCCAAGCAAACGGTGAGCAACAGTAATATATAACGACAGTAAAAGTAAAAAGGTCCGATCTTTCTTACCTCGAGACCCTTCAGGTCTCGGATTTGGACACCAACAGTGGAAGACGAACGAGCTCTGCGAGTTCGGTCTGAGAATCCACAAAGGCTGACTGTCCGACGTGTTCTTCCGGTGAAGAACAGTAGAATCCCTCAGTAACCGGTGGCCTCAAAGATAACTCTCGGTCTCTCTCAGCAAGAAGCACCCCTTTCCTCCTCACTGCGGTCTCACACACGGTAACCCGAGGGTTAGCCGGCACCGGTGAGCAGGTTAGAGTCCCGAAGGGTTGCACAGAGAACGAACAGACAGACTGCTCGAAGAAAGAGAGAGAAGAAGACAGAAAGTCAGAGAGCAAGAGGAAGCGGCGGCACATCAGAGTGTCAAATGAGAGAGTTAGGGCTAGCTGCAGGAGGAAGCGAGAATATATAGACTAGTCACCTGGGCGGGTCGGGTTGAACCCGGCCTGCCCGGCATCATGTCTGCCAGTCCAACTTTTAATCACAAAGAGGCCCACCAGGTTATTTACTCATCATTGGGATAATGGGCCAAAAAGGAAAAGAAAGAAAATACAGTGAAAGTAGCCCAAAGGGCCAACAAACTCCACCTTGAACTTTATTTTCATTTATTTTTGGCTAACAGTGACTCTGAGGAGTCATCCTTCATCTATATGAAGGAGGTCCCTGCACAAAGAAAACTTGTCAGTTGTCACAATTTTTGTACCAAAATCAGCAGGATTATCATTAGTACTAATTTTCTCAATATTTACTAGGCCACTTGAAACCTTTTCTCTTATGAAATGATACTTAACATCTATGTGTTTAGTTCTTTCATGATAAACAGAGTTTTTACACAAGTGCAGACAACTTTGACTATCAGTAAAAATCACAGCTTTAGAATTTAAAACATGCAATTCAGATAATAAGCCTTGAAGCCAGATGGCTTCCTTAATTGCCTCCGTGGCAGCAATGTATTCAGCCTCCGTAGTCGACAAGGCGACTACAGGCTGTAACTGTGACTTCCATGATATGCAATTTCCTTCTAAGGTAAAGAAATATGAAGAGGTAGATTTCCTACCATCCTTATCACCTGCAAAGTCAGAATCCACATATCCAACCAGTTCAAAGTTATCATACCAATTATGATAAAGAAGACCCCTATCAATGGTCCCATTAATATAACGCAAAAACCACTTAAGAGCTGCCCAATGATCCCTACCCGGGTTTGACATAAATCGGCTAAGGAGGCTTATGGGATAAGCAATATCAGGTCAGGTGGATATCATAGAATACATGACGGACCCTATAGCCATTCTATAAGGTATATAGGCCATGTCGTTCTTTTCTATACGAGTTTTGGGACAAGTTTTCTCGGAAAGCTTGAAATGGCTCACAAGTGGTGTACAAACTGGTTTACATAAATGCATTGAAAATTTGGAAACAATTTTCTGCAAGAGGGGTTTCTGGGATATGAATAAGGACCTATCAGCTCTATTCCTACTGATGTTCATCCCAAGGATTCTAGACGCAGGACCTAAGTCCTTCATTTCAAATTCGGATTTTAGCAGGGATTTCAGGTGAGTAATCTTATCTCTATGCTTACTAGCAATTAACATATCTTCCACATAGAGCAAAAGATAAATAGCAGTTTCAACATTATCACCAAAGAAATACAAACAGCTATCATAATTGCTTTTAACAAAACCAGCTTTCAGCATAAAAGAGTCAAAGCGTTTATACCATTGCCTAGGTGATTGTTTAAGTCCGTACAAGGACCTTTTCAACAAACATGCCATGTTTTCCTTACCCTTTTTCTCAAAACCTGGAGGTTGACGCATGTAAATAGTCTCCTCAAGTTCCCCATGCAAAAATGCAGTTTTCACATCAAGTTGTTCCAAATCAAGATCATAAAAGGCAATAATTGCAAGCATTATCCTAATTGTTTTATACTTAACAACAGGAGAAAATATTTCATTGAAATCGATGCCCTCAACTTGAGAAAAACCTTTTGCAACCAGCCTAGCCTTGAACCTTGGGGGTTCACTGGCAGATTCTGGCTCTTTGATTTTAAAAATCCATTTGCAATCAATTAATTTTTGCTTTGAGGGTTTTTGAACAAGAATCCAGGTTTTGTTTTTATAAAGTGAGGACATTTCCTCTTCCATAGCATGCAACCACAGAGAACGGTTAGGACTCTTTAACACATCTGAAAAACACAAAGGTTCTTTTTCTTCAATATATGATGCAGCAGTAAATGCATATGAGACGATATAGGAATAACCATACCTAGCGGGTTTTCTCGTCTCTCTCCTAATCCTATCTCTAGACAGCTGGTAGTCCCTTAGGGCTTGGGCTTGAGCCTCGGGATGATCCTCATCATCCTCATCTGAATTTTCAGATTCAGGCGTGCTGGTTTCAGGCTGCTCACTGGTCGGTATATCCGATGCTCCACTGGTTTCGGGTTGGTCGTGAGGTTGTGAAGGTTCGGAGGTGTCCTCCACCTCCACAGGAATATTCCCATCTACTGGAATGTCACTAGGGCTATCAGGATTGTTTTCCACCTTTAGGCAAGGCATTTCTAATTCATTGAAGACCACATCCCTACTCACAACAACCCTCACCCCCGGCTCACCTTTGAGCCAAACTTTATACCCCTTTACCCCACTAGGGTATCCTAAAAACACTTCCTTCCTTGACCTGGGATCTAACTTACCCTCTTTTTTATGTGCAAAAGCAGCACATCCAAACACCCTGAGGTTTGACAGGTTTGGTGGTTCTCCGGACCACAACTCTAAGGGAGTTTTGAAATTTATGGCTCTTGAGGGTGACCTATTAATGAGGTAGACAGTTGTACTTGCAGCTTCACCCAAGAAAGGTTTTGGGATTCCTGAAGACACTATGAGGCACCTAACCTTATCCATTATTGTACAGTTCATTCTTTCAGCAACTCCGTTTTGCTGAGGATTGTGCCTAACAGTCCTATGGTGTAGTATGTCATGCAATGCACATAAATCAGAAAACATTTTATTACAAAACTCAAGGCCATTATCTGTCCTAATGGTTTTTAGTTTATTTCCAGTTTTATTTTCGGCAAGGTGTTTCCATTCAGAAAACTTTTCAAAAGTTTGATCTTTTGATTTTAACAGAAAAACCCATACATGCCTAGAGAAATCATCAACAACAGATAAGAAATAAACATTCCCACCATAAGTTGGGACCTTTTCGGGTCCCCACAAGTCACAATGCACATACTCAAGGACAGAAGTGGACTTGTGTGTGCCTACTGAAAAACTAGTTTTATGCTGTTTTCCAAGAATACAGTGGTCACAAAAATCCAAAGATTCAATCTTGTCACCACCTAAAAGATTTTGTTTGTGAAGACAATGAAGACCTTTTTCACTGATGTGGCCAATACGACGGTGCCACAACAGAGTTTTTTCAGGAACGGTTTTGGAAACTAATGCAGATGCATCGCAAACAGTTTTTCCGATCAAATGGTAAAGACCATCATTTTTAAACCCTTTGAGCATGACCAGTGCTCCTTTGCAAACTTTCATGATGCTATTTTCAGATTTGTATGAAAAACCATTTGTATCAAAAACACCAAGGGAGATTAGATTCCGACGGAGGTCGGGCACATATCTCACCTCGATTAGTTTTCTGGTCACTCCATCATGCATTTTTATGAAGACATTTCCAATTCCTTTTATTTCACAAATATGATTATTGCCCATGAAAACTTTTCCGTGTTCAAGAGGTTCAAAATCTAAAAGCCAATGTTTATTTGGTGTCATATGAAAAGTGCATCCTGAATCAAGGATCCAGTGATCAGAAACATTGAATTACCATCTAATTCAAAATCGTGAGGTTTGTCATTTTTATCACTCCCTTTACCTTGTTTACGTTGTTTTTCTTCTTTTATCCTTTTAAAACATTTATTTTTCATATGTCCTTCCTTGCCACAGTAAAAACACTTCACTTTCTTATCTCATGATTTCGATCTCCCTTTACTTTTAGAGCGGTGAATAAGAGGTTCTCTCCGTTCAACCCTCCCTCTCACATAAAGGCTCTCTCCGTTAGATTTATTTTCTTTCCTTAAATCAAGATCCTTAGATTTTAAAGCGTTTTTCATATCAGCAAGAGTCAAGTCATCTCTACCATACTTAATAGCAGACTTAACATCATTGAATGATTCAGGCAAGGAATTTAGTAAAATCACTGCAACGCTTTCATCAGAAATCTTTTCACCGACGTTTTGTAATTCCAAAACTATTTTGTTTAAATCGTCGATGTTTTCTGAAAGAGATTTCGACCCGCTCATTTTGAAACCAAAAAGTTGTTCTTTCAAATAAATCTTATTAGATAAAGATTTTCCCAAATAAAGTTTTTCGAGTTTTGTCCATATTTTGAAAGCATTGTCTTTTTCGTCTATTTCTCTTAAAACGTTATCGGTTAAATGCAAGGTGAGGCAACTGTGTGCATCACCAAGTTTTTCAGAAAGCGCTTCGCCCTTCCAAGACTCCGGATACTTTTCGGGGCTACAGATTGCGGGTGCTATTTTATTTTGGACTAAAACTACTTTCATTTTTCTATGCCACATTACAAAATCGGATTTGCCATCAAACTTGTCAGTTTCAATCTTTTGAACAGACATGGTTATATGGAAAATAGGAGTAATCAATGGCGAGACAAATGAGAGATTTGAAAAGGAAGTTTTTTTGTCACACAAATAAAAAACCCGGATTTTGCTTTTAATGAAAAACGACACAGTTCAGTAAACGCAGTAAAGTTTTATTACCCAAAATAGCGGAGATGAACACGAGATTAACCGAAACAGAAACAGATTACCAGTGCACAGAAACAGCGAAAAATATGCTAAACAACCACAGTACAGGATTTAATCACAATTTACGCAAATAGTGAAAATCACCGAGTCACAGATACTGGGTGTCTCTTGGACTCCCAGCCAGGCTTGGGTTTTGGATTTTTAAAAAAAAATGCCAAAAACCAAACACAGGAAATACTGCAGTTATGAAACTGAAATTGAACAATAACCCAGAAAACAACACAACTTATTCGGTCACAGCAGTTATAGCAACACAGAAGCAGGTTTCACGAAATCAACAGTAATGACTGAAAAAGTTGCGTAAACAGAAACAACTCCAAGAACAATTCACCAACAAGACAGCAATAGAAAACTAACAGTAATAACAACATAGAAACCAGAAGCAGGAAAGAAAAAGAGAAGTTTAGAAATTTCCCTTTCTATCAGATCCCGTGTAGATCTGACACCGAGTGGTAGCCGGACGGTTGCTCCGACAACCGTGGCTCTGATACCACTGTTACGATTTCCAGCTACCAACAGCAAATCAACAGGAGCCTATTTACTATTACAAGAACCTATTTACTATTACAGAATCGGATTTACAGGAAGCAGGATGCGAAAAATAGAATCCTATTCTATTACATTCATGTTCTTCGCCTTCAGTGCCTTCCCAGTTTCAGATCCAAGCAAACGGTGAGCAACAGTAATATATAACGACAGTAAAAGTAAAAAGGTCCGATCTTTCTTACCTCAAGACCCTTCAAGTCTCGGATTTGGACACCAACAGTGGAAGACGAACGAGCTCTGCGAGTTCGGTCTGAGAATCCACAAAGGCTGACTGTCTGACGTGTTCTTCCGGTGAAGAACAGGAGAATTCCTCAGTAACCGGTGGCCTCAAAGATAACTCTCGGTCTCTCTCAGCAAGAAGCAACCCTTTCCTCCTCACTGCGGTCTCACACACGGTAACCCGAGGGTTAGCCGGCACCGACGAGAAGGTTAGAGTCCCGAAGGGTCGCACAGAGAACGAGCAGACAGACTGCTCGAAGAAAGAGAGAGAAGAAGACAGAAAGTCAGAGAGCAAGAGGAAGCGGCAGCACAGCAGAGTGTCAAATGAGAGAGTTAGGGCTAGCTGCAGGAGGAAGCGAGAATATATAGACTAGTCACCTGGACGGGTCGGGTTGAACCCGGCCCGCCTGGCATCATGTCTGCCAGTCCAACTTTTAACCACAAAGAGGCCCACCAGGTTATTTACTTATCATTGGGATAATGGGCCAAAAAGGAAAAGAAAGAAAATACAGTGAAGGTAGCCCAAAGGGCCAACATAAATATTATCGGAGATATTATAGAAAATTTTACAAATAATTTTAAATGAAGAAATATTGGTATAATTTGAATGAAATCCAATTGAAAATTTTTGTACGAGGTTTAGAGATAGCACTTCAATGTAGAATATGACGAAAAGTAAAATAGTGCATCTTCCCGGAGGGCCGCTTACCTACAAAATTGTGGAAATTTTACTTAAAAAAAAGAATTCGATATCAATTATCATGTTAATAGTGTTTCTAGTAAAAAATATTAATGTTAATAGGAAAAAAGACCAAACTGCAAAAGTTTTTTTTTCTTAGTGATAAAGTGTAAAGTGTGCTAATAATTCTTAAATTTTTTCATTTTTCTGATTTTAATCCTAAATTAAAACATAGTAAGTTCATGATCTGGAACTATCAAAACGTGTAAAATTAACCTTCTGTTAATTTTGGACGTTAATATTTAACAGAAAGAGAACATGAGATTTTCACATGACCTCTTCACAAAGAGCAAATTTTGCCTAACAAAAAGAAAATAATTGTTCAAAATATTTTTTTGCTAGCAATCATAGGTGCAGGATTTCAGAGGAGAAGGGGAAAAGGAAAGAGAAGAAGAAAGAGGCACGGAGGTGCAAATCTAGTGACGGGAAGAAGAAAAAGTGATATGAACCAAGATGGTCAAGGAGATGAAAGCTTCAAAGACCAATCATAAGAGCAAGAGCAAGTAGAATTCAGGAGAAGGATGATAAAGTTTCTCATGATTGATAACAGTAATTGAAGAAACTACGGGAGAAGGTCTAGATTTCAAGAATAAAGGCTTAGAAGATGATGGAAACCCTCCTAAATTGCTTATGGTTCAATGCCTAAACTTGGCACAACCAATGGAGCAAATTTGAAGAGAAAGAAATCAAGGAGAGGCAAGAACATAGCCTACCATAGCGGTAGACTCTGTACCTACCATCTATGGTAGGTTTCTATCCAAAATGGACCTGGTGAGCTAAAGACATACCATGTGCAGTAGGGTGTAGTTAAAGTTAATTTGTCGTTTTAGGTGGGATTTTCTATTTAATATAATTTACAGCTTTTAATTAAGTCTCCAATGGCTCTTGGGCTGACCCAACACCATGTTTAGTTTAGGGTTTAACCTAAACACTATAAATACCCTATTATAGCATAATAGTAAGACTAATTGATAATTTTATGAAATTTATGAGTTTTCTCTTAGGATTCTTACACTTTTAGGGTTTTCCTAACTTCCTCTAGGATTTGATCCCCCTTAGATTGATTTTACTTGAGGCACTTGGATTGAGTAGATCTAAGGGTTTCATTAATTGATCTCAATTCCTTCTTTAAGATATCTACATCCTTATAGTTTTCTAGATTGGGTCTTCTTTTCACAAGCTAATTAGGTTTTCACTTTGGTAAACCCATCATTATTTAATTAGAGTGTGGAGGAAAGATTAGCTACATAAATTTAAGAGGTCATAAGTTTAATATACCTATGGTTTCGTGAGAATGGAGCTAACTCAAGTCATATTGAAGGCAAAATATCCATGGTTTGAAGATTTGAAGCATTTGATCAATTTGGAAATGAATTTTCACATTATTTGGTTTCAGAGCACCTTCAAGTAAGCTCTAATTTGTTTTAATTATTGCAAATTAAAAAAAAGAGTATATAAAATCTATATAAAAAATTCCCTCTAACTAGCTCTGAGATTGTTATTGAACCTCTTGCACTACAAGTGTTTGCTGAAATCCTCCTTCAAATTCCATAACTACCTAAACTAAGTACTTAATTGAAATCTTATCTTCGGTTAATTGCTTTTGGTGGTTGTAGTGGAGAAAATTTGAAGGTTCAAGGAACTCTTGTGAGGTGAGAGTTTGGAAAAAAAGGCAAGATGTTGAGCTTATTTCATTAAAAGTTATAAGAGAGCCAAACACGAGAAAATTGAGTGATCATCAAAAGAGTGTATACATTTAGGGAGTGATTATGAGGTCCTTCTTTTGTTAATTTTGTGTTAATTTTCAAGTGTCACTATGTCTACGGATGTTCAATTACCAACTCCTCATAATAAAGGAACTAGTGAAAGTCCTCATTTCAATTTGGATCCTATGAGGGTAATCATGTAAGATCTTCAATCTATGAGAAATGAGATGAGAGATATGAGAAGGGACCTAACCAATCTTTCTATGGAGCATCAAGATCAAAGCAACATTAGAGGATATGTCACTTCTCATGCTCAAAGAAGATATGACAACCACAATCCTCGTGAACATCTTGAGACATCGGTTCATCGCACTCATCACTTCTATGATGGGGGAAGACACACCACTCCTAAAGGTGCATGTAGACATGGAGGATTGAGTTGAAGGACATAACAAAAACTACATGAGGAATTCCAAAGGAATGATGCTTGGTATGAAGATGATATTGGAGTTGAAGAAGGTGGATATCTTCTTAGGGGACAAGAATATTTTGGTGGATATTATGGTGAGCATCAAGGGGATAAAGCCTTGGACAACATCAAGTGAAAGATGCCTAGTTTCAAGGGGGGAAGTGATCCAAATGATTCCATGATTGGAAACATCAAATGGAGAACCTTTTCATGGTGCAAAGTTATAGTGAAAATGTCAAGGCCAAGTTAATCATTGCTGAATTTTCGGGTTACGCACATAATTGGTAGGAAAAGATTGTAACTCAAAGGATTAGAAATAGAAGAGGACTGGTTGAAACTTGGAACAAATTGAAGACCTTATGAAGAAATGATTTGTGCCGGAGTATTATTATAGGAAGCTTCACTACAAATTGATTACCCTTAGGGAAGGAAGTAAAAGTATCGAAGAATATAGGTAAGAGATGGAGTTATACACTTTGAGGTTATACACTTTGAGATTAAGCTTAGAGGAGCACAAGGATGCTACTATTGCTAGATTTCTAAGTAGTCGAAATAGGGACATTGCTAATTAACTAGAATTATACCCTTACAACACTTATAAAGATATGTGCTATTTAGCAACCAAGATTAAAAATCAAAGAAAGAGGCATGGTTTCACCAAAACTACTCTTCCTACTTCAAGAAATGTGGTGTCTAAGCCTCAAGCATCTACTTTCAAAAGTTGGCCAAAGAAGGACGAAACACCTAAGGTGGCTTTCAAAGATAATTCTAAGCCTAAGATGGAAGAGAAAGATAGATTGATCACTAATCCAACTATGTGTTTTAAAGGAAATGGTTTGGAACATATATTTATCAATTGTCCTACCAAGAGGATTTGATCTTTCGTGAAGACTTGAATGGTTGGATTGAAAAAGATGATGAAAAATGTCTTGAGAACATTATTGATGATGGGAATAGCCATGAGATGGAACCATTGGGAATACTTCTCTAGATGCCCAGGATGATTCTTTGAGTATGGTAACTATAAGGGCCTTAACTACCGACACTATTAAAGATCACTCAAGCCTGCAAAGAGAGAACATCTTTCTACCAAATGCAAGGTAGAAGGTAGATAGTGGTAGTTACACAAATGTAGCTAGTACTTATCTTGTGGATAATTTGAAGTTACCTACTACTAAACATCCTAATCCCTACAAGTTGCATTGATTGAATGATAGTGGCGAAATTAAGGTGGTGAGGCAAGTAAAAGTACTTAATGCCATTGGAACAAAAGAGGTAAAAGTGAAGAGTGACAACAAAATGAGTGATCAAAAGAGAGAGAGAGATGCAAAAGAAAATAGATGTTTCTATGCAAAAGAAAGTGAGATCATATAAGCTATTGAAAAGGAAGAGTTGGTGTTACTCTTATATTGCAAGGAAGCATTTATTTCTACTAATGATCATTTATCTTCTTTGTCTAGTGCTATTGTGAAGGTGGTAATTTCAAATATGTCTTTCTTAATGAGATGTTCGGTGGACTCCCTCCTTTACATGGATTGATTTGGTGCCCGATATGGTGTTGCCAAATAAGGCGGGTTCTAGGAGCCCCCCCGATGAGACCAAGGAGTTGAGAAGACAAGTGGAAGAATCGCTCTCCAAAGCCTATCTAAGAGAAAGCTTAAGTCCTTGTATCGTTCTCGTTTTATTAGTTCCTAAGAAAGATGGTACATGATGCATGTGTGTAGATTTTAGAGCCACTAATAACATCACCATCAAATATAAGCATCCTATGCCTAGGTTAGATAACTTGCTTGATGAGTTGCATGGTTCTCAAATATTTTCAAATACAGATTTAAAATCGAGTGACCATCAAATTCACATGAAAGAAGGGGATGAATGGAAAATGGCTTTGAAAACTAATTTTGTCTTTATGAATGGTTGGTCATTCCTTTTAGTTTAACTAATACACCTAGCACATTCATGAGACTCATGCATCATATTTGAGGAATTTCATTGGCAAATTTGTTGTAGTCTATTTTGATGATATCTTAATTTATAACAAAACTTATGAAGATCATTTGCATCATCTTAAAAATAGTTTTGTTAGTTTTGAGAAGTGAGATACTCTATGCTGACCTTGGAAAATGAAAATTTAGTTTGGAAAAGGTGACTTTTCTAGGTTATGTGGTAAGTTCTGAACATCTTCAAGTCGATCAAGATAAGGTGAAAGCAATCAAGGATTAGCCTACTCCCAAGCGTGTATCCGAAATGAGAAGCTTCTATGGTCTATTAAGCTTTTATAAGAGTCATTAATAGGACTTTTCCCCTATTACTAGTCTCTTGACGGACGTAATCAAAAAGATGGCCAAATTCAAATGAGAGGAAAAACAATAAAAGACTTTTAAATTTTTGAAAGGAAGGTTGAGTAGCGCTCCTCTATTAGCACTACCAAACTTTGAGAAGATGCTTGAAATTAAGTGTGATGCCTCGGGGGTTGGTATTGGAGAAGTGTTGATGCAAGATAAGTAGCCTTTGGCTTATTTTAGTGAGAAGTTGATCGAAGCAACATTGAATTATGCTACTTATGACAAGGAGCTCTATGCATTGGTGAGAACATTAAAGCATTGGCAACATTATTTGTAGCCTAAAAAGCTTGTAGTCCATACTGACCATGAGTCATTGAAGTTTCTCAAAGAACAACAAAAGCTCAACAAGAGGCATGCAAGGTGGATAGAATTTATAGAGATATTTCCATATGTCGTTCGGCACAAAAAAGATAAAGAAAATGTTGTAGCTGATGCTTTCTCAAGAAGATTCACTCTAATCTCTACTTTAAAATCTCAAAACTTGGTTTCGAAATGCTTAAGTAGTTATATGCTAGTGATAATCACTTCAAGGACATAATTGATGCTTGTTTGGTCGTGCCTAATAAAGAGTACCTTATACATGATAGTTTTCTTTACCATGAAGGTAAATTGTACATTCCTTCTTGTTCCTCTAGATTGTTGCTAGTTAAAGAAGCTCATTGTGATGGTTTGATGGGTCATTTTTGTATTTCCCAAACTTATGACATTCTCCTGAGCATTTTTTTGGCTCATATGAAAAAAGATGTAAAAAGGTTTATTGGTAATTGTTTATAATGTAAAAGTGCTAAATCTATATCTTTGCCACATAGACTTTATATTCCTTTGAATATGCCAAGAGAACCTTGGGTGGACATTTCTATAAATTTTATTCCTGGACAACCTATGTTCCTAAAGCCATGGATTCTATAGTTATTTTGGTAGATCGATGTTCTAAAATGGCTCAAAGCCATTTCATACCTTGTAAGAAAATCGATGGTACTAGTCATGTTGCGGATCTATTCTTTACTTGAGTGGTGCGATTTTATGGCATGCCTAGAACTATTGTTTCGGATTGTGACACTAAGTTTCTTAGTCATTTTTGGTGTGTTTTGTAGAAGAAATTCATAACTAACTTGTTATATTCTACAGCTTGCCATCCACAAATAGATGGACATACAGAGGCGATGAATAGAACTATTAGCCAACTTCTTGGGGCTATCCTTAAGAAGAATTTGCACCAATAGGAAGCTTGTTTACCTCATATTGAAGCTTTCTATGGGTTTAATCTTCTAACTCCTTTTCATTTGGCTCCTTTACTTATATAGATCACGCTTTGAGCTTGGATGGGAAAGCAAAGGCGGAGTTTGTGAAAACTGTTCACTCCAAAGTTCAGAAACGATTAAGGCTAACAAGAAGCTTGTTGCTAAAAGGAATTTGGGAAGGAAACATGTAGTATTTGAGCCCGGTGATTAGGTTCGGGTTCATCTTCGAAAAGAACGTTTTCCTTATCAAAGGAAAACATAGTTGGATAGCCGTGGTAATGGTCCCTTTCAAGTTCTTGAACGTGTTAATAATGATACATAGAAGATTGATCTTTCAAGTGATTATAATGTTAGTGCTATCTTCAATATTTCTGATTTATCTCTATTTAATGTAAGTCAAGATTCGAGGACAAATCTTTTCAACGGAAGCGCCGATGATATGAACCAAGATGCTTAAGGAGATGAAAAGCTTCAAAGACCAATCACAAGAGTAAGAGCAAGGAGAATTACAGAGACGGATGATAAAGTTGCTCATGAATTGATGATAGCAACTGAAGAAAGTATGAAAGAAGGCCTAAAGTTCTAGAATGAAGACTTGGAAAATGATGAAAACCCTCCTAAACATGGAGCAAATTAGAATAGAAAAAAAATCAAGGAGAGGCAAGAACAGGGCCTGCCGCAGGGGGAGGCTCTGTACCTACCGTCCATAGTTGGTTTCTATCCAAAATGGATTTGGTGAGTTGAAATCCTACCACATGCGGTAGGGCACCCTACCATCAACGGTAGAGTGTTGTTAAAATGTAATCATTATTTTAGGCGGATTTAGTATTTTAATTCAATTTACAACTTTTAATTAAATTCCTAATAGGTCTTGGGTTGACCCAAGTTCATGTTTAGATTAGGGTTTAGCCTAAACTCTATAAATACCCTATTATAACTTAATTGTAAGACTAATTGATGATTTTATAAAATTGATGAGATTCTGTTATGGTTTTTAGACTTTTAGGCTTTCTCCTAACTTCATCTAAAGTTTGATTTCCCTTAGATTGATTTCACTTTAGGCACTTGGATTGCGAAGATCCAACGGTTTGATCAATTGATCTCAATTCCTTCTCTAAGATATCTACATCCATGTAGTTGTCTAGATTGGGCCATCTTTGCAAAACCTAATTAGGTTTTTGGTTTGGTATACCCATTGTTGAATTAGAGTGTGGAGGAAAATTAGCTACATATATAAATTCAAGAGGTCAAAGGTTTAATGTATCTATTGTTACTTAAGGATGGAGCTAATTCAAGCCTTATTGAAAGCAAAAGATCCATGGGTTTGAAGATTTGAAGCATTTGATCAATTTACAAATCAATTTTCACATCAAGAAGGTGCATAGGGATTTCATGAAAGAAAGGGAGAACGGCACAAAGATCTGACAGAGGAAGAAAGCGGCGGTGTGTAAAGCTCAGAGAAAGAAGGATGAGACTGCTGGACCCAATATCTGGTTTCTGGCAGCGCGATGCTGATTGACAACGCCTAAAGCATTACTTCTGGTGCCGCGCAACATGCTTGTCGATGAACACCTCTTTTTCTCTGATTCCTTGGAGTCTAAAAATCAACCTTTTTCTTGAAGAATCTGAGTAAAATTTCATTGTCAAAATTTTCACACGGAGAAGGCTGTGAGTTTGACCTTTTTCTTCTCACTAATCCTAGAAGCCTTAGATAAGTTTTTAATTTGAAAAATGTGTAGTTCTTTTTTCTTAAATTTTAATGTTGGTAAATAGAAGATGTAAATTCATTTACAAGAGGTATAATAGCATGTCTCGTATTTGGTAATGAAGCATAAAGGTGATATTTTTTTGAGGTTCTCTTTGAATAAGAAACGGAACTATTGGCATTACTATCTTCTTTGGGTTGTGGCACCAGGTTCGTATTTCTGCTGGGATAACTTTGTCAAGAACTAGGACTGTAAAATGCAGTCTCATGTCTCTGTTCATCAGAAGAAAACATTGGGTGGTGGGGTGAAATTATGCTTGGGGGAGGAGACAGTTTGCTTAGTTGTGGCAGAGGTTGAAGGTTTGGAAGATGAGTCACCGCTGCCGTCGGGTATTGCTTATCCTTTCAATTAGTTTGCTTAATGGTGGCCAGTGTTGTTTACTTAAGATTCTTGGTTTTGAGGTCAGAGAGGTGATTTTCTGGGAGATTGTGATGTGACTAAATGTAAATTGAAATTACCTTCTATTCATACTACCTATTTTTTCCGTTTTAATATATATATATGTTATTTTCATAAATTAAAAAAAATATTAAATAAACATTTTTTTTATATACCCTTATCTTATTAGTCAAAGGAATTTTCATTAACACTACTAATGATAGTCAAAGGGCAATTTATTTTATTTCTTTTTTAATCTAGACAATCGAGTCATTTTCTTAATTCTTATGTCATATCCTAAAACGACATTTAATATGAAATGCATGTAGTATATGGTTAAGGGATGGTGGTGGTGGCTTTCGTATAGATTCGTTAGTTCTGGGTTTGGCATCAAGGTGTTGTTGCTTGCTTTATGTTAGCAGCCAAACTGCTGCATTTTATTTCCTTGTATTTGAGTTCTTTGAAAGTGATTTGTTGAACCTTTGTTTGTTCTTCAGGTTTTATATATAAAGATCCATTAGTCACTCCAAAAACTTACTTCAATCAAATTTGGATTGCCTTGCCGGAATTTATTCCATCATGAAAAGGTCTTGATTTGATTTGGTGAAAAAGAATATCGATGCTTTTCGGAGGAAACATATGGTTAGGTAGTGAAAAAACGGGAAGACAAAAATTTAAATAAAATTATAATTTATACTTTTTTTAATATTCATATTTGATTTACTTAAAATACCGTTATTAATGCTCATGTGTATAATTTTTATCGATATTTAATGAGTAAAATTGATCAGAGAATCAATATTACACAGTAATATTTTGATAGTTCAAAGTTTTAAACATAAAATTTTTTAATTCAAGATCAAAAAGCAAAAAAATAAAAAGTTTAAAGGTTAATGACGTACTCTATCATTTTTTTCAATGTAACCACAAAATAAAAAAATGAAGCAAATTGTTTCTTAGAGGAAGTGCTTGGCTCGGTTTTAATAATTAGAAATAATTGACTAAAGGGAATATAAAATTATTAAAATTATGTTTGAAATAAAATTTATCAACATATATATAATAAACCTCTTTTACTACTTAGCGGTCTCTAATATTTTCTATAACATTTCATGTAACAATTTTTTTTATATATACATATTTTTAGAATTTATCTTTTTTTTAAGATTTTTTTTATTTAGAAGATTTTATTAATAAAATACTTTATATTAAAATTACATAGAGTGTTATAGAGAATGTTACAAATGAACCAATTTTTTAGAAACATATATAATCAGTTGTATAATGATCTTTTACCATTATGATTATTACAATCATTATTGCTATGCACTTAAAACATTACAATAAAAAATAACTATTATTAAAATCAATTTTAATAATCAATGCACCAAACTAATAGTAAAATGCTAGCAAATCCTTTAATTTCTTTGATGGATAAGCCATAATATGCGCCTTTAATTTCTCCAGTCTGTTGCTTCTCTGTCACCTCATACTGCACGAAGTACATTAAGAGCATCTCCTTCAAACATAGGATTCTGAATGCTATTCTTGCTAGCACATTTGAATGCTTCGTTAGTGCGCTAAAGTCTCTGCCTTAAATGGGTCAGAGGCAGCAAAGCTGCCAGTCGAAGCTCCCAAAACACTGCTGGTGTGATCCCTTGCTATCAATGCAACTATAGCCAAATCCTCCGTGAATGCGGCATCGAAATTGATTTTGATAGTCCCTTGGCTAGGCATTTTCCAGCTAACAGCATTGTAATCTTTCTTGCTCTTCATCTTCCTATCCATGGTTGCCTTCCAATACTTGTCTGCAGTCTTGGAAACCACATCTACAAAAGTTGTCCAATCTCCAATCTGGTGTCCATGTAGCAGCTCATTTCGTGGCCTCCAAGTCTATTCTATCACATTTACTGCAAAGTTAAAGGCCTCCTCCTTTTCCACCGGTATTGGCATACAATTGTATAGGTCTGATAAAAACGTGATCCATTCAACCACTGACATATTCATAAATCTCTCCAACCTGATCTGCCATCTTGATTTCCATCATATCAACTTAGTTAAAGGACATACAAGCACCAAATGTTTAAGATTTTCTTTAGTTGGCTCCACAAATCAAACGTGATTTATCTTCCAACTCAAATCCTTTTTTCAGATTCCCCCTTGTTTGCATAGAGTCTGTAAGGGCCTTCCATAGCACATGCTAATGCCTGCTATGTAAATTAGATTTCCAAGTCCTTCTCCAAATTTAAATCCAGAGGCCTGCAAGGTTAGAAAACTTCCCTTCTTGGTTTCTGTGATAAGCAGACTTAACTGAGAATGTCCCTACCTTAGAGGGAGTCCAAATTGGGGTGTCTTGTTCCACATCATGTGGAATATTGATTTTAAAGATCTCATGTGCCAATTGTTGTCGGAAAATCTGAAGGATTCTCTGTTTTTCCCATCTTGGAGCTTTTGGCTCCATTAAATCACTGACGAAGAAAGTTGTTGTAGGAGTCCAATGGTCAGTCGGAGACTTAAAATTTGGTATATTGGTGATCCATGGATCGTCCCAAATTCAAAGGTTGGAATTTGTTCCTACCTGGTAACAGAATCCATTCCAGAGGGAACTCTATACACTTTACAATATCCATCCATATCCATGAACTATCTGGACCAGTCTGCTCAATATCTAACAATCTTCTGCCTCTAAGATATTTTGAGCAAATAAGTTGTATCCACCATGTGTCGTTCCTCATTAAAATTTACCAACACAGCTTGGTTATGAAAGGCTCATTGATGTCATGGCTTTCCCTAAGTTTCCAAACCCCCCATGAGTTTAGGCATACACAATAATTCCCATCTCCTCATGCATATAGGTTTGCTCCGTGTTTCAGTTTTCCCCCCAATAAAATGCTCTAAGCATTCTGTTCAGTTGGTCACAAATTGTGACAGGCAATAGGAAAGTCTGCATGGCATAGCTGGCTATTGATTGCCCCACCGACTTGATTAACACTAAACAACCTTCTTGTGATAAGCATTTCATCTTCCAAGCTGCCAATTTTTATTTGAGCTTCTCCTCAACCTCCTTGAAGCATGCAGTTCTTGAGCCCCGTTTACAGAAAGGGAGTCCCAAGTATTTTGTCTTATGATCACACTCTGGGACTCCCAATAAACAGCAAATCGCCCTTTTCTCCAGCACTGGCATATTATTACTAAAATGGATAGAAGATTTGTTAAAATTTATTCGCTGCCTTTTCTATTCACAGAATCTATCTAAACATTTTTTCACCTCAGCAACCTCCTCCAAATTGGCTTCGTAGTACATCACAAGATCACCTCATACATTAGGTGACAAATCTGTGGGCTAGCCCGATATATCTTCACTCCATGTATCAGCCCTTCTTCTGATTTATGTATGATTCTCGACAAGATATCAAAGAATATGGTGAATAAAGCAGGGGAGATGGGATCTCCCCGACTGATTCCATAAGATGCATTAAAATATCCATAGGGAGCCCCATTGATTAGAACAGAATAAGAAGCAGAAGAGATACAAAAATATACCCTTTCTATGAAGTCCTCCGCAAAGCCGTGGCACCTCATCATTGCACTGAGTACTTGCCAATTCACTTTGTCAAAAGCTTTGGCTAAGTCTATATTTATATGCCATAAACCCAACTTTTCCCTTCTTCTTGTTGAGGTCGTGCATTATCTCATGATTGATGATTGTATTGTCTGTGATATTCTTTTCTGGTATAAAGGCCGATTGTGCTGGATGAATGATACATCCAAGAAGAGGTCTTATCCTGCCTGCCAACAGCTTCATGATGATTTTGTATGCCACATTAAACAAATCTATTGGCCTAAAGTGTTCTACTTTAGTAGCTCTCTCCGTCTTCGGCACCAGTGCTATGAAAGTATAATTTAACTCTCTTGGTACCTCTCCACCATAGAAAAATTGTTGTGGTGCCTCTATCACCACATTTCCTAGAATGTTCCAATATAACTTGTAGAAAACAGGGGACATGACATTAGGTCCTGGGCTCTTCCCGATGCCATTGCAAAGACTGCACACTTTCCTTCCTCTATGGATGGGATAGACATTAACATCTCATTGTCTTCTGAACAAATGTTGGTTGGAATTAAAATTCCAAAAATTTGCTGGCCAGCTTACATTTCCTACAGAAAAGAGATGTGTTTAGTAATGGACAAAAATATCTCCAATTATATGGCTGGCAGACACCCAAGAGTTATCAGATTTTTTTATCCAGTGAATGGCATTATGTCTCAGGTGAATGATCGTTGAAAAGTGGAAGAATCTTGTGTTTACATCTCCTTCCTCCAACCACTTTGCTTTTGCCTTATCTCTCCAAATTATTTCTTCTCTTTTCAGTAGCTCATCCAACTCCAATTGTAAGCTTCCTTCCTCTTCCGAGTTTTCCATCGTTAGAGGCCTGATTTGTAACTCCTCAATCTGCCTCGATATCTCCTTTATTTTACTCTGAACATGGCCAAAATTGTTCCTATTCTATATCTTCAGAGCCACCTTAGTCTTCTTTAGCTTACCTACCAGTTGGAACGTTGGTTGGCCTTACACTCTTGTATTCCCAGCTTCAGCAATAACTTGTCCAGAATCCACCGCCCTGGTCTACATGGACTCAAATTTGAATGGTTTCCGAATGCCTCTAGCAGTTAGATAGGTCTCAAGGAGTAGGGGCCTATGGTCCGAGGAGATGGCAGTTAAATGAGTGATCCAACCATCTGGGAATAGCATTCTCTAATTTTCTATCTAACCGAACTTGAACGTTTGCTCTGTAACTTCTTTTATTATTCCATGTGTATGGATGTCCGTTGAAACCCATGTCCACTAAACTTTCACTATCCACAAAATCACATAGAGGGTTACTACTCGATGAAGCCACTGAGGGTAGAGTAATGAATTTATAATAACGCCTAACTTTTGGTATCAATGGAATGGAATTTCTTTTCGCCCATAACAAGTTTGATATATTATAATGATATGATATAAATTTTTTTATTATTCAAAATCTTTTTTTACTCGAAATGAAATAGGAATTATCTTTTTATTTCAGTGTAGGGAGGAAAATGTTAATGGAATTATGATTCCTTTTCTTTAAAAAAAAATATTATTAATGTTAGAATGTGATAAAATTTTGCGATAAATGACTTAAATTTCCTTATATTTTATAATTTAAATATTTAAAAATTCATATTTCGAATATAGATGTCAAAAAAGCATAAATATACATAAAACATAAATAAATATTAAAAGATAAATTTTTTTTTTACATTGGTTATAAGTTAATTTCTTGGTGTATGAAAATTGGCTAAGTATTGCATAACTTTTTTCCCGTAGATAAATTTATGACTAAATAGTAATTTTTTTCATAAAATATTGTGAGAGTATAATATACACGAAATATTTTTTTCTTTTCAATGTGGAAAGACTCTTCCTACTACTTGGAATGAAGACTTCTCTTATTTCTATTTGAATACCAAACACTAAGATGGAAAGATAAGGTGGAAAATTCATTCAATTCTATTCCATTATTCCAGTGTAACAAACTTGCCATCAGAATCATTTTCAACCAGCATGTAAGGAAATATTAAAATGGAATTATTATTCATTTTTTGTGTTTAGTAAAATTATTATTCAATATCAAAATGAAATAAAGTTTTACATAATATGACTTAAATATCTTGGAAAGATAAAGTAATAATAAGGCCAAATTAAATGCATTATAGACAAATTCTTACTTGAATACCTTCTCTACTAAAACTAAACACATGAAAAATTTATATTAATAATTTAAACAAAATATGTATATAAAATTAATTAAGAGTTATCATGAAATAAATAAATAAAGGAAAATAGACGTTGTCCAGCTTTTCCAAAGAATGCTAATCTTTTTTATTACTATGAAAATTATGAAGAATGAGAACGATCAAATAGATAAGAATATTTATCTATGTTTTCAGTTATACAAAAACGGGCATTCCTTAGGGTTTTCTATGGAATAAAATTTTTCATTTCGTCCTGTAATAAGCTTTCTACGATAAAGCCTATTTTAATTTTATTTTCACAAATCAAAGACTAGAATTGAAAAGGAAGTTAGAAAAGTCATTCCATTCCATTCTATTCCACTCTAATTAACCAAAAATGCTATAATACGACCGTCTAAAACACTTTTAATTTGTCATTTCCTATAAATTTTTTAATTTGATATATTTTATTTATAAAACTAATCAAATAAAAGATTAATCTTCATAAATAAGGGGTTACATATAATAAAACCCTCAAAGTTAGAACTACTTATCAATTAAGGACACAAACTTTTTTTTTTTTGGCAAGAAGCCCCCTAAAAGTGGAGCTAATATGTCAAATCAGAAAAAATTTCTGCAATGGAAAAATTCCAACTTTCTCTTAAAGAAAGTTGAGTCTTCCATTCAAATGCAGCCACTTTCTTGCGTTGGTTGGTTCATATTTTTTTATTTTTTTATTGAATGCTCAAATCAGTAAAATGAAAGGAGTAATCCCATTATTTTATGCGGCAAAAACAAAAAAATAATTCCAAGCATCTAAATCAATTAAGGATGCCAAGTAATCATCAAATTAAAAATTAAATACAAGATTTATATAAATTAATCACAATCCATTAAATAGTTGTTGGGAAATTTTTTTCATGGTGGTGAAAATAATGTGCTTCTCAAAAAAGAAAATCTCAGCAATGACAAGCATTGGAAATTGGGATGGATTTTAGGATAATATCTCATTTTATTATTTAAATTAGTTTTTTTATGTGTTTTAAGATAGGACAAATTTTATTTTTTTAATTTATTTAGATAATATTTTCAAAGAAACTGATAATTTAGTGAAGACACATACTAAAATAAAAGTAATGAAATTTGGTACCTTAGAAACAACAAGAAATGTATGAATCATAAAGTACATATCCGCTAATGGTATCTTTACAAGATTCAAATACACAAACAATGTAAAGATTCAAATACACAAACAATGTATTACCACGAATGCTACATGTTTTATAACTGATACTAGTACCTTAGATAATTTTGTGTATTTTCAGCATAAGATTGTTTAGAAAATAACAAAGATGCCGTGGAAAAAAGTATTAAAGTGAATTTAGTATGATTTAATAATTTATTCTTAGATTAAGTTAAGAAAACAAGTATATGATATATATATATATATATATGTGCAAGTATCAATTCAAAAGAAACTTGCCAAATAAACTTTTTGTGGACTAGAGAAAGTTTACTATTTTCCACTATAGTGTCTTATGTCAAAATCAGGTCATGAATTTTTTTTAGACAAAAGACATCTGAAGTTACACAAATTTTGACGGTTGAGAACATGATTTTTTTCCCTTTCTAAATACTACAACTATGAAATTAAGAAAAATTTTAATTCACCTTGAATCCAATTGGATAATATATATATATATATATATTCTACATCATATTCTACATTTTCTTATCATTTTCCTCTTCTAATTTTTTCATACCTTCCACTGATTACTCTATTTGTAACATTATCTCGAATGTTTTCTTCGTTAATAAAAGAAACATATTCAATCTTATATGCAATGGTTTAACTACGGAAAATCATAGATAAAATAATTTTGTTGGCAAAAATTAAATACTCAATCGAAAACTGTTTGAAAGGAATTTTTTGTTAGAAAATAAATTTATATTCTTAGTTGACAAACTATCACAATATTAATATTAGGAGGCTATTTGTCTAAAAAAAACAGTATGCCTTCAATTAACAAGTACCCTTAATTTAGGGATTTTTTTTTTTTACTTAACCCATAAATAGTATAAGAAAAAATAAAACATTTAGCTCAAACTTTAAACTTTTAAATATTTTATTTTTACTCTTTATACTTTAAACTTATAAAACATTTTAAACTTTTCTTTTTATACCTTAAATGTTTTATTTTTATTCTTTATTACCTCAAACATAAAACATTTAGCTCTTTATACTCTCAAATATTTTTCGATTTGCATATTGTTATAAGTATGGTGAAGGATGATAGAATCTGATGGCGGCAAGTAGGCTCCATGCACCTAAACATTAAAGAAAAGGTACAATTTGACTTTTTTTGTGTAAAGTGAGTGGAGCGTGCTCACTGTCACCGGATTCTGTCGTTATTCACTATAATTATAATAATATCTACCTCGAAAAATGTTTGAGGGCATAAAAAATTAAAAAAATTGATTTACCTTTTTTAGTGTACATGCAAGTGAGGTGTGCTCATCGTCATCAGATTCCACCATCATTCACTATAACTATAGCAATAATTAAAAAAATTTGAAAATATAAAGAGTTAAAATAGAATATTTAGAGTATAAAAAGAAAATTCAAAAATATTTTTAGGTATTTATAATTAATTTTTAAAACATTACAAAAGAAAATTATTACAGATAATTCATTTCGAGAAATCTACTTTTAACTTTTTTTTTTATAGGTAATCTACTTTTTAATATGATCTAGGTTCCTCTTGGTTTAGAAATAAGGAAAAAAAGAAATGGGTTTTAATTTCAATTGTAAATGGAGAGATTCTTTTTTTTTAAATTCCTTTTCAAAACTAAATATGTATCTACTTGTTAGGAAATAAGGAAAAAGTAAAACTGTCACGCGTACCCAACATCTCCCATTTTAATCTATATTGCTGCATGACTATTGACCCAAATATTGTCATGTTTCAAGTCTTCCAAACCACTGTGTTAACATAATCGACCATTCTTATTTACTGTTGACACGAAATATTATTACTTGTTTAACAGAATAGAAAACCTCAGGCTAATTTGATATTCTCTTCGGCCCTCTCAAACCTAAAAAAATGAGTTTAATTAAAAACCCTTTTAATTTGGTTAATTAATTAATGCTAATATATATGGCTATAGAAAAGAGTGATAAGTCTTTGGTAAGTGTATGGAGGGCTACTGGGATCCAAGGAAGGGTTGAAAAAAAACAGGTGGGGAGAATGTGACTGTAAAAGAAGTAAATATAGGGATGGAATATTAGGAGGGGGTTTTAAAGGGGGCTTTCTCGAACAGTGGCCGAGCAGGAGAGGTGATGAAAACAAAAGATGAGAAATGGATGGAAGCAAGAAGACGATTCCTTCCCATAAATATAGATACACATTCGAATGTATGTTGTTCTACACTGCAATATCCAGTTAATATGACAGTATTCAATTTGGGGTTGGAAAATGTAGATGAAGTAATAATGAGGTTATTGATAAAGTACATATGATGGATATATTTTTTCTTATTCAAGAGTTAAAAACAAATGAAACAAGTCTATATTTGGATCCATTTTCTTTTTATTCCAAAATTAAAAATGGACCAATCCAAGTGATATTTATGAATTTATTTTTAAACTTTAAAAGAACAGTGGGGCTGAAATGTAATCCGATAAGACTCTTAAACTTTTCTGATTTTGGAAATGTTTGGCACACATATACAAGAGGCCTTTAGCTAGTTGGGATTAGAGATAATAATGAAATAGATCAGTAGTCGATTTCAATAGTGATGTTAATAGGGGAAAAGACAAAACTGCAAAATTTCCAGGAAAAAAAAAAAAAAGAGAAACATGCAATATATTTTCTTTTCAATTTAACCAAAATTGAAACAAGTTGTTTCTTTGTTTCTTACGATGAAGTGTTTTAGTCTTAATAATTATAAATAATTGTATAATTAAAAGGAAATATTAAATTTTAAAAATTATGTTTGAAATAAAATTTGTCCACATATATATAATCAATTATTTTGGAACATATTTTAAAATAATTTTTTTTATACAATGAAGGATGAAACGTGATTCCAATACAGAACCTTTGACATAATAAAAAGTGCTTGTGCAACTTAGCTACTATCTTGACATTTAGCAACATATATAATCACTTGTATTATGATTTTCAGCATTGTGATTATTTCTCAGGTTACACTGTTTAGGTAGATTAAATAAATATCAAACAATTTAAAATAATTCTAATTATAGAATAAACTAAATTTTATAAAAAGATGAATAGAAACTCATAGACCTCACAGCTAATTGAGATTAAAGATAATAATGAAGCATATTAAATTAGGAAAAATCCGAGCGTACTCCATCATTTTTCCTATATTTGCCACTTTTTAAAAAACAGTATCACCAAAGTAGTGTAACTTCTTTTTTCTATCTTAATATGGTCATAAACGCACACACTGTGTGTTATCTATAATGGTAATGCACATAGCGTGTGCCTTATCGTTAATCACCAATTAAATATTGTGATTAATGATATGGCTGTGGACGTGGTAGGGCAGTTGGTGAAATGGACAATAACGCATCTGTCATGTCCGTATTACTAAGAATAATACACATAGTATATGCATTATCAGTAAGAATAATGCACACGGCACATGTTTATTCTTACTGATAATGCATATGATGTGTGAGTTATTTGTATGCAAAATGTTAAAACGACAAAACTCTCACCGTCTTTTTCCTTTTCTTCTTCTCCAGAAAATCTGCCGCTGCTGCTTCTCCTCCTCCTTCGCCACCGCTGCTTCTTCTTCTTGCTTTCCATGTCTTCTTCTCTGGCTCTTCTCCTTCCTCCATTTTCTTCTTCTCTTCCTTCATTCTCTACTTTTGTTCCTCTTTTATCATTCTTCTTCTTCTTTCCTGTGTTGCCGAGCTTGAAGGACCCGTAGAGTATGAAGATTTATGGGTTTTGGGATGGCAAACGGCAGAGAAGCTCCACTGAATAACAACATTTGATTTCAATTTATTCCGACCTTCAGTAAATTTCTTATTGTCTTTAATTGTTTTTAATCTTTTTGCACTATGTGTTGATTTCTATTGTTTATATGAAAATTGTTGTTTATTGTGATTTGTAAATGTTTTAGGAATTTTATCGGGTTTATTTCTCAATTTCTTGTAGTTCATTTTTCTAGATGTGGATTTTATAGTTTATTTCACTGCTTGTTGTTCTTGATAGATTTATGCATATTTGACCATTTTGTTAAACTAGTTGTGTTTTTCTATTGGAAATGTGATTTTATGAAATGGGTTTTTAATAATTTTTCTCACAATTTTGCTACTAAGATGATAACTTATATAATTTATTTTGTTTTTGTCATAAACCCTAATTGTTTATTTTTTTCTGAACATTTGTGAGCATTTATATTGTTCTATTAATTTTATATAAATGTATATTTCAACAAAGCTATTTTGTTTCGATTTTTTTATTAGAAAAAAAAAGAGAATATAATCTTCCCTAAAACCCTAAACTATAAATCCCTAACCTTGAAACCCTAAACCCTAAAATCGTATTGAGACCTTAAACCCTAAACCGTAACCTTGAAACCCTAAAACCCTAACATTGAAACACCTAAACCATAACACCCTAAAATCCTAAACCATAAACCTTAGAAAGTGTGTAATACTACATTTAAATCCTAAAACCTTAAACTCTAACACCCTAAACCCTAAAATTTATGAACTGTATAATGAAAAAACAAATATTTCACTTTAAATTCTAAACCCGTAAAGATTTAAATTTAGAAAGTGTATAATGCTATACCTTAATCCTAAAACTTTGTGATGTAATGTTGATGGAGGAAGTCCCATCACATGGGCATCCAGGTCCCATAAACTCTAATATATTGACGAGGCAATATGAGCATAGGTGTGGCTTGATATGGAGTGGGGATCATGAGACATGTCAACCATAAGCCTTGAACGTACCATGAATGAAACTAAAAGCAGAAATATAGAAACTTACAATGATTTAGTCAAGATACTGTTGGAGAAATGGACACTCCTGCATGATGGTGGGCACAGACACGGAGTGATGATATTAAACATTTCAGAAGCACTTAACAGTGTCTTGAAAAAAGGTAAGGTCTTACATTTGAAAACCCTAGTTGAGTTAATATTCAACAAACTTGTTAAGTATTTCAACCAGTATTGTCAAGAGGCCAAAAACTGTGTGCATCCGTTTCCAACAAGTGTTTTTGATAAGTTTCTTCGAATTGAGTTAAAAACAAGAGACCACACAATTACACCGTATAACTAATGACCTGGTATTTATATGGTTAAATCTTCTATATGACTTGATGGGAGCGGCAACAATGTTTACACTTTAAAAATGAATGAAAACTCGTGCAGTTAAGCAAATGGAAAGAATATACATTGCCTTGTTCTCATGCTCTTGTAGTTTGTAAAGATAATCGTACAAGACCAGATGCTTATGTTCCGGACATATATTCACAGGAAACTTAAAGACGAACATACCAATCTAATTTTTATCTAATTCTGCATAAGGACTTTTGGAGAGATGCTCCTTAAAATTTAATGTTCTATTCTCCAAATATGAACAATCAATGGGGTCGAAAACACGGTATAAAGTTTCAGGGGGAAATGGATTATCGAAATTCGGATTCTCCCTCGAGATGTAGCAGATGCTGATTGCCCGGACATAATAGAAACAATTGTAATAACTCCGGTTCAAGCAATGTATAAGTTTCTTTTTTCCAAGGTGTTGTAATATTTTCGGGTTTATATTAATGATATCTCTTCTTAAATTTCTTCTAGTTACTTTTTTATAAATTCTTTTACTTAAATGGATTATCAATTATTATAGTAGAATTTAGAACTAATGACAAAAACATAAAATATCTTAAATTAAAAATATCGGATTTACTTCTTTGTACTTTTTTATAAAATTTTCCTTCTTAAAATAGTTATAATTATTATCATAAAATATAAATCAAATCACATAAATAATAGAATACTTTATCTTTATTTAAAAAAAAATATATTATAAGTTCTGCAAAAAAAAAAACTATAAGTTTTGCCAAAATATATATATAAATTTAAAAAAAATGATGTGGCAGATAATGCATACTAGAGATGCATTATTATTAATGATAATGCATTTCTTATGTGCGTTATCTGTCACATCAGCTAATTAGTGGCGGATGCTCATGTTTTGTGATAACGCACATAGCGTGTGAATTATTTTTAATGATAATGCACACGCTGTGTGCGTTATAGCCATATTTAGCTTAAAAAAAATTTGAGGCCACTTTAGTGCCTTTTTCCTATAAAAAGGCAAATACAGTAAAAAGCGTACTCCATCTAGATTTAGTTGGCTCTATTGGAATATTGCAATAAATTCTATATTCCACTGAGGATATGAGTAGGGAAAGACAAGAGGCTTCTAGGCTCTCTAGTTAGTGGGGTTTTGACCACTTTAAGTGATTTTTAAAAAGTTAATACTAAAATGTGCATGTTATTTTTTTTTCCTCTTCACATATCTCATAAACCATATGTGAAATGCTCAGCAATATCGCGTATGACATATGCAATATTTTTAATTATATGCTTAACCCTCGTTCGGCCAATATGGTAAGTTAGCATATGGCATATGCAATATACACAAGGACATTGCATATGCCGTATTCGATATTCGTTATTTTTCTTTAAAAAAATATTTAAAATGAAGGAAAAAATTTGTTATTTTCTTTTTTTCTATTTTGTGAAAATAAACAATTTTGAATATATTTTTCCTGGTTTATTATGTATTTCTTTTGGCATTTTTAAAAAGTAACTTTGATTTTTTTTAATTATTTGAAAAAGAAAGACAAAGTGTTTTATATTTGTTTCAGTTTGTGTGTCTTTTTTCATTTGTTTGTGTTATTTTTTTGTGAAAATGTATATATTTTTGTTAAGTATTTTAAAACTATAAATGAATGTAATTAAGAAATATGTAGTAGTAATTCCAAAAGAAAAATATTATTAATATAAGTAGGCAAATATTACAACACTTCTAAAGAGAAAAGAAGATTTACACATTTCTACTTGAGCTAGGCTTAGGACGATTTTTTTTGTCATGCCCTGGCCTTCAGCATTTGCTACATTTAGCAGGAGAATCTTGGTTCCGATAATCCATCTCTCAACGGCCTTGTGCCTTATCTTTAACCTCGTTTATTCTTCATGTATGGAGAATACCATATCAAGTTGAAAGGGGCCGGTTTCCAAAGATCCTCATGCACAACTGGATAAAAGTTAGATTCGTACGAGACTATGGGGTGTTGTTCTGTTTTCTTTACAAACTGCAAAAGCATGTGAACATGGCAATGTGTAAACCTGCCATTTCCTGCAAGTGCAATAATTTGATTGCATGTATAAAGTATTAGTGTGGTCACCTTGACCATCGCCCCTCAGACCAGATTTAACTTTGTAATTGCCCTTTCGTGCATTACACTGCACAACTGTGTGTGATTTTAATTTGACTTCAACATCCATAAACTTGTCAAATACTCTCTTAGGGAAGGGATTCATGCAGCTCCGGGCTTCCTCACAGTGTTCATCGAAATATCTAACAAGTTTATTGAACACTACTTCAACTAGGGATTTCAACACAAAGCTCTAGCTTTTTTAAGGACATTGTTGAGTGATTCAAAAATATTTGTCGTCATTATCCTATGCTTACTCCCACCATCATAAAAGAGTGTCCACTTTTCAAAAGGGATCACAATTAAGTATTCCCATACTTTTACATTTTTCATCTTGATTTCATTCATAACAAATTCGAATTTCCATATCTTTGTTGTTGTGCCCGCCTCCTACATTAAACTTTTCAATGCCAAGTCCTTGAATTTTTTGTTAAAATTGGCTCGGATATGGTGAAGACAGAATTTGTGATTGGCAAGTGGAGGTTTCGATATGGTTGTCAGTCAGTGGCATCCGTAATGCCTGCATGACGAACGTATATTAAACAAATCCTCCTATCCTTCACCACTTCTGAATGCAACAATGATAAGAACCAATTCCAACTTTCTTGACTCCTTATCCACAATGGCAAATGCTAACGGGAATATATGGTTGTTCGCATCTATGTGCTAGCAATTAGGAGTGTGCACTTTTATGATCCCCTTAGATGAGTGCTGTCAATGGAAATGACCAGCCAACATGAGAATCCGCCTATAGAAGGTTTAAAGGACAAAAAAAAAAAAAAGCGAAAAATATTGTATGTTAATGACGTGGTATGATGTAACTAGTGGATGATAGTTTGTGGATTAGAATCCAACATAGCTTGGAGATATTGGGGTAAAATAGCAAAAGTAAATTTCTAGTCCTCGAACACCCTTTCTATTGCTTTCATCCAAGCTATCCATGCCTTCTTATACATGGAACCAGTTTAATATAAGGATTGCACTTCGTTCATTATGTTTGCCACTGGAATCTCAGAAATGTTAGCAAGGATATGACTTATTTTCCTCAGGATAAATTTTGCCGTCATATTTCGATGATAGTTTCCTTGAACAGAATAAAAACATGTGTGTATATCTAAAAATAGAGATCTGCCAAAGACCGTGAGTTTCTTTTTCCTTCATTCGGATGTACCATTGGCAATCACTCTCATTTTCATGAGAGCATTCTGCTACCTACTGGTCACTCATGCTTGTTGTTACCTTGTACTCTGGTCCCATCCAAATTGACCACTTTTGAACAGCGTAAATTGCTTGATTTTTTTACTGGAACCTCATTCCTCTTTGAATATCAACCATTGCCTCATTCTAGTAATCAAATTTGACAGTTCCCGATTTGAGAAGGTCTTCTATTGGCTCTCCTGAGCTCATATCTTGAAAGGCTCCGGACAATGTGTAATAACAATTATTTAGTTAGTGAAGACACATAAAATATAAATTAAATAATAAAATACTTTCTTAACATCATCCGTCGGTCGACCCCGGATGGCTAGTATCCCGAGGATTGGAGATGAGATAGATTACATATATATAGTCTAGTAATATCCCGATACCATATCATACAATTCTGCTGGCAATGTTGAAGCTGCTGCATCGGAATCTATGTCCCGCGACGAATTACTCTTTCCGCTGTTCCCATAAAGTCACATATTGAATGTGTCTTGACACACAATACATATGTTCTTCCTATACAAAAGATAAGTCACTTAGATATCTCTGATCAACCAAAGCCTCGGGAATATGTTGATCATAGCTGAACTGCCTCATAACCCTCTTAGGATAGTGAAACTCCACTATCTTGAAGCATATGAAGAGGACCTCTGCCCGCCAAAGATCGGAATCCACCATAATATGACTGTGATAAGGGAGCCAGTCCAACTATAAATGTTATTTTAAGAAAATAAATATCAAATAAATGTCAAAGATGAATAATAAACTTTAGCTGATCGCTGAGCATGAAATCCAACTCATCCCTATATGCTGTCAGTACATTACTCAAAGTAGAAGTCAAATAAAATGGTACGATCCACCTTGCTCCAAAAGGAGCATGCTCGTCGTCTACCTCTATGACATGATCTAATCAAGGACAAATAATAGGAGTACGTGACCATGCCTATATCTGAAGAAGAACAAGGGGTCAGCACATCTCTCGAGCAGTGTCCAAACATGATTTACATAGGCATCTATATAGAAAAGCAAGAACAGCACTACCCCAACTATAAGCCCCAACTGCATCAAGATCCTCCAACAACCTAAGATACCGAAGATAAATCATATTTCCCGATCTATCAAGAAACAACAATCCTCCAATAAGTAAGAAAATCACCGCACAAGCTCGGCGAATATAATCCTCATCCGTAGAAGAATCAAGTATATCCTCTGTAATCAAACCTTCTATAAGTCTCTTCTTCACTCTATGCCCAGATAACTCTCCCATTGGGAGGCGAAGTCCAAAGTAGACGCTCAATCATATCTAGCCACTGCACACTAGATAAAGTCCAACAGTCGCCAGTCATAGGTGCCCCGTTTATTCGTAACACCAATAACACCTCCAAATCCTACAATATCATAGTGACCTTCCTGAAGGTCAAGTAGAAAGTATGGGTCTCAATCCTCCAACGCTCGACCAAAGTAGTGATAAGATGATGGTCTAGCAATAAGTAACCACACTTAAAGACTCCCTCGAAACCACCCCCATCAATGCAATCAACCACCCTAGAAGGAGCTGTCTTACAATAATTAAACAAAGTGTGACTGAAGCATCGACACAAAAGTATAATGTTTTCATGCCCATCCCAGATGAGTGAAGACCAATGCTTGCCCTACCTAGTCATTACAGTAGCATCTAACGGTCCAGGATGCACATCAGTAGTCACTGGTTGCAAGTACTCCATATACATTTCATTATTTTAGGTAATTATTAGTCTCATACATAATTTAATTGTATAATAATTGAAGGGTTTAGAAATATAATAATTTAAGTGTTTTCGGGTTAATTTTTTAGGGTTTAATATTTATAGTTTAGGGATTAGTGTTTTTAGGTTAAGTTTGAAGGGTTAATTTTTTAGGGCTTTATGGTTTAGGCTTTAGGATTTTATGGTTTAGGTTATATGGTGTAAAGTTTAGGGTTTAGTGTTAATTTTTTAGGGCTTTATGGTTTATGCTTTAGGATTTTATGGTTTAGGTTATATGGTGTAAAGTTTAGGGTTTAGGTTTAGCATTTTAGTGTTTAGGGTTTTAGCATTTTATGGCTTAGGGTTTTAGGGTTTCAATCTTAGTGGTTTTAGGGGGTTTCAATCTTAGTAGTTTTAGGGTTTTAGCATTCTATAGTTTAGGGTTTCAATCTTAATGGTTTTAATCTTAGCGGTTTTAAGGTTTCAATCTTAGTGGTTTTAGGGTTTAGCATTTTATGGTTTAGAGTTTTAGGGTTTCAATGTTAATGGTTTTAATCTTAGTAGTTTTAGGGTGTCAATCATAGGGGTTTTAGGGTTTAAACATTTTATGGTTTAGGGTTTTGGGCTTTCAATTAAATGATTTTAGGGTTTTAAGGTTTTACGATTTTAGGATTTAGGATTTTAATTTAGGGTTTATGCTTTTATGGTTTAAGGTTTAGGGTTTAGGTGTACCAATTTTTTTTTATGGTTTTAGGGTTTCAGGTTTTTAATTTTAGTAGTTTTAGGATTTTACAATTTTAGGGCTTAGGATTTTAGGGTTTAGGGTCTTAGGTTATTAATTTATAATATATGTTAAAATTTATAAAAATATCTTTATATTATGAAATGTATAAAGTGGTAACTGATCAATTCAATAATAATCAAATCCTGAATCACTTCATCAATTTCAAAAAATTCATAATAATTCTATCAATTCCTCAAAACCATCAATTTTTCAAACTAAAATCAATTCTATAAAACATTCCCAAGATCAAAAAATTTCAAATTCTAAAATACTACATCAATTAACACCAATTTCATACTAATTCTAACCATTTCTAAAAGAAATGAAAATTTTCAAGCTAAAATAAATTCTAACTAATTCCCATGAATAAAAATTTCCAAACCCTAAATTACCACATCATTTTCATACAAAAAATTTACTCAAAAAATTACACAAATCTCGTATTCATTTACTCCAAATTTCTCAAAGCAATCAAAATTTTCAAACTAAAATAAATTCTAAAAAATTCCTAAGAATAAAAATTTCAAACCCGAACTCACCACACCATTTTCATACCAAAAATTTCATGAAATTACAAATATGTCATACCAATTTACTCTAAATTTCTCTGAGCAATCAATTTTCACAAACTAAAATTATTCTAACAAATTCCAAGAAAAAAATCCAAACCATAAATCACTACACCAATTTCATACAAAAAAATAAATAAATATTAGACAATAAAAATTAATTTAATTTCATGCCAATGATGAATGTCCGATGCTGCCACTGCTGTTGCTGACCTTCTCTGCTACCGTCGCAGTCGCTGATCTGCTCTACCACTGCCGCCGCCATCTACCTTCTTTCTTTCTCTCTCCCCTCTCCTCTACTTTCTTTCTTCTTTTTTCTTCTCCCCTCTCTACTTTTTTTCCTCTCCTCTTCTGCTATTCCTTTTCTTTTTTGCAGAAAGAAAACTGCACATTTGAAGGGGTTTTTTTTTTTTAACTCTATGTAACACGATATCTTATACACTATATGTGGTATTCTAAGAATATCACAAACAACAGATGCGATATGCTTTAGAATATTGCATATACTGTATAGATATAGCCATCTCATGCCACGTCGATCCACGTCAGATTTTCAACAGTAATTACTGCCGGATTAGGGATATCGCATATGCCATATGCGATATTGCTGAGCATTTTGCATATGGCATATCCAATATGCTTAGAATACAAAAAGAGGCATATTTTAGTATGAATTTTTTTAATAACAACTCAAAGTGGTCAAAAACCCCTAGTAAGTTGGGATGCAAAATTTCACATTGAATAATACCATCTCTTCGTAGTTCTTACTAGAAAATCCTTTCAAAAGAAAAGTTCTTACCAAGAAAATGAATGACAACAATGCTCGCGTTTACCAAGAATGTTTGCTGAACAGAACTTTTCATTTCTATGGAGACCTAACTAAGATAGTAAATGGGTCAGGTTCATACCCTGTCTATTTATACTGCACAAAATTTAACTTTTATATCCATGGGTTCATACCTGTAACCGAATCCATTTAGTTTCTATTAAATGGGTTTGGATAAGGTGTGATAACAGTCATATCCATTTACCCAGTAAAATAAAATAATATATAATGTATTTACATTATAATTTATTTTAGAGAAATTAGCTAAAAATAATCATGAACTATTTTTACTTTTCTATTTATATGTATTAACTTTTATTTTATCTTTTCTAACCATGAGTTATTTTTGTCTTTCTGAAAATAACCATCAACTTTTATTTTATCTTTTCTAATCATGAACTATTTTTGACCTCTCAAATATAGCCATCAATTCATGGTTGTATTTGAGAGGTCAAAAATAGTTCATGACTATTTTTAGAAGAACAAAAATAGTTCATGGTTAGAAAAAGATAAATAAAAGTTCATGATTATAAGTAGAAGATATAAAATAGTTCATGGTTAGAAAAAGATAAAATAAAATTTGATGGTTTTAAACAAAAAAGTTAAAATAGTTCACGGTTATTTTTAGCTAATTTCTCTTTATTTTATATATTTAAATTGATGTAAGTTTTTTTATCATTACTAAATTTTTATCTGTAAAGTTACAAATTTCGCATGTACTTATAACTTATAAATTCTATTTTCCTTTTGTAGAAGACAATATCATTTCAATTTTGTTCTTTAACTAGGGTATTTGAGATTTCTCGACTAATCTCGGAAGAGATCTACAGGGCAAAAGGCGAACCGTAACACAAGACTAAAAATGCAACTAAAGCATCTCCTAAGGTGACTTGAATTCAAGAACTCTCACTTGATAGTCGGGTAAAGGTACTCAAGGGAGGGTGCTTTGCAATCTGATTACCTCCTCATTGTCAAGATCATTTTTCTTTTGTAGAAGACAAAAGTAAGCATTTGGAGAATATAATTTGATTAAGATATTGAATTAGGGGTTATGTAATTTGATTGGGTTAATGTTTTGGAGAATTTCTATATTTGAACATTTAATCATTTCAGTTATAATTTTTTTTTAAAATTTTATTACTTTTTATTTAACAAGAAAATTTTTTTAAAAAATTATTTTAAACGAGTATATTCGAAACTTACCTATAGGGTAGGGTCTCGATAGACAAATGATATACCCGTCAAATTTAGAGACTAGTATGGACACATAATTTAGTAAACGGTTTCAATCTGGGAAAAGGTGTATCATACCTATCTGACCACATTTACAATCCTAGACCTATCACTAACAGTCATCGTTTCCATAACCACCTCTCCTCCATTATGGAATTGGTCCCAATATCTAGCTCCTAATTTCTGTAGCCAACCTCTATCATACGCTGAGCTATGGCCACTATTAGCATTAACACCAACAACTAAATTGATAACCACATATTAATGGCGTGGAAATGTCTTCCAAATCAGAATTCCTTATTTCACATACAAAGATGTGGTAGGTTCTATAGTGATAGTATGACTCGGGAGCCTTTGCAAGGTCCGGTCACAAGAGCCATAGCTAGAAGAATGGAGGAAGAGCACGAGAAAAGATAGCCATATTTAAAAAGATGATCCAAGACTTTGCTTGGCAAGTGATAGGAGCACTTAGGAACCAAGACAGCCTTAATTTCCAAGTTACAAGTGGAGGAAACCAAAAAGACATGTTTTGAAGAGCGTGCAGCTACAAAAGCTAAGGAAACTGGTCCAAGACCTACTGCCAACTGTATGTCTACCCCACCAACGCCAGTAGGGTTCTGGTCCAAAATCATTTTTAGAAAATCCGACCTACAGCCAACAGTAGGTCAAGGGCTACCGTCGTTGGTAGGTCTTGGGAAGCTGAAGATATTGAAGGTTTTTAACTCCTTTGACCCATCATTTTGATTGTTAAATTTATTTAGACTTGTAATTAAGTGGCCTAAGTGCCCATCAACTTATCTTAATCAAGATTAGCCATTGGGGTTAGGAGTTAATGATTTGGAACCTTATATTTATGTATTATTGCAGCCATTTTGTTAAGTTAGACATTGAATGAAGAATGAAAATTTGAAGAAAATTAAGAAATAGAACCTAGGGTTCTTGGGTTTCTCTTGCTTCCTTGTATATTAGGGAAATTATTTCCATTGTATAATCTAGTCAATCAATTCTTTAATTCAATTCAAGACTTCTTTGTTTAATTCCAAATCTTTTCTTTCCTTGAAGTGTTAGCTTTGGTACAACTAATGTTGCTTGGAATTAAGGTTCTTCTTGTGAGAGATGAATAAGTAAAGCCTCTAGGGCTTGGTTGATTCTCTCTCTTAGTAGGATATCTTTCTTGTACTTATTTCTTCTTTGTTTCCATTGTACTACGATTTGCCCTTGAAATTTCTCAACTTCTCAACACAAGATTATCAAGTAACCTCTTTAAAGGAGTTGCATCTTGGGAGTGTCGTTGGATTTCATTCAAGCCCTGGGAGATTCATATAATTAGGTATTAGAGCAAAGATCTTTTTGAGCTGAAGATTTATGTGTTTTGATTCTTAAATTTCAGTTATGTAAAAGCCAATTGATAGTATGTAAAAAAGGCAAAGTAATCTGGAATTTTCAAACAAAAAATTACATGTGAAAATTTTGAGATGGAAAGTATACCAAATGAGGCTAAAATTGCGTGAAATTGTCCTGTTTCAATCCTTATTAAGTTGTGGTTCTTTGGAAATAAATTTGACCTTATTTGGATTTGATTTGGTGGGTTAATTGAATGCAGTGTGCACACTGTTTCGAAATTGGAACTGTTGAGAACATGTATATTATAATCTCTAAAATTGCACGATATTTGTGACTAAATTCATCCTCTTTGAGTTATCATCTTTCTAAACTTGTTTGACTCAATTTGGAGTTGTATTCATGTAGTACTTGTGATTTTAGTGATAGAATGTCATTCTGCTCTGTTTTTTGAAATTAATCTTAGTACTTTGCCTGTCTTTTATTTTTGATGACCAATTGTCTTTGTTTTGAATTTGCAACTTCTTTGGATATATTTCTAAGTATTTTTTATCTCTTTCTGGGAATTAGACTTATGCATTGACTCATACTCTTGAATTAATCTTTGATAATCTTCGCATTCTACGTGTTTGATGAAATGCCTCTTTGACATCGTTTTTCTTATCTATTGAGAATTGCTTGCTTGAATTTGCTTTGGGGAGTTTTCTTATAATTTTGAAATTCTAGAAATCACGAATCAACCCCAGTAAGTTAGGAATAGGAAAGGCAAAAGGGTGAGATTATCATTATAAAAGTCATAGAGAGTGAGTGTAAACACGAGGGTTGAGTGTTGTCCACTTGGAGCGATACACTTAGGGATTTAGGTGAGGTCCTTTGGTTTTTTCTATTACTTGTTTTCTATTTTGTAGGTGTAAATTTTATAATAATGTATGGGATGAAGAACTACCGAAAGAATATGATAAAGACCATGAAAGCTATGATCATGGTGCCCATACTCATGAAGGATATAACTTTGGTGCTTACGCTAAGAAAGATTGTGATGTAAGGTGGAGGTATCCAAGGAGTATGAATGCCTTTTATGGGAATGAAAAATATGGAGATGAACTGGTCGTGATTTTTTTAACAAAGTTTTTTAAACCCAATACTTGCAAGTGTACAAGATATATTTAATATGGCATCAGGTTATCGAACTAAAAAGAAAAGCTTAACTACTTACATTATTATCTTCCTAAACTAATTTTATAAAAAGAATCAAATTTTATTATCTAAAAGTTATTCCTAAATTAAGAAAAACTAATGAATAAAATAACAAGAGCTTAATCAAAGAGATGATTTAGAACCTTGAATCCACCACTAACCTATATAGTAATGGTTTAATTTTATTTAGGAGAAAAGATTAGATCTTTATGTGGTGATCTAGGCTACATGCTTCGATTCACTAAAGAAATATATTGTTCTTAAATGCATGACATAATTCATTTAACCATTAGCATGACTTATTCAATTCTATAACATAAATCATCTAAAATTAACATGAACTATTCAATTCTAAAACCCACAATATACTTGCAAAAATCACATATCTCTCATACTCAAGACTACAAGAACTAAGCATGGATAAAAATATTAATTAACCCAAACGATTATTCTACAAGAACAAACACAAAGAATTAATTGCATCAAACAAAGAAACATCCAAAGATATGTAATCACGTAAATATTATAATAAATCTCCCAAAATAAAATAGACTAAAGTCACATGGCTAAGATTTCATCAAAATTCTAAAAAGAAAATTAGTTCATAATTAAAGGGAAAGAAGGAACCAATTTCTTGGAGTAGATCATAGCTTTCTTCCAATCAAATTTGCTAGCAACTCTTATTTTTTCTACTGCTACTTTGGAATTTCCTGCTGCATGCGCAACTGCTGTTTTTCCTCTTTTAAAGCTGTTATGCAGCTTCCTCTTCTCCCAACAACTCTTTCTGTCTTTCTATTTTGCGCAGCTGCTTCCTTTTCTTATTTCTAAAGCAGCTTCTTCTTTTCTTTTCCAATTGTGACTCTCTACAACTACTGCTTTTTGTGTGGTGGGCTAGCCTTTTTTTCCTTGTCTTCTGAGTAGCGTTTCTCTTTTTTTCTTTTTCACCGTGGGCCACTTCTTCTCTTCTTTGTCCACCATGGGCTGCTTTTTTTCTTTCTTGCAGCTGTGGGCTTCTTTTCCTTTATCACCAGGCCTACCACCGACCTCCATATAAATTAAATATATTAAATTAAATATAATAATTAAGATTAATAAATAATATATTCTCAAAAAACTAATAAATAAATTTACGGTGTGTATTTGTACCAAAAATCGACTTTATCAAATCTCACCCTGATGAAGAGGATTCCCGACATCATCGGTTCGCTTAACTCATTTGTGGAGTATAGGTACGCTACCTTCAAAGTAGTAGCTGAAGAATATTGTAGCCTCCTCAATTGCAAATTGATCCCTCGACTCTTGCCTTATTTTCTATTGTCTTCTTTATATGGTATAAGTACCTAATATATTGCTAGTATATTAGAATATGTTATATAATTTAATTAAAATGTAGTTTGACAAAAATTAAGTGAAGTTGTGTAAGTTACGTCTAGAAGGGGTACGCACCTGTATTGGACGTGACCACATACTCTCATCTCGTACGGCAAATGAATCATCAAATGCTCCATAACATCGAAAAAACCCAGAGGGAATATGCATTCTAACTTTCATATCAAAATGAGAATGCTTTCCTCTAATTCACGCATATGAGACTCATTATCTTCGGCGCACACAAGTCCCGGTAGAAGAGACTCAACTCGGCCAAGGAACTCCACACTTTCGCCAAAAGAAGCTCTATAAAGGAGATGGGCAAAAGTCATTCCATAAACACGTGACAATCATGAATTTTGATGCCTATCATCTTCATTTCTTTATAATCAACGCACCTTCCTAAGTTAGATATATATCCATCCGGCAAGTGTAACTCTTTAACCCAATAAAGCACCATTTTCTTTTGTTCCTTCGTCAAGCTGTAACGTGTTGTTGGCTTCGAACACTTATCCCCACTGCTCTCTTCCATCAACAAGATCGGCCCGTTGCAATACAAATGTAGATCTTGTCTAGCCTTCATATTATCCTTTGACTTTCCTTTTATTTCCATAATTGTGTTGAAGATACTATCAAAACTATTCTTTTCATTGTGCATCACGTTAATGTTATGACGCAATAAAAGGGTACGCCAATAAGGAAGATCTCAAAATATACTCCTCCTTATCAAGTTGTGATCCTACCCCCTATCATCTTCCTTCTCTAACTCATTTCTTGTTTCTACGATTTTTTAAAAGTGCCAGACCCTTTCCCATATCCAATCTCCCGAAAGTCTTGGTGGCAGCAAGGAGCGGTCTTCATTTCTACCATTCTTGAAAGACTTGGAATCTCGTCTAAATTGATGACCCGATGGCAAGAAACATTGATAGCGATCGAACCAAGATTTTTTTCCCCTATTTTGTAATCGAAATGATTGTGTCTATTCCATGCAATACAAACAAGCCAATGTCCCCGTTATACTCCAACCGCTCAAAATAGCATACACCAGGAAGTCACCAATGGTCCAAAGAAGTGGGGCCCATATTTGGATTGTTGTTTCTTTGATTTGTCATAAGTAAGGGTCCTAACATCCCAAAACTAATTTAATTCATCTATCAAATGTTGCAAATAAATATCCAAGTCATTTTTCGGATTCTTCGGAGCCAGGATGAGAACCGTTAAGAACGTTACCTCATTTTTTATACACATCCAAGACGCAAAGCTATATGTAATTACCATTACTGGCCACGGAGAGTATGTCTTTCCCGCCATTCCAAAAGGTGAAAACCCATCCGTACACAAGCCAAGCCTTTCATTCCTTGTTTCTACTGAAAAATCTGAGTAAGTCCTATCAAAATGCTTCCAAGCTTCCTCATCCTTAGGATGAATCATCACATCCGGCTCTTGTGAGCTTTCAGAGTTCCATCTCAAGTATTAGACAGTTCTTTTCGAGGTATACAATCTTTGCAGTCTAGGAGTTAATGGAAAATAAAACATTGTCTTCACTGGTCTCTTCGGCACAAGTTTCCTCTTCTTTCCCCTCTCTTCTTCCTACTTATCTTGTACTGGTGACTACCACAAAACTTACATTTCATTCTGTCCGAGTCCTCCTTCCAATAAAGCATACAACCATTAGGACACACATCAATCCTTTGAACAGGTAATCCTAACCCAGATATCAATTTCTACATCGCGTACCAATGTTCAACCATATTATTTTCCTGGCAGCAAATGTTTTTTTATGAATGCATAAGCATCATCATACAACTTTTGAGTCTATTGATTCTCTAATTTAATGTACAACAACTTTGTACAAGTAGATAACACTGAATGTCTGTCATCGCCTTCAACCAATGGTGTCTCTAATGCTTTTAATATGTTAACAAACTTTTTTTTCCATAGGATTAGGTGGTTCTTCATGATTAGTTTCTTCATGAGGGATAGAGTTCGGACCGGTTGCATCAATTATTATCTCACAATATGAGTTTATTTCCTCTGGCATTGACTGTGAACTTTCTACCCCAATCTCTGACCGGTTATACCGGCACGTTCCGTAAAAACACATCCCTCATCATGAGACATATTTTATCACAATGACTTGTCTGATTATGATAAGAAGGTACAAAACCCACCGTAAAAGATGATCCTTCACACCATCCACTTATATAAATTTCTTATTTTTACACTTTGCACATGGACATCTCATCTCCTTTATACTTCCATTATTCGTTTCAAGATAATCATGAATAAAACCATTCAACCCATTAATGAATTCACTTTTAAGACCCTTAACCCCAGGAACAAGTCGTTCTTTGTACATCTAACTACGATCTCGTATATTTTTTATAGATTCTAAGAATCATTAGGAGAAAGAATTGTTAGTTCCATAACTTCTAAGTTACGATTATAAAGTTTATATTTTCGAAGTACTTAAAAGTCTTATATAAACTTATAGTCTTAACCAGAAGATATAACTTATACTCATTTATAATACTTATAAACAAGGTTCCTTTCTTTGTAAGCATAACAAAGTTTCTCTTAAATGATTAAAAAGTTCAAACTTCTCTTTTATTTTAAGTTTTACGTTAAGTTATTACTAAAACATCTAAGTTTTTCATTAGTTTAAAAAAATTTTGTTAGAGTTTCCTCTCTATTAGGTATTTTTTCCAGGCACATAGGCCACTCAAACAAGCAACAAATACATAACAAACAAAAAGTTGAGAGTCAAGACTCTCCCATAAAGCTTTAAAGAGCTAGGGCTCCCTCATAAAAGTTTAAAGAGTTTAAGATCGTTTTTTTTCCCAAGAAATAAAAACAAAACCATTTTAACTTCTTTATATGAAAGGAGAGCATTTCAAAATTACAACACAAAACACTGAGAGTTTCAAAATATTAAAAAGTAGAGAGTTTCAAAAGAACAATGACAATGTAGCATTTATGATTGAACAAGAATTTGTGACAATGGCAATGTAGCATTTATGCAAGAGACTCATTTAAAGCCCTCCCTAGTCCCTGTTACATGTTCCTTAAGTGCTTCAAATTCACGCTCTACCAAGTAATTTTGATGATCCTAATAGAACTTAACAAGAAGAAAATGCCATCAATAATATACTAATGAATTCATTCTTGAACTTCCAATGATCCAAAACCCAAAGATAACACAAGGATTGTTTAACTAAATGAATAAAACTCAGAAAAAACACTATAGGAAACTTCTCTGGGGAGCATCATTACTGATCAAGGCATCATAAATTCATAACACAATAAACTCAACACAAACAGCTAAAAAATCTAAGTTTTTTATACGATTGAAAAAATTTTGGCAGAGTTTTCTCTATATTATGGGCATTTTCCAGGCACACAGGCAACTCAAACAAGCAACAAACACACAACAAACAAAAATTAAGAGTCAAGGCTTCCCCATAAAGCTTTAAAGACACAGGGCTCCCCCATAAAATTTTAAAGAGTCAGGGCTCCCCATAAAACTTTAAAGAGTGGAGGCTTCCCCATAAAACAAAATTTAAACTAAATAAACACATACCTCTAATGTGTATATAAGCCCAGAGGGTATATTTGTAATGTTTTGACTATGATTAACTTATGTTTTGTGATAATAGAAATAGTTTTATAAGAAGAGAAAAAGATGCACAAAAGGAGTCTCAAGGGTAATCTAGAAAGAAGCAAAAGATCAATCAAGATTACAAGATTTTATGAAGATGAAGTGATCAAATTAAAAACCTTGAAGACAAGAAGAATGATTAAGGATAGCATTATAAAGTATTTATGTAAAACTCCCTAACTTGTTTCTTTGATTTTTGATCAATTATGTTAGTTCCTTAGAATAATTTTTTTTTTTTGAGAAATTATCCTTGAAAAACTAAGGGCTCTTGATAATGTTTTGATGATTGAAAACTGTTACTTGTTTTTAAAAGTTTTTAGTTCAAGAATACATTTTCTGAAAGTGAAGGAAAATCTATGTTTTATAGGAAAACCGATTGTCCGGGGTCATCTGATTTTTGTTCAATCATACAATTTTTTACCTTACAGAAAATCAAACGTCCTATTTTTGAACTCACACAAAAAAATCGGTCATCCAATTTTAAATCGAACGTCCAAATTTTTCTTAAGCTTGAATACAATCGTCTTCCTATTTTTACTCTCCAAGAAAATCGTTGGGGTTTGTGTGCCAAACCCTTGAAGGGTAGTACTCATTTTTTAGTACTTTGTAAAAGCTTGTGACTAGTGAAATTTGTGAAATCTTTGAGTTACATCTCAATGTAGTAGATGTAGCTCTATTGAGAGAGTGAACCACTATAAATCCTTTGTCACTCTCTTTTGTGTTTTGCTCATTATCTTTATGTTTATTGATTGATTCTTGTTGATAAAAGAGAATTTGTTTGGTCAAGAATTTTATTAAAAGAGTTATTAAATTCTTCTCCAAACAAAATTGGAGGTTCTAATTTTTTAATTGTGCAAAAGTTTTTAATAATCCAAAAACCTTATTCACCCCCTCTCCCCCACCCCCCCCTCAATTGGTATCAAAACCGGTCTTTTTTCAAAAGTCTTAACATGCTAAGAAGCAAAAAATCTTTTATAAAATGGCTAGTATTTCAAACTTACCTTATATAGAGAGCTCTTCTACAAATAGACCTCCACTTTTTAATGGTATTAATTATACTTTTTTGAAGTCAAGGATTAAAATCTACATTTTCTCTATTAACTTTAACCTTTGGAGTATTGTAGAAAAGGACCTTTTGTCCCCTAAAAAGATGGAAGAGTCAAGAAGGTTGAGGAATTTGACGAATTTTACTCAAGAAAGATGACTCTCCATTTTCAAGCCATGAATATATTAAGTTTTTCTTTGGATTGAAATGAGTACAATAGAGTGAGCGGATGTGATTCAGCTCATGAAATGTGGAAATTGCTAGAAGTCTCTCATGAAGGCACAAATCAAGTAAAAGAATCAAAATTGGCCATGTTGGTGAGAGACTATGAATTATTCATGATGAAATAAAATGAAAGTATTAGTGACATGTTCACAAGATTCATCAACATCACAAATGGGCTAAAAGCATATGGAAAAGAGTATACAAGGGGAGAAGTAAATAGAAAAGTTCTTGATGCACTCCCAAAGGCATGGCAACCAAAAAATCTTGCCATAGAAGAATCCAAGGATTTGAGACTTCTTCCGATTGAAGAGCTCATAGGATCCCTTCTCACCTATGAGATGAAGATAAAAAGATTAAGGAAATGGAAGAAGAAGACAAGGGAAGAAAAGGTGTGGTACTCAAAGTAAATGAGGAAAAGCAAGCAAGTTCACCCAATAATGAGGATGAAAATGATGAAGATGAAGATATGACTTTACAAGAAAGGTTTCAATGAAAGAGGGAAAATACCTCTATTCAAGAAAGGAGGACAAAGTTCCTCACTCTTCAAGGCTAGATGTTTTGTATGCAATAGCACCGGCCATCCTGTAGCCGATTGTCTAAAATCCATAGAAAAGGAGAAAGGAGCATTAGAAGCAAATCTTGAAGAAATAAAGAAAAAGAAGAAAGGTAAAGGCATATAAGAGCTTGGGATCAAGATTCAAGTGAGGGTGAAGGAGAAGAAAAAGCCAACATGTGCTTCATGGCATTAGAAAATGAGGTACAATTTTGCACCTTCTAACTTCTCTAGTCTTATTGATGATGATGATGATGATGATGATGATGATGATGATGATGATGATGATCCTAATTCTATTCTTGTTGAAATTCAAAAACCTTAGGGGGGGGGGAGGGGGTGAATAAGGTTTTTGGCTAATTTTAAAAAATCTTTTGCGTGAATAGAAAGATAAACCTCCAATTTGTTTGTGAAAGAATTCTAAAACTCTTTTCGATAAGAATCCACACCAAACAAAATCTTATAGTTTTGGCAATCAAGAAATGAGCATAGAATTAAACTTTAAAGAACATGCACAACAATTTATAGTGGTTCACTCTCTCAAAGAGCTACATCCACTACCTTGAGACTCAACCCAAGGATTTCACAAATCCACTATCTTCAAAGTTGGTTACACAACAACACAATGAGGATCACCCTCCAAGGGTTTTACACAAAAACCTCAAAGTTTACACAACAAACCAATACAACAAATTTATCAAAGGATCACCCAAAGGGTTTTCCACAAACCTTTGATCACAATAAAAGAATAAGAAGAGTAAGGAACATATTACCAAATGAGCTTGAGAAGAGGAAGATACAACTCAATGGAATACTTCTACAAGCACCTCTTTACTTCTTCTTTGATGGATGATCAACAATGAAGCTCCAATAAGATTTTTCTATTTGTATGTATGAGATGAAAATCTTTGAAAGAATGTACTTTTAAAGCTCTTTAAATGTTCTAAAATAATCTCAATCAAGTTTCAATTCAACCTCTATTCATTTTTGCAGCTGATCAAAGTCAATATATATATATATATATGAAGGAGAAGAAAGTGGCCGCTACACTGTGTCACGGTAATATTTTTGCAGTAAAAGACTAAAACCGGACGACCAGTTTTAGAAAACGGACGACCTATTTTTGAAACAGAAAGATTCGGACTCATCCTACAAAAATCGGATGATCCCTCTTAAAAATCGGACGACCTATTTTTCTAAAGCTAGAAAAATCGGACGACCGATTTTAAAAGTGGACGTCCGATTTTAAAAATCGGATGACCTGTTTTAAAAATCGGATGACAAAATCGGATGACTAGTTTAAAAATCGGATGACCCTTTTTTTTCAGCATGACTTAAAAGCCAGTTTTCCTTAAACAAGCCAGTTTTCCTTAAACAAAAAGAACTTTCCTTCACATTTCAAAATATGTATTCTTGAGACTCTTTTAGAGATAAGAAAACTTTTGAAGGCATCAAAAACTCTATCAAGAATACTTGGATTTTTCAAGAATAGTTTATAAAAAGAAATTCATCCAAGAAGCTTCACACTTGATCAACAAACAAAAATGAGAGTTAGGGAGTTTTACAAAATACCTTAGCATATCCCTAACTAAGACATAAGTCTTCAAGGTCTTCAATGCCTTGATCTTGGAATGACTTGATCTTTCCTTCTTCATTATGCTTTAATTCCAAGATCTTTTACTTCTTATGTAGTGTAGCCTTGAGCCTCCAAAAATGCTTCTTTTGTTCTATAGAGACTAAGCTATACTCATCACGCAAGCATATGTTAATCATAATAAAAAACATATACAATAATGCCCTTAGGGCTAACAGAAATGTATGATGAACTTAAAAAGATTAAAGAAACAAGGAGTTGAAAAACAAGACTGAGGATTTATTAAAGGAAAATTCAAAACTTGTTTGTGAAACCAAAACTCTTCTTGAATATTTAGAAGTTTCGAAAAATGAAGAGGATTTCTCAAACATAGAATTTCAAAAACTTGTTATAGTGGACAAAAATATTTGTGAAAAAGTTCTTTCTCTTGAGAAATGCATGGTTGATTACAATGATTTGAAGAAAAAGGTGAGTTATCTAACTATATGTATTGAAAAATTTACAAAAGTAAAAGAAAATTTTGAAAAACTTCTTGTCTCTCAAAGATCACTGTTTGACAAAAATGGTATTGGATATAGTCACTCCAATACTTTTTCAAACCAAACACGCTTTGTAAATGGTTCTTCATCCTTCTCACATCTTTGTTGCACATATTGTGAAAACAATGGTCAAAAGGCCACAAAATCTTTTATAAAGATAAAGATTGAAATAGGAGTAAAAATCATTTGGAAAGTAAAAGAAAAAGCAACTAATATTCATGGACGCAAAAGGATATGGTACCAAAAGTCATCTCTATTCCTTCTATTGTAAGAACACAAACCAAGTTCAACTAAATGGTACTTGAATAGTGGATGCTCAAGACACATGACTAACAACACATCTCTTATGAGTGAGCTTAAGGAAACCGAAAGTGGTTTTGTCACCTTTGGAGATAAGAAGAAAGGAAAAATCATTGGTATAGGTAACATCGGTAACGGTTCTTCTTCTTTAATTAAGTAAGTTCTCTTAATTGACGGATTAAAGTTCAATTTTCTTAGTATTAGTCAATTATCTGATAATTGTTGTAAAGTTATTTTTGAAAGTGATTCCTCTTCTAACATTGATAAGAATGAAAACAAAACAATTTTTGTTGCAAAAAGAGTTGGAAATGTCTATGTTTCAATCTTGAAGATCTTATTTCTCAAAACTTAAATTGCCTCTCGGTTTATGATAATGATGCATTTTTGTGGCATAGAAGGCTTGGCCATGTTAGCATGGATTTACTAAACCATCTTTCTTCAAAAGAGCTTGTTAGAGGCTTAACAAAATTACATTTTGAGAAAACTAAACTTTATTATGTTTGCCAATTTGGAAAACAAGTTAAGGCCTCTTTTAAACCAAAGAAGATGATTTCTACTTCAAAACCTTTAGAACTCATTCACATGGATTTATTTGGACCGATGAGGACCACTAGTCTTGGTGGTAAGAGGTATGCTTTTGTTATAGGGTATGATTTTTCAAGATTCACTTGGACATTGTTTTTAAGCCAAAAGGATGAGGTATTTCAAGAATTTGTCAAACTTTTCAAAAGTGTTCAAACTATGTGATGATTTTTGTATTACACACAATTTTTTGGCCACTAAAACCCCATTACAAAATGGTGTTGACAGGGAAAACCGCACTTTACAAGAATGGCAAGATCAATGCTTTGTGAAAACTCTCTACCAAAATATTTTTGGCCCTAGGCGTTAACACCACTTGCTACGTAATGAATCGTGTTCTCTTGAGACCATTTTTGAAGAAAACTCCTTTTGAACTTATTTTTAATAAAACTCTCTCAATTGGCTACTTCAAGGTTTTTGGATGTAAATGCTTTATTTTAAACACTGAGGACAATCTTGGAAAGTTTGATAGAAAATCTGATGATGGAATGTTTCTTGGTTACTCTTGAAACAAGAAAGCTTATAGGATTTACAACAAAAGAACCTTATGAGTTGAAGAGTCAATTCATGAGAACTTTGATGAGTCTAACATTTTTTAAAAGAAATATGATGATGACATAGATAATTCCTTGAGCAACCAACCATTGCATACTCAAACTATGGAGGAACATGCAAAGGAGGAAGAAAAGATTGAAGAAAAACAAGAGAATGATCAATTGATATATCCAAAGGGACACTCCAAGGATGAAATCATTGGTGATGTATCATAAGGGGTAAGAACAAGGAGGTATTTTATTATCTCAAATTAAACCTAAGTCTATAGTGATGCTTTATGTGATGAGTTTTGGATTATTTCAATGCAAGAGGAACTTAATCAATTTGAAAGAAAAAAAGTTTGTACTTTAAGCCTAAGAAACAAAGCTAGACTTGTTGCCCAAGGATTTAATCAAGAAGACGGCATAGATTTTGACGAAACCTTTGCTCTGGTTGCTAGACTTGAATCCATAAGAATGCTTTTAGCTTTTTCTTGTTTTAAAGGATTCAAGCTTTTTCAAATGGATGTTAAAAGTGCATTTTTAAATGGTGATATTTAGGAGGAAGTTTATGTTGAACAACCTCCCGGTCTTGTATATGAAAAATTTCCAAACTATATTTATAAACTTTCAAAAGCACTATATGGTCTAACACAAGCTCTAAGAGCTTTGTATGAAAAATTAAGTGGCTTTATCCTTTCAAACAAATTTTCAAGAGGTGTGGTGGACACAACCCTTTTTACAAAAACCTCTTGTAATAATAATCTTCTACTTGTCCAAATTTATGTGATATTATTTTTGGACCTACTAATGTTTGTTTGTGTGAAGTGTTTGCCACACTAATGCGAAAGGAGTTTGAAATGAGTATGATGGGAGAATGGACTTATTTTCTTGGACTTCAAATTAAACAAACCAAAGAAGGCATCTTCATCAATCAAGAGAAGTATACAAAGGAACTTCTTAAAAGGTTTGGGATGAGCGATGCAAAAGGAATAGGAACTCCAATGAGCTCAATGTTGAAACTTGACAAGGACGAAAAAGGTAAAAAGGTAGATTAAAAATAATATAGAGGTATGATCGGAAGTTTGCTTTATTTAACGGTTAATAGGCCGGATATTATGTTTGCTGTTTGTGTGTGTGCTAGATTCCAAGCTTGCCCCAAGGAATCTCATTTAATAGCTGTTAAGCGTATTCTAAGATATTTAATATCCTCTTATGATTATGGATTATAGTACTCTAAACAATCTTGTTTTGATCTTATCGCTTACACGGATGCGAATTATGACGGATGTAAGGTAGAAAGGAAGAGTATTAGCGAAAATTACCAGTTCTTGGGGGGATGCTTAGTGTCCTGGTACAACAAGAAGCAATCATGTGTGTCCTTATCAACCTCCGAAGCAGAATATATAGCAGTCGGTTGTTATTATTCTTAGGTACATTGGATGAAGAATAGTTTACTTTATTTTGGTTTTGATTTTAAAAACATACCTATTTTATGTGATAACACAAGTTCAATAAATTTTTCTGTAAACCCTATACAACATTCAAAAACTAAACATATTGAAAATTAAACATCATCTTATAATAGATCATCTTGCAAAAGGAGATGTACTTTTAGATTATAGTTGCACAGAAGATCAAATTGCTGATATTTTTACAAAAGCTCTTTCTGAAGATCTTTTTTTTTTTTTTTAATTTAAGGAAATTATTTGGGGTTGGTAAATTCCAAGACTAATGTGTGCTTTGATTTTCAGATTTTTCTTCATCTTTTAAGCCGAGATTTTCGAACCATAAATCAAACATACCTTAAGAAAATCGGGCTTATGCTTTCCTTAAAAAGTTTCAAGATTTTTTCTTTACAAGAAAGCCGAGAGTTTCAGAATCGGATGCATAAAAAAAATTGGAAGTCCGATTTCTTTTTTCATAGTCAAATTAGACGACCATTTTGAAAAACTGGTCAATCAGTTTTTCTACTTTTTTTAGGGAAATTGTATTTATGTATTGGAAAGCTTTCATTTGTTTTACTCTCTCTCTCTCTACAAATCCGCTATTTCTCTCTCTAAAAACTACTGTCCGTTTCTCTCAATCCTTCTAAAAAACCGATCACTCTCTCCCTCTGAAACCGCCCTCAACGTCGACTCTCTCTCTCTGTCTCTCAAAGATTGTTCTCTCTCAAAACCCTTTATCAAAACCCATAACTCTCCTACTTCAAAAATGGTGAAAGTGAAGAATGCCAATGTTGGAAAAGAAGAAACTATGAAGATGGAGGAAGTAGAGAGGTGGAAAGACTTGGAAAGAAAAAGGCAAAAGAGTGACAACTGAAGTGAGTCCACCAGAAAGGTTCATCTCTTTCAAAGAAGCTGCAAACGTTGAAGAATGGACAAGAAAAAGGAGAAAGATTACTACAAACATGCACTCTTTTGTTATGCTAGCATTACATGAGCATAGAAGAATGAATTTTGGATTTATGGTCATTGAACACATGCTAGCCACTCAGACTTCTTCTACAAAATGTTTACCATATGGTTGTTTTCCCGCTAAAGTCTTCCAATACTTTGTGCTAAATTTGGTTGGAGTTGGTGATCACATTGGTATTGGAAAAATCTATAACAAACATACCTTCAAAAGAATGGCATTTTCAAGAAATGAGGAAGGTATGTTGGTAAGAAGAGGACAAGATGATAATGATGAGAGTAATGAAGATGATGAAGAAAATGAAGGGTAGGAAGCAATGAACATTGATGAAGAGGAAAGTGAAGAAGAACTGGAAGAGGAGACTTTTAGAAGAGAAATGAGACAAAAGAAGTGGCAAGAAAGAGTTGAAGAAGGTCGATCATCCGGAAGTATATCTCAACTTAGATGGTAGCCTCTATGCAAGACTCAATGAATGGCCATTTTGATGCCCTAGATGGAAAGATATCATATATTCAAGAAAGGGTGATGAGATTATAAGCAAGAGGAAGAGCAGAAGACATATGACGCAATGAAGAAAGCAAAACTAAAAGGGAGTTTCAAGCTAGTTAGCTTATGTTTCATTTCTTATGATTAACATCTTAAGTTTCATTGGTTTTGTTTCTTTTTGGTTATTAACTATTTTTGAACTTATTGACTATTGCTTATGAAGTCTTGTTTTTAAAACTGTTGTCTTCTTTGCTTATTTTGGAACTCCATGATGATATCTTAATAATGAGAGTTCCATTGATCTTTTTCAATGATTCCTTATATTCCTTGTGCTTTTTGAGTTATAACAAAAGGGGGAGAAAAATATAAGATGCTTCATGTTGGTGGATTAAGTTGATACATTATGTTGATGCTTCATGTTGGTGGCATTATGTTGATGCATTAAGGGGGAGACATATAAGATGCATATTATTTTGTTGTTATTGTCTTCATGACTCTGTGTTGATGCTGCCTTGGTGTTCTAACACTTTGTGTTGGCAGCATTCTTTGAGTTGCATAAAGCTTTATGAATTATGCCTTGTTCCTTATATGGCCTTGAGTTTTATTGATGATTTTTTGATGCCATATCTGTTGTGAAGCATGCCTAAAAGGGGAGCTTTAAGTTTTTTTTAGCTATTTTCAAACCTTGGCTTGTTTTTAAAGTAAAAGGGGGAGTCCTTTCTCTCTCATATTTCTTTTTATGCTTAGTTCTTAATGCTGATCTTTTGAAGCATTCTCTTAGCTTAACCATATTCTTTTGTTCTTTATAGTCAACCATCTTGCATCTTGGTTTGTCATAATAAAAAAAAAGAAGATTGTAAAGCCTAAGAGCATATTTTTATTATTTTGATTATGATTAACTTGTGCTTTATGATAATAGAACTAGTTTTATAAGAAGAACAAAAGATGCACAAAATGAGTCTCAAGGGTAATCTATAAAGACGCAAAAGATCACTCAAGACTATAAGATTTTATGAAGATGAAGTGATCAAGTTAAAAACCTTAAAGACAAGAAGAATGGTTAGGGATAGCTTTAAAAGGCATTGATGTAAAACTCCCTAACTTGTTTCTTTGTTTTTTGATCAATTATGTTAGCTCCTTAGAAGAAATTATTTTTCAAAAATTATCCACGAAAAACTATGTTCTTTTGATAATGCTTTGATGATTTAAAAGTGTTACTTGTTTTTAAAAATCATTACTTCAAGAATACATTTTTTGAAATTGAAAGAAAATCTTTGTTTTATAGGAAAACCGGTCGTCCGAAAGTTTCTAAGTATAAAAATCGGTCATTCAATTTTCGTTTAGGTAAAAATTGGTCATCGGATTTTTTACCTTAAAGAAAATCTGACGTCCTATTTTTGAACTCATACAAAAAAACCGGTCATCTAATTTTAAAATCGGACGTCCAAATTTTTTTAAGCTTGAAGAAAATTGGTCTTCCTATTTTCACTCTTCAAGAAAATCAGTCATCCGATTTTTTGTTCTTCAAGAAAATCGGACGTTCGGTTTATATTACTGTAAAAAAATGACCATTGCTGCTGACAGTAATGGCTATTTTTTTATCTTCACATATAAAAGGACTATTGATCAGCCATAAATAAGTAGTAGTTGAAGAAGTTTTAAGAACACTTTCAAGAGCATTAAAGAGTACATTTTCAACCTTCTTTATATTGAAAAGAAAAACTCCTTGGAGCTGCATTTATCGATCATTTTCAAAGAAGGGGGAAAGGAAGCTTGTCGAAGCATGCAAAAAGTTGTATCATTTTCTTATCAAGTTTCTTTGTTAATATTGATCCATCTCTACTCTCTCATCTTAAATTATGATCAAAGGTTTTGTAGAAACCTTTTGGGTGATCCTCTGATATTTTGTTATCTTATTTTGTCTTGTGATCTTTGAGGTTTGTGTGCAAAACCCTTGAAAGATGATCCTTATTGTAGCACTTTGTAAATCTTGAGACTAGTAAAATTTGTGAAATCCTTGAGTTTAAGTCTCAAGGTAGTGGATGTAACTCTATTGAGAGAGTGAACAACTATAAATCCTTTCTCTCTCTCTCTCTCTCTCTCTCTCTCTCTCTCTCTCTTTTATTTTGCTCATTATCTTTTTGTTTATTGTTTAATTATTGTTCATAAAAGATATTTTGTTTGGTTAAGAATTTTATTAAAAGAGTTATTAGATTCTTCTTCAAACAAAATCGGAGGTTCTAATTTTTTAATTGTGCAAAAAAAATTTTATTAGCCAACAACCCTATTCACTTCCCTCCCCTCCCTCTCTTCCTACCCCCCCTCCCCCCAAGGTTTTTCATATATGATGGAAAATATTTCAACGAAATCCTCACGATAAAAACTATAAGAAAAAAAGATAATAATATTTTTTAGCATACTTAAAACTCAAAACTTGAAAGATAAGTTAGAAAGGTATTACATTTTACTCACTTATTATCTTTCAAGTAAGAAGAGAGGAAAAAGGTATAGTATAAATGAATCTATTTAATTGAATCAAACTTTATCCTTTTAGCATTACTCTTAGGATTATACATCCCATTTTAAATAATCTGAAGACTATAATATTAATGCAGTAATAACATAAATAATTACTTTTTAGACAAAAAGAGAAAACTTTTATATTTGAAAAGAAGACTTTGCACAAGACAACATCAATCAAACCCAAGAATTGTGCTACATTAATGCTCACCAAGATTAAACCTAACTAGACATATTATCATCATTTTAAACAAGAATTTAAGAAAACTTTGCAATTTAAAGCTGAATTAATTGCCAGCATTACTTAAAGCAACATTCTCAATTAATACAAAAGAAGAAACAGTTGGGCTATCAAATTCATTTGAATTCTGGAAAATTTAGAAGCAAATAAGAAGATAAAAATCAAATTAATTGATCACTTCCCATTGAACATTAATCCCTTGATTGTTTTTATCCTCCATAACTAATCATTCAATAACTGAAACCAAAGATTAGAGAAAGGAAAAAAAAAGGACTAATCAAATTCTCAGAACAAAATGCAATATCACCAAACAAAAAATCCTAACACTGAAAAATATTTGTAAACAAGAACCTGAAAACATATATATATATATATAGTTTTATAACTAATAAAAACATATATTAAAGTTGAGAAATAGAAAAAAAAATAACCCAACTGACCTGTCCAGCAAACGGCGGCAGTGGCGAGCTTCTACGGCCATGGCAAACTCTTTGTCCAGCGGCAAGGACTGTAGCTTCATCATCAGAGAAAATAGAAGAAAATTAAAAGAAGAAGAAGAAGAAGAAGAAGAAGAAGAAACGGCTATGCCTTAATATATATCTATATATATATATAGAGAGAGAGAGAGAGAGAGAGAGAGAGATGGAGAGTGAGAGACCTTACTTGTTGGAAAACGGCAACGGCGCCGGTGGGGGGTGGCTACACCAGTTGGTCATGTGTGGTGGTGGTCGCTGTCAGTGAACTCGTGGGAGGAGGTGGAAGGAATTGTGAGAAGAGTTTTGAATAATATGGGAAGGAGAGGGATTTACCCGTTTTTCATAAAACGGTGACATATTACCGATGTGACACACTAACATACAAATTGTTCGTACATCACTGACGGCGTCGTCGTTATCACCTTCATCAAAAACATAATTCCAATATCGACAGAAACACAGCAGCGCCTAACGGCTGTGAATAACGTATTTACCGATGCCGTATACTGTTGGTAAATGTCATCACTATTTGGTGCACTCTTTCCTACATTTTTTGCTGACACGTCGTCAGTAAAATGTCGTCACTATTTGGCGCACTCTTTCCCTCATTTTTTTAGCTGGAATTATTCCCGACGACATGAAAAGGCCATCATTACTGCCGTCGGGAATTTAATTTATGTACCGACAGACATCATTCCGTTCCAACTCCCGTCAGAAATATAAATAGTCGATGCCTTTTTCTATCGGTAGGAAGCTTTTTTTTTTTAGCCCAATTTTCCTCCAATATTGGTGTAAAATTATTAAAACCTACGACATTCCTTTCCCCGTCGATGTGCTGTCGGGGATTAGCGATGGTTTCGGTTTCTGTCAGTAACGACCGTCGGTAAATTGGTTTTTTTTAGTGAAAGACAAGCTGCTATAGGAGGTTTCTATTTTTTAAAACTTTTAATATGATGATGTGGCAATTTGTCATTGCGTCACCTCAATAAAAGATGTTGATTAGTTACCAGTCAAACAAATCACTCCAAAGTTATAAAAAACCAATTTTCGTTTTAAATTTTAATAAGATTATGGTAAACTTAAAGATAAATATGGTAAAATTAGGATATAAAATAGTAATAATTGAATCTTACCTTTGAAATTCATAAGTTTACTTTATATCTTTTTTAGTTCACTAATTTTTATGTCAATCTTATTAAGTTTCTTAAATGGCAAGAATGTCAATAAATCTAGTAAAATATATTATATAAATGATAAGTTTGTGCTACTAAATGATATATTTTATATATTACCATTAAATTATATAATTTTACCATTTTTTATTCTACTTTTATTAATTTATCCTGAAATTTATTATTTTTCTTAAATGATAATTATGATAATAAAGGTAGAAAAATGTAATATAAGTGGTAAATTTCTACCACTATTAAGTAATATTTATATAGGCATGACCACGGTTAGATAACTTTAAATTAAGGTTAACCTAACTGTCGGTTACGGTTACATATTAGTCTTAGCCTTAACATTAACCTCTATAAGCGGTTATAGTAACGGTTAGTGACTGAAAAGTATAAGGTTACGATTATAGTTACGGTGTATTACAGTAAACTTTACCATTGATCCTGGTTAAGGTTTAAATTTAACCATATTTTTAAAAAATAAAGTAATTAATTAGTTATTACTAAATAATTTCTTTTGTATAATCAAATTGAAAAAGAGATAGAAAAATTGCTGAAAGTAAATAAAGCAAATTGCTTAAATCAAGAAAAACTAACAGATTTATTTTTTTCATGAAGCAAATCAAGTAAAAAATGATAATTAAAATGATTGATTGAAAAAATATATATTAAAACTTATTTATTAATTTTTATTTTGATAGTTAGTAAATATTTAGATATTATAAATAATTATTTAACCGTCTGTTAGCCGATGATTAGCAGTTAAAAAATTATAAACCTTAACCATAATCATAAGCTAAGGTTACGATTATCGTTATATTTATGTAACTGTTGACTACGATTAGTAAACATCAGTTAAGCGGTTTCAACTATAATCCTGGTAATCCCTACGTAATAATGACACTAAGCTTTCTCCTTTTAAGATGTATATGATTTCTAGTAACCAACATTAGAGCAATTTTTGAACTCTTATTGTCTTACATATATGGGTTACAATTGTAGCATGTTCAAGGCAATGTCAACAATAGAGTAGTGGTAGAAACTTTATAAGAGAACTGATTTAGAACATCTACTCCAATTTTATTCTAAGCTATAGATACTTCAAAATATAAATCACCAAAATTACATCTAAAATTAAGGCCTAATCAATCAAATTTGCAAAGAAATTAAATTCTACCTCCAATAACCTATAGAATTTCTAGTTCAAATATAGGTACATGGGGTAACCTAACTAAATAGATAAAAACAACAGATTCATTGGCACTCTTCTTTCCTCATCTGCTCTTTGTTTTGGGTCCATTGGTATTTTATTGAGTATATGCTATAAGAATCCTTTGAGCAGGAGGCCAGAAGTACTGCAGTGGAGATCCAAGCAGTGTAGAGGTCTAAGCAGTGATAGTGTGAGGTGGTCTGGCAGAGGTGGAGGCGTCGGCGGCTGGCGCGGATTGAGCGTGGTGGATATTGGACTACAATCGAATCAAAGAACACAATATTCACAAATCATAGCAATCAAATGAACAAAGAGATAAGAGCTAGTTGCCTATTAGAAAAATCAATGAAGAAAACTCTAAATTGCCTTGCAATTCGATGGTAGAGAGGGAGAAAGGAGGGTCGACGGTGGGTTTCTAAACATGAAGAGTATGGTTTTATTTATTAGCACCGTTGAACGCATCACCATTATGCCATTATGGCAAAATTGAGCTTTGGTGTCACACAATAAATGCCACCAAAAGCTGCTTAAGTGCCACAAATGTTCGTTTGTGGCACTTATACGATACTTCATGAAAATGCCACCGAAAGTGGTGTCATTTTTCTAAGTGTTTTAATATTTGAATAAATGTTATTATAACATAAACATACAAAGTACGTATTAGTAAACTGTAACTTCTATGTTAAATATTAGTTATATGTATAGATAGATAGATGGAGTTGTGTGTGTGTATGCTTTAAAAACTTATGTTACATTTTTGTGACATTATTTGTAGTATTTGAGCTTGTGCCGTGTTAATTAGCATTTTCCCCGAAAAAAGTGGTAATTTATTTTGCCTTTGAGGTTGTGACATATTTAAGTGGCATTATTTGTGGCCTTTGAGTTATGTCATATTTGGATTGCATTTTTATGGCGTTTTCTTATATTTTCCATAATTTTGTGGCATTTTTATTCGACACTTTAAATAGTGCCACAAAATTTGTGTTACTTTATAGAAAGTGCCATTAAAAATATGACACTTTGCAATAAGTGTCACCAATTAGTGGTATATACAGTAAGTGATCTAAGTGCCACCAAAGCCCTAAATTACCATAGTATGCAATTGTGTTTGTCCCAATTGAGCAAAACACATACTTGTGTGCCTATATATTGCTTTTTTATTTTATTTGATGCAAATGCCTCCGGGAAGTTGTTAAAGAAGTACATCGTTGTTTTGGTCCCAATTGAGCAAAAAGCATAAATACATGATGCCTTTATCTTTTATTTATATATTCTTTTTTGCATTTGACATGTTGTGGTCCCAATTGAGCAAAATGCATTGTCGGTTTTTGTTCTTTGTTTTGTTTTGGTTTTTGTTTTTGTTTTTTTTTTTTTTGCACTTGATGCATTAGATGCTTGCCTTGTGGAATTTTTTTTTTCCCATAAAAAGTGCCTAGTAAATTTATCAAATCAATCCTAATTTACTATTATAAACAATAAAACTCATTATATCTATATAAAAATTTATATTTTAAAATGGTAAATTTTGAATTAAAATTAGCAAAATTAAAAAATTTAATGATAATATATGAAATTTACTTAATAGTGGTAGAAATTTACCATTTATATAATATATTTTACTATCTTTATTATCATACTTATCATTTAAGAAAAATAGTAAATTTTATAATAAATTAATAAAATTCGAATTAACAATGGTAAAATCACACCATGTCATGAATATATAAACTTTACCATTTAGTAGCACAGACTTATCATTTATATAATATATTTTAATAGATTTATCGTCATTCTTACCATTTTAGGAAAATAGTAATATTGACATAAAAATTAGTAAATTTTAAAAAATATAACGTAAACTTGTAAATTTTAAAAGTAAGATTCAATCATTACTATTTTATATCCTAATCTTACCATATTTATCTTCAAGTTTACCATAATTTTATTGAAATTTACAATTTCTTTTAATTTTTCGAGTGACTTGTTTCACTGGTAACTAGTGGACCTTTTTTAATGAGTGGCACAATAAGAAACATCCATCTAATAATATTAAAAGTTAAAAAAAATAAAAAAGTAAAAACCTGATATAGCAGGTTTTCTACAACGACGTGTCAGACATTGATTAGATAAGGTAGGTACCGAAAAATTCCCTTTGAGTGCCACAACCAATCCCATTAAAAAAGAGGTCTTACTAAGAAAATGAATGATCGCGATGCTCTTTTTTACCAAGAACGTTTGATGGATGAAATCTTTCATCTATGCAGGGACCTAACTAGGGTTGTAGATGTGTCGAGCCTATACCGTATCCATTTATAGCCGGTAAAATTTAAACTTTATATTCGTGGATTCATACTTGTAGTTGAATTCATTTAGCTTCTACTGAATGGGTGTGGATAGGATATTATAATATTTATACCCATTTACCATACAAAAAACTTACAAAATAAAATAATATAATATATTTATTTATATTTAATTTAATTCATATATTTAACTGATGTAAATTTTCTATCACGTTCTAAATATTTATCTCTAAGGTTACAAATTTCACGTACACTTATAACTTATGAATTCTATTTTCCTTTTTAGAAGACCAGATCATTTTATTCTTTTTTTTTTTTTATCTAGTGCCGAGATTTCTCAACTAATCCAACGGGAGATCTACGGGAGCACAAGGCCAACTGCAAAACAAGGCTAAAAATGCTACATAGAGCCGCTCCTAAGGTGACTCAAACTCAAGACCTCTTACTTGACAAGTTAGGTAGGTACTTAAAGGATGCTTTGCCATCAGGCTACTCCTCGTTGTCAATATCATTTTCCTTTTGTAGAAGACAGGAGCAAGCGTTTGGAGAATATGCTTTGATTAATATATTGAATTAGGAGTATTGTAATTTGATTAGATTAATGTTTTGGAGAACATTTGTACTTGAACTTCTAATAATTTCAGTTAGTTGGTTCCGATAGCAGCAACAACTAGCGCTAAACAGAGGGAATAAAAGAGAGAGAGAGAGAGAGAGAGAGAGAGAGAGAAAGGATAAGGGAGGATAGAATGGAGGACGAGGAGAAGTGACAGTGTCGGTCCTAGAGGTGGTCGCCAGTGGCCTGGGGTGGTTGTAGGTGGTAGGGGTTGGCCGTCAGCGGTTGCACGGGAGAAAAGGGAAATGAATGAGGAAAGGATTCGCAGTGACCTAAATTAGGTAATCTTGCTACCACGTAGAGATTGTTTGCCGGTCACAGTGTGTAAAATAGTTTGCGACCGCCTCTTTCGCTTAGTGATCAATCACAAAATCGTAAAACTTTACGACCGAATGTCATATCTGTCGCTAACCTAGTTGCTAGGTTTGTGATCGAGTAAATCGGTTGCAAATCTGTAGCTAACTGTGCGACCGGCTACATCGGTCGCAAAAGTTGGTCGCTATTTCACTGTGTTTTTGCAGTAAAATAGGATTCCGAGTAAATCGGTCGCAAATCTGTAGCTAACTGTGCGACCGGCTACATCGGTCGCAAAAGTTGGTCGCTATTTCACTGTGTTTTTGCAGTAAAATAGGATTCCGAATTAGTCAAATTCTGAAATTATTTGTTTTACAGTTGGGTAGACATGAGAAAGATTCTTCCATGAGCTACGATCTTTACAATCGAATGGATTCCAAGAGGTGGAAGGAAATAATCGATGGAGATGCTAAGTGTACTATTGTATTTATTTTTGCAAAACAAGACTAGGACCCCATGTTCTACTATAAATACAACTTGGATGAAAAAAGTAAAATGTGTTGGCTTCTTTGGGAAGATTTTAGGTGCCGAGCCGATTATGAAAATTATGGGGATGTACTAGTTTTTAACACGACATATGGAACGAACATCTACAAGAAGCCTCTTGTTGTGCTTTGTGGGTGAATAATAAGTTTATGACATGTGTGTTTTCTTGTGTATTGCTTTCGGATGAGACAGTCGATATGTATTAATGGGTATAGCCAACTCTATTAGATGCGATGGATAAGAAAATGCCATTCTCAATTCTAACCGATCACAACAAGGTGATGAGGAAAGGTGTGGATAAAAGAATACTCCCCAAGGCGAGACATAAACTTTTTACCTGGCACATGGAACGCAATGTGTTGAATAACATACACTGCAATCAGTTTAATAAAGGTTTTAATGTGCTATTGAGAAGTAAGTGCAGTATTGATGAGTTCGACATATACTATGAACAACTGATGCATGAATGTAATTTGGAATGAAAGGAATACATTAGCAAGCTACAACAAAGTAGAAGTAGGGCTCAATGGACCGAGTCATACCTATGAGGACAATTCTTTGTAGGAATCCAAGCTGCACAAAGTGTGAAAAGATGAATGCATTCTTGAAAACATACATGAACAAGAAGTTGAGATTGTATGAGTTTGTGAAAGGATTTGAACAAGCCTTAAATACGCTTCGTAATAGTACTGTAGATGTTAATGCGACTACTACCAAAAGTACAACGAATGTTCCTTCTACGAATATCTATTCGTTAGAGTTGCATTGTGTAAATGTTGATACAAGAAATATTTTCTTTAGGGTGAGAAAGCATTTAAGGAGGCAAGGACTCTACTCCTTGATCAATGAAAAGTCTGGACCTGAAATTACAAAATACTTCTTCAAGAAGTATGGCTTGCGTGACAAGTTGTAGATAGTGGATAACAACAAGGAAAATGGAAGTCTTAAGTGCTCCTTCATAAAGTTGGAATCGAAAGTTATTCCTTGCAGTCATAGACTTAGAGTTTTAAATTGGGAGAATCATAAAAATATTCCGGACTCTATTATACTATCTCGGTGGCAATGATCAAGCCTTAGGAACGCAAATCTAATGAAGTCTCCTGGTCAAATTTCTTTGGTGTGACCCAAATGGTGAGATACGACATGTTAAGCAGACTTTGCGGGGTAATGTGCTACTACGGTTCTCATGTTAAGGAGGAAACTCCTTATTTAGAAGAGGTTATCATTCGAGAAACCAAGAAATTGAGACTCATGACCGTATCGAGCAACCCGGTTGTTGGATCAAGGTTGCCACATAATTTGCTCGGCGTTTGAGATCCAGATGTGACAGGAGTTAAGGGTGACCACCTTCCAAAGAGTTCAAGAAAAAATATATGCAAAATGCAGCAATTCCGGGCATTTTTTTTAATTCGCAAAAGATATCATTCCTGATTATTCAAACCTTAATCAAGTCCTACGTACTGCTCATTGGAATTTCATATAGGCCATTCTCCACGAGAATTTTGATTTATTGTCAAAGAGGCGAAGAAATAGATTTATTATTTCACTCCAATCACGCGAGAACGACTGAAAACTAATTTGTATTACTTGTGGTAATGTTGCAGATAGTCACGATTGGAAAACATATACAAGTGCTGATAATGGTGGAGATGTATGTGCGGATGTAGAAATATGCAATAACAACTATAATCAAGGTGACGGGACCTTAAAGTTTAGCAGTAGCAACAAGATTGGAACGGGGAATACAACAATTGCAATATGTACTCTAGCAACTACAAATTCTATGATTATTCTTTTACACTGGCAGTTTTTTTATTCAGTGTACAAATTTTAGAGACTATTACAATGTTGGTAGACGGAATTCAATTCATTTGGTAACCTAATTCATCCCTCAAAAGTGACCCGATAGTTATAATATATATACATGTATATACATATATATATATATTTAAAGTTAAAAGTATTTAATATTTTTTATTAGGATTTATTATTCAGTTTAGTTGTGATAATATTATATTTAACAATTGCAGGCTTCATCTTTCGGGCATGGGTCTTGTACTGGTCAATGAATGAATAAGACAAACCCGTGTCATATTAATTGACCGGGTTAAATAAAGATGGGTTAGTCCAAGCCCACGTTTCCATAAAATGAATAAATTGTTCCATTGTGTTCGGACCTAGGTGAAGCATTTAGATTAGTAATTTATAGGAGTGCACGCCCATCCACGCAACCACAACCACTAAAACATGTCTCTTGAATGTTAGGACAAGAAAGAAAAATCTAAAATTAAGTGAGGGGCCATTTGAATAAAAGGGTGTTTGCATGTGTGTGCTTTGTCATGGAACTTTAAGGAATGTTACAAAATATTCAAGCTAACAAGAATAGGTATAGTCGGACTATTCACTCCCTTCTGCCATCGTCTGTTGGGTGCCCAAGATAGACCTTCAGAATGGGAAAGTCAATTAGCGATGGATTTGATTGTAGATAGAGAGTCTCATATCTCAAATCTGGCATTAACAAGCAAGGTATGTTAATTGAACTCTCTGTACAAATATTTGAATTATATACATATACTCAAGTAAACTACGTATTGAAATAAATGGATAAATTAAAACTTAATCGCCCTTATTACAAAAAGAATATCCTATTTACATGAGAGGGTTAATGTGTGACATTTGTGATTGGTGGCGGAAATTGCTGGAGTTTGTTCGTATGAAGATTGTCAATGGGTATCGGTATATTTTTCGACTCGATTCTGCGAGTCGAGCGAGTTCAAAAGACTCCACTTTCACTTGCCGAAAGATGGTGGAATACAAGCCAACACATTCGGCCTTCTATTTGGGAAATAATATTGACGCTTCTAGACTTTGCGGCAATCACCAAAATTAGGGTAAGAGAAGAGCCAATATTATATAGGCAGTAACGTGAGGAAGAGGGCGAGTTATTTATGAGTGATGCTTTGTTGGGTACCGACACTGGCTTTTGCTAATTCAATTAGGCTCTCTGACATCTGGAAGTATTATTAGGGTAGACGTATTGATGAGGGTGGTAACATTGTTGTTGAACAGTTTATTAGATCATACTTGTTATATGCCCTTGTAAAAGGAAACTATTAAGCAATATCGGGGACATTATTAGCTTAAGCTTTTTGCCTACCCTAGAGAAATGTGGAATGATTGGTGAATCCAATTGGGGAGGAACAACATTGTCTATGTTTTACCTGTTCATGTGTGCAATATCCATACTGAAGATAGAGCTTACGTGGTTTTAGTTTCGTGTGAGAGGCATATTATTTGCTTAATTTTTATTCTTTTAGTCAGGATATCTGTATACTGTCTCAATTAACTGTTGATTTGGTGTATTATCGGTGTTTCTAGGTTTGGGCATATGAAGTCCTTGGTCTTCATCCATTTAGATTGCGAAAGGCAGAGCGGTATTTATTCCTTAGGATACTACGGCAGAGAACGTAGAACAGATAGCCAAGGCCACATAATATGTTGTAAGAGCTAAAGATGCGGTAGAACTAAAAAATATACCTTCTCTAGGACTAGATTTCAAGTATCTAACTACACAAAGAGCAACATCCTAATGCTCTTGTCTTAGTGCAGTCATGAATAAGCTAGAACATGAATTGAATATGCAAGATCGAGTGGAGTAATTATGAGATAAATTAGTTGACCTACTAACCTCTTATATTTATCTGGTGATGACAAAAAATGAGCCATTGACTGTTGGCAAATGATTATTATGTTCAATAGGTGTGACCACCGGTTTCGAACCAAATAAGCTTGTCTCAGAAATACTGTCTAAGGCATACTTTTTCTGATTAAGGTACGAAACTAAAGTAGTCCTAGCTACCTAAATGCCAAAGAAATATTTGAGAGAGCCCAGATATTTTATATAAAAACTTTTGTTCAAATGTGCCTTGAATTGTATGATAGCGTTCAAATCATTGTCAGTCACAATTAAGTCATTTACATAAATAAGGACACATAATAAAGTCTCATGAGACGTGTAAGTATATATTGAGTAATCAGCGTAGGATTGATTAAGATTTTTTTAGTGAAACCCAGGAGTAAACTTCATGTAGACTTTCTCGTCAAGATCACCATGCAAGAATGTACTGTGCACATCCATCTAATGGATTTCCCTTACGATGACTAATTTTGCAAGTGGAGAAAATGTTTATGTAAAATCCTCTTCTTCAATTTGAGTATTCCCCATTTTGACCAATTGGGCTTTGTCTTGTTCAATTGTTCCTACTTTCATTCCAAAGCTTTCTTAAAGGGAGGAAGTTTGGTAATTTTTCAGGTTTTCTTCTTTTCAAGACCATCTATTTCATCCTTCATACTCTTCTGCCATTTAGAGAATTTTACTATCTCCGAAAACCGAGTTGGTTCAACCTCTATTTGTACTTAAACTAAGAAACTTCAATGTTCTAGAGAAAAACGATCACAACTATCATAAGATGTTGAAGGATACACACACTTACCGGAAACCGCTGACGAAGCTGATGGAGCAATCGAGGAATGGGTGAGGGACTGTACATTGTAACATTCATAATCTACCAATTTTGCAGGAGGCTTAATGGGATGTGTGCTGCTGCGTCTAAGAGTTGGCAAAGAGTCATCACTTCCCTTTTCTTCCGAGACTGTGGTTGGAGCAGAAATTGGAGCTTGTTGGATTGGAATCGGAGTTAAACCTGGAGAGAGTGGGTCAAGCGATTATGGCTCGGAAGAAGAATTGGGTGTGCTGGAAGAATTTGATAAAGGCGGTCCAGCAGTAATGTGGTTCTGATTGTGTAGGACTAGCACTGTCAAAACGGGCTCAGGCCCGCGGGCTGGCCCGGACCGCCCGTGTTATGGGCGGTTATGGTTTTTAAAATTTAGGCCCGTACAAAATGAGCCCGGACTGGACCGGACCGTTTTTTATGCGGGCTTTCACGGGCCGGTCCGGTCCGGTCCGCGGGCTGGCCCGTTTGTTGAAGCTATAATTACATGAATTATTTTAGGACCTAATTAAAGTTCTTTATTTTCTTAGGGACTGAAATGAAAATAATTACCAATTGAAAACCCTAAAATAATTCATACCAATTGAACCTACACTGCACTTGCTGTCTTCCTCCCCTCTCTCACTCCCGCAGCTCTCCTCTCGGCTCTCTCGGTCTCTCTGCCTCCCGGCCGGCGGCCGCATCTCTCGGCTCTCTCTGTCTCTCTGCCTCCCGCTGCTCTCGCCACCGCCTCTCGCCGCCGCCGCCTCCCGCAGCTCTCGCCTCCCGCCGCCGCCTCCCGCCACCTCTCGCCGCCGCCTCCCATGGAAATTGGCTCCGATCCGTCGATCAGGTGTTACTTTTGATTGTCATTTCTACCGTCTATACTCTGACTATTTTTACCTTTTGTTGCTATATGTATTAATTTTTTCTTTTTAGAAAGTTTTTGTCTTTGAACACAACCAAGCGACTGAAGCAATTTTTACTCCCGGAAGATTTTTTTTTTCTCCCAAGAACTAGCTATCTTGCTCATTTTATATTTTAGCCCTGTTCAGATCTGTGTTTGGGGTTTTTGGGGATCGGCTTGTTTTGAATTCTTCACGGAAGTCTTGCATATTGCTTAGGATTATTGAAGTTTGCCATTATTTGATTGAATTGCGGAATTTGTAGATGCCCAAATGTGTTGTTCCCGCTACAAGCCTAGCATCCGATGAATCAATGTAATTCTCTTCCCAACATTCTTTTGTTCCCCAAAATATAAATGGGATTTTCAATCTCTTGCAAATTGTTCCATAAACACATAAACTACCAATGAAATTATACGAGACTAGTTTGAGAAGAACCCATTATTAAACCAGGTCTATGAACTGACCATGGAATTTTACCTTGTAATCTCTCCTTTGACAAGTCTTCAAGAACATAATAGAAATTGTTTACATTGCTTGATCTTGGACATTGCTCATGGTAGAAGAAATACCCATTACAGAGGGGATCTGGGCCTTGTAATGAGAGGTAATGTTTGATCACTGTTTGGAGAGAAAAATGATTTAATCCCAATTTTGCTTTTGGGAGAATGGCATTTAACATATTTGACATCATTTCTTTGTTCTGTTGGCAACATTCTTTGCTATCAAGAGGAAATTGGCTTGCCCAAGTTACCCAAAATATATGGGTTACATCATCTAAACAAAAGAGTTTTTCTTGGGTTTCTTGAGCTTATTTAAGTGATATTCTCTTGATAAAAGCAGATCGGTTTATTAGAGTTATTGTATATTGAGGGCAGATCGTCCTATGTTTTGCCCGGGTACAATTAGTCTGCAATCAATTCTAATTTTTTTCAAGATAATCTGCTCCTCGGTAATCGCATTCGCTATTTTTGTGCTATTTGCGTGTGTGTATATGTTCATCACTCTGCGTGGGGATAATTCTACTATTACTATTAGTGATAAATGTTGTTGATGATATTAGTGATAAATGTGATCAATCAAATGCTGCACAATCTTTAAAGAAAGCGAAAAAATCCTATAAGTCAAATGTATGGATTCATACCGAAGGCTTGATATTGTTGGTGAAGATGGAGAACCTAGGGTTGAATGTGTTCGTTGTGGGAAGGTGTATATTGCAGGAGGAAAATATGGAACATGTAGCATTTCACGTCATGTAAAAGTTTGCTTTGATATCAATGAAATGATATTTAGAGAGTAAGTATAACTTTTTCTTCATTTAATTTATGAATATTATTTATTAATTTTTTTATTTCCTATATAATCTATGTTTTGCATTTTATAGGTAAAGATGATGAGGAGAGGATATAATCAAGTTAAAGATGAGTCCTCAAGATGAAATGATGAAGAAGAAGAAGTTGGTGTATAATTTTTCGTATTGACTTTTTGTTAAATAATTATTAATTTGTTTTGTTGGATGATTATTGTTACTTATTAATTTTTTTATGTTGGTTTTTCTCTATTTTGATTGATTAGGTTTAGGATTAATGTATATTATTATTATAGTTAATAGGCAAGATTTTTAAAAAATCAAAAAATTAGCCAAAAAAAAAATAATGAGCAAAGCCCGCGGGCTGGCCCGTTTACCCGCGGGCTGGCTACGGGCGGATACGGGTTTTCGTGATTGAGGATTGTGACGAAGCCTCGATGGTGATCAAGATCTATGAACCTATCATAGTATTTAGGTTCCACCATTTTTCCAACAGTTTAGAATTGTCTTCACCCGACTGAGTAATAGTCCCATTGATAAACCCCAATTTATCTTAGGCTTTAAGAGCTAATTTGATGGTATCTACCCATTCGTTATAGTTATCTTTCTTCAGTTGTACGTGAGTTATCAACGTACCTAGGCCATCGCCATGTATTTGCGAATAAACTTCATCAATTTTTAACTTTTCAGTGTTTTCTTTTCTTTTCTTTAATTTTTTGTTTGAAGTGCAAACTATATTCGTACAAAAAATCCTGAGTACACAAGAGTTGTACAAGACTATTATTTAGCTATGTTTTCTTTATCGATATTGTCTTTAACCATGGAAGACTCTGATACTATATAAAAAATATTAAACAAATAATTTGGAGAGGAGAAATATTTTTCTCGTTGATCTAGCCCGTACACAGCCGCATGGCCCTTATACTCCTTGCATTTTTTTTACTTGTCACATTGTGTGAATTCTCATTTTTCTTTACTTGTCACATAGTTGAGAATAATGCATTTAAACCAAAATCTTCCTATTATACCCTTTCAACATTTCAACATTTTCTCGATTTTTGTGTCATGAAAAATTGTACATCGATAAAAGGTCCCTATCAATAATTTTTTAGATCATTTTCCAAAATTTCAAAGCCATTATTCAACAACATTCCATCGGTTTCTCGAAAATAATCACAAAAACCAGATGATTCGAATGAACTACAATGAAATCAAGAAAATTCAAAGAAAAGAAAAAGTTGGAGTAGCAAAAAGCTGTTCATATTGGCTTTGGAGTCATGAATTAAAAAGCTGGAAATCATATTGGATAATACTAGTGAGAAAGTCCACAGAAGCTTCAATGCCAATAAATTACTAGGTGAGAGATTGATATTATGGGCATTTTAGTCTATATACACACAAACTTTCTCTAATTCATATTATCTTAATCTATATGATGTCCGAAACATGACAACTAAGAAACCGGAGGGAGTATTAACTATAAAAACTTTGTGATTACACTTATTAAAACAAAGTTAATTACAATCGCTTTTTTAGTAAAAATGGAATTATGTAGTAAAATCCAAAGAGATAGAATGAGCTATATGAGAAAGAATGTTTCTAGGCCATTCTTGTTCTGAATCATAGGCTAGAGTATCTTTAACTAAGAGAAGGGCAGAACAGTTACCCGTCCTATACACGTGCGAGAAAGAACGTAAAGATACATCAACACTACTAACAAAGTTTGATGCTAAATAGCCGAATTTTGAAAATTCTTCATCATATGAGGAGAGACTTTTGATGACTAGAAGAGAGTCACTCTCAATAATAAGCTGCCCAAAAATAAAATGAGCCAACAACATACCCTTCAATAATACCCCGTAATTCACTATACTCTACAAAGAAGTGGCCTGTACATGGGATGCATTTAACAATAAGAGGGTAACCCGAGATGGTTCCTAATTAAAATGCCAATGCCAAACTTAGTTTAAGAAAAAGGCATATTTGTAGTTACCTTCAGGATACCATAATCAAGAGGCTTCCAAATTCAAGGGGAAGTAACAAAGGGGGGCAACACACTTGATGAAACAAAATGTTAAGGAACCTTTAGGAGTTACTCTGAGAGATGCAATGCCTAGAGTGCAATATGACCATTAATCATGGTTCATGCCAGAGTTTGTTTCTTGCAAATCAGATCAACCAGGCACAAGCAGCAAAAATGGAAACTTCTTTTTTTTTTTTTTTTTTATCAAACTAAAGAGATAAAGTTTGCATAAGGCCTCTAAAGTTTAAAACAACGTGATGAGACCATTTCTGGCCAAGCGATAAGTGTTCTAAAATGCTTTTTGCAAAGGCACATTCAAAGAGAGCATGCCTGTCATTCTCAAATTGAAAACCACAACAAATACATTCAATGCCATCATACAAACCTCTTCGCATAAGATTTTTCCTAGTAGGTAGTATCTTCTGCATAGCCCGCCATAAAAACATTTTGATTTTTTGTTGCACCGGGAGCTGATGTATGTAATTCCAAAGCCTAGTATCATGATGAGAACTCGAAGTACTTGTGGAGGAAGAAGTAAGCTTGATGATATCCATGCCATATTGATACCCTATTTTAACTGTGTATACTCCATTTGAGGTAAAATTCCAAACAATCTTATCTTCAGGGTAAGAAGGGTTAAGTGGAATTTGAAGAATAGCATCTCCCTTGAGGTGAAGGAAAAGGGAACGAATCATGTCCTCTCTCCGGCAACATTGATTGAAATCAATGAGATCAGCCACCTTCCTTTTTGAACCTCGAGATAAACAGAAAGATGATGAAGAAAACCCTTTGAGGGTAGCAATCCACTTGGAAGAACCAATACTTATAGATAGACCATTACCAACTTGGTATTGTAGATCGAAGGAAAGGAGATTTCATCCTTCCAAAAGACGTCGACATAAGAATGAGGGTCTACAACCCGGCGAAGCACCCAGGAAATTCCCAATGGTATAATACTTAGCCTTGAGACATTTAGCGACCATAAAAGATGGAGAAAGAAAAATGCACTTGCATTTTTTGGCAAGAAAAATTAAAACCTTCAAAGTCACGAAAGCCCATACCCCCTAAACATTTAGGTTTACAAAGATCATCTCAAGCTTTCCAACCGAGTTTTTTATTCTCTTTAGACCCATCCAAAAAAATTGCGAAACCATAGAATTGAGAGATCTAACAATACTAACAAGAAGTAGAAACAAGACATAGAGTAAGAAGGGATGGGCCTACAACAAATTCTTTATAAGAACAACTTTACCTGCCTAAGAGAGAACTTTTTCCTTCCATCCATTTAACTTCTTCCTTCCATCCATTTAACTTCTTCCAAACTCTGTCTTTCACAAGTTTGAAAATCTCTTGCTTTGATCTATCAATGAGGCAAGGTAAACCAAGATATATATCATATTCGTTTGTAAAAAAGAAATACCCAAGGCTTCAGAAGTGGAATTCTTCAACTACAAGGGAACGAGTTTATAAAAAAATAAGACAAATTTCTTAAAACTGATTTCTTGGCCAGAGATGTCGGCAGAATTTTGCAAAAGGCCATGAATAGCTTTTTTCTGCTCAAGATTAGCTTCCTAAAAAATAAAATTGTCATCAGCAAAGAAGAGATGTGAGATAGAAGAGCAAGCAGAATTAAAACCTAATCCTGAAAAAATAGCTTGCCTCTTTGCAAAAAGAATCATGGAAGAAAAGCTTCTGCACATATAATGAACAGGCATGGAGAGAGAGAGAGAGAGAGAGAGAGAGAGAGAGAGAGAGAGAGAGAGATAGTCACCTTAACGGATCCCTTTAGAGGGTAAAAAACTGGGAGTAGGAGAACTATTAATCAAAATAGAAAAATGATCAGAACAAACACATCGCATAATGATGGAAACAAGATTACTTAGAAATTTAATAGCAAGCATAATGAATTCAATGAAATTCTATTCAACTATATCAAAAGTTTTGCTAAGATCCAATTTAAGAGCAAAATGATTAGACCCATTAGTTATCCCATTATTCATAGAGTGTGAAAGGCTTTAAAAGCAATGAAGAAATTATCAGTAATAAGCCTGTTTCTATAAAAGCACTTTGACTATCATTTATAATAGTAGTCATATGAGATTTAAGCATATTAACAATGGCTTGAGGAGCTTATAAATCACATTGCAAAGGCTGATAGGTCTATAATCCTTAACAAATAGGGATGCTTAATCTTAAGAATTAACAAGATGTTAGTGTCATTAAAAGGAGAAGCATCACCTCCATGATTTAGAATTCCCAAAATAGTGCTAGTAACTGAAAAACCTTAGGGGGAGTGAATAATGTTTTGGCTAATTTTTTAAATATTTTGTAAATTAAAAGATAAGCCTCCAATTTTGTTCGAGAAAGGTTTCTAAAACTCTTTTTAATAAAATTTTAAGCCAAACAAACTCTTGTGGTTAAGACAAGTAAAAAGCTTAGAAAGAAATGCACAAAGATTTATAGTGGTTCACTCTCTCGAAGAGTTACATCCACTACCTTGAGCCAATACCCAAGGATTTACCAAATCCACTATAAACACAATATACACTAAGTACAAATTTGAAGATCACCCTACAAGGGTTTTGCACACAACCTCAATTCATAACACTATAAATAAAATGATTACCTAAGGGATTTCTTAACACAAACCTTTGATATAAATAGGAGAAAGAGATAAGTTTTAGAACAAAGTTACCAATGTGAGTTTGAGAAATAGAAGATACAACTCAATGGAATGTTTCTACAAGCTCCTTTTTACTTCTTCTTTGATGAAGATCAACAATGAAGCTCAAGAAGATGTTTTTGAGATTGAAAGTGTTTTTAAATAAATGTACTTTAAAGCTCTTTAAAAGTCTTAAATGATCTCAATAAATATTTCACCAAACTTCTTACTCTTTGGCAGATCAAAAGGCTCTATATATATTTTTTGAGAAAAATGACCGTTGCTGAGTGCAACAATAATATTTTTTTATAGTAAACATAAAAACCGGATGATCGGTTCCTAAAATCGGATGACTGGTTTTGAAATAGAAAGATTCGAACTCATCTACAGAAAATTGGAAGACCAATTTTTCTAAAACTAGAAAAAATCAGACGACCGATTTTAAAATCAGATGGCGGATTTTTGAGAAAATTTTTACAGCCAGTTTTTTAAGACAAGAGCTTTCCTTTCTATTTCAAAGACATGTATTCTTGATACTCTTTTTAGAGATAGAAAAACTTTCAAAAACATAAAAAATTCTATCAAGAATACTTAGATTTTAAGAAAAGTTTATATTGAGATAATCTTTAAAAGAGCTTCACATATGATCAATAATCAAAGATTAAGATTAGGGAATTTTACAAAGAAATGCCTTAGCACACCCTAACTTACACATAAGTCTTCAATGTCTTCAATGACTTGATCTTGGAATGTCTTGGTCTTTTCTCCTTCATTTTGCCTTCATCACCAAGATCTTCTGCTTTTTGAGAATGTAGACTTGAGGCTCCAAAAGCGGTTCTTTTGTTCTATGAAAGGTTAGCTTAATACTCACACAAATATATGTTAATCATAATCAAAATCATAAGTAATAATGTCCTTAGGGTTAACAATCTCCCCCTTTTTACTATGACAAACACATATGCAAGAAGAACAAAAAACAAGAGTAAAAATATTGTGATGCTTCAAAAAAGATCAATAATAAGAACAAAGCACAACAATCACCATAAGGGAGAGATAGCTCCTCCTAATAACATGCTTCATATCAAATATGGCTAAAGAAGATAACAAGTCCAAAATAAGCCAAATAGCCCATAGGGTGCAAGAATCATTATAACGCTGAGACGCCTTTCTGTGAAAGTAAGTTGTATTTCTATCCCCTTTCACGAGCCAATCAACTTTTGGCCTAGTCTTCCAATAATCCTCCTCAAGGAATAAGAGCTGCTCAAGTTCCATTCAAGCTTTACCTCTTCTACTGATGACCAAGAAGACTAAACAAAGTGTATCAAATTTTTCTTTTACCTGTTTTATTTTGAGAGGCAATATACCATGCTTCTGCTTACACCACTCAAGGAAATGATCAAGAATGGATCCTAAATTAGATATAACAGAGTTTACAGAAGGGTTATGATCGGGAATCCAGAGCTTATCAAAAAACTCAAAACATTCATCGTCTTTCAACCAATAGGGCTCAAAACATTTTGGGTCTTTGTTTTCTTCTTGAAGGAGAAAAGTAACCATGAGAAAGATATATACAGAGAGTAAGGTGATCAGAATGATTGACCAAAGTTGGTTTAACTATACAATTAGGAAAAAGCTGAGAAAAAGAGGCAGAGACAATTCCTCTATCAAGGCGAACCCTAATATGATTATTAAAGTATGTAGGCCCTTTCCATGTGAACTTAGGACAAATAAAACGCAAGTCAAAGAGTCCACAGTCAGAAAGGGCACAACGAAAGTTGTCCATTTGCCAGATACCACGTGACCTATCGGTTTTCTCATCTAAAGACAAAATTTCATTGAAATCACCAGCACAAGCAAGGGTAAGACACCATAAGAACGCAGACAGCGCAACAAACCCCAAGAAAAATAACTAAGGTCCATTTTCGGTTCCCAAAAAAACAGTAAAATGAAAGACATAGAATTAGTTAAAATAATAGAAACATCAATATGACCGGGGGAATAACTCAACAAAGAAACAGAACTATCATTATATCAAAAAAGTGCCAAGAACTCTGTAGAGGTAATCCTGTCAACATAAAGGCTACAATCCAAATCTAAAAAATGTCTGATACTATCCATTTATTTTTAAAACATTTAGTTTCTGATAAAAATACAATAAAAGGATTCGCATTCCGAATGAGACTATGAAGAACTCAAAGAGATTTTTGTCTTGATTAAGTTCCAAAAGGAAGTAAGCAATATTAAATATAACTCGAGAATCTTTAAAGATAAAACAAGAAAATTCAAAATTTTCATTTCTCATTATCAACTTTCTCTCTCTACCAACAAATCATCTTCCTTCTCTTTGAAAATTTAAATTTTAATATTAGATCTAGCAAGATACGACCATTGAAAAAAAAAAGGTTAGTACTTCGATCTATACTCATTTATTTACAGTGTTATCGATTTAAAATTTAAAAATATGCATCGGATTGAAAAAAATCTGTCTTTTTTTTGTTGAATTTTTGCCCTTTTTGCTTGAATTTTGCTCGGACTGGCTAAATTTTCTGAAGAGTTTCGCTCGGTCTGGCGAAACTATATGATTTTGACCACTTGGTCCAACGAAAAGACATTAATTGACCGCTCTGTCCAGCGAAAGTTTTTTGAAATTTTTGCCAAGCTAGGTGAAATTCGGCCTGCTTTTCGCTAGCCTGAGCAAAATTATTAGACCATTTTTTAAAAATATTTGTTAATGTTATTTAGTTTTGTGTTTATAAATGTTTAACATTATAATTATGTTTATTTGTTTATGTTATGTTATTTAATTTAGTGTTAACAAATGTTTAATTCCATGTTTATTTGACATATTATTTAATTTTGTTTATTTAGAATACATGTAATTAGTTGTTTAAATGGTTTATTTTATAATTAATTATTTAATATGATTATGAATTATATTTACATGAATAATTTGAATTTAAATATGCATTAATTATTTTTTTAGTATAAATTTTACAATTATTCATGTTATATTTTGAACCAATTTATATGTTTAGGTTGATTAAATTTATTTATTAAGTTCACGGTTTAAAAAAGAAATGGTGATGGTAGATTATTTTTTTGGTTAATTTAGTGCATTATGTTGTAAATAATAAATAGATATAAAAATAGACATATTTTAATAAAAAAGTATGAATTACTTAATTTTAAAAGATTAAGGAATGACTTTAACCAAATAATAATTTAAATATTTATACTTAAATAATATTGTGAATAATAATTTAAAATAATTATTTGAATTAATAATGATTAATAATACATAAAGAATAATTATAATAATTTAAAGAATTAGATTCAACCCTTTTTCAATAGTATTTTAATAATATTATAATTACACAATTGACGTAATAACTATTATTTCCATTATTAATAATGAAGGTAATAAAAAATATAAATAAAATAATAAATTTTGACAAATAAATAATAAAATATAGAGCGATTTTAGAAATAAATATTGATTCAAGATATAAAAATATATAGAGTGGTTTATCCCTTATTAATAATAATAAATAATAAAGTAATGTAAATGAAATAATAAAGTTATTTTAAAATAATAAAATAATATAATAATACAAAAGAAATAATACAATAAATTTAAAAAATAAATAAAATACAAATTACGTAATTAAAAAATATAATTTAAATAATAAAAAACTGTAAGGAACGAAATTAATAATGATTCAAATTATAAAAATATACAGAGCGGTATATACTTGATTAATAATAAATAATAAAGTAATGTAAATGTTATAATTACGGGCTTAAAAAATAATAAAATAATATAATAATACAAAAGAAATAATACAACTATTTAAAAACTAAATAATAAAATAATACAAATTACATATTTAAAAATATAATTCAAAAAAATAAAAAATTATACAGAACAAAGTTAAATAATACAACAAAGACAAATTGTTACATGTACCGTGCAAGAAGATTTAAATAATATAAAAGATGAATTAGACAAATATATGTTAAATATTTATGAATATGTTCGAAAATTTGTTTAGATAATTCGGCCTAGAGCACGTAGGGGAGATGATGATCTAGGTTCTGTGACAGACAGGATCGGTCGAGTTCACGGGCGTATAGTCACTACTTTATTACGTAGTGTGAGGGGTCGTCAATGTAAATTTGACATCCCGTGCACTCCTGCCCCACTTGGACCCGAGATATATTATGACCCTGGTACACCGGGGTCTTCTACCCAACTACCTCATATGCCGATTAGGACTCGTCCTCCTCTCCCATGACACCATCCATACACTCTGATGTCGTATGATATATATGGATCTTCTTAGCCACCATCTTAGCCATCACCTACATCATATAGACCCGTATACACATGGTTCTTCTGTGCCTCATCATATATCCGGTCAGGATCATGTATTGTATAGAACTAAACATCAAGCACCATTAAATGAGGTTTGTGGTTCATGGGTGTAGTTAGGTGCTTCTTTTTTCAAACAGCTTGTGTCAGGAGTCTTAGTCGACTCATCTTACAGTAAAACTGATTATACAGCTACTGATTATGGCATTCCCTCACCTGAGCCTTGTTTAGGGAGGGATTCTGGTGATATATGGTTAGATAATGATAGGGGTCAGTCTGAGGAGGCATGATATGGTTGAATTCCTCCACATCGGCGTGGAGGATGTTCAGGTTGAACCTGAAGATGATGATGATGATGATGATGATGATGATGATGATGGCGACAGTGAAGTTGATAAGGACAAGCCTGGACCTGTGGCCCCTGCATCATCATCCGGTGTTAGGCTAGGATCGGGAAAAGGTAAAGAGTTGACCATCAGTTTTAGGTGAATGATGAGTAAGATTGTTGGGTCTCAACAAGAAAAACCCGAGAAGTCCATTCCTCCTATGCGCCTATACAGAGGAACAAAGTGAAGCATGCAGGTTGGGATCATACAGGACCAGCTGAGGGAGGTCCACAGGATCTAGAGCTTATCCTTTCATACAGAGGATATATTGCTGGTTCTATTTGGTGTGGACATGTAAATTTATGAATTATTTATTGCTCTATTCTACATTTATGTTTAGTATCATATTATTTAATATGTATATTAATTTATTCTGTTAATATGCAAGAGCAAGGTATATTGAAGTCCCAGTCGTACTTTGTGTCACTAACAGGCTGGACCCCTAGTTTAGCTGAGGTGGAAGAGCTGGCGCAGGGGATAGGACTCGTCCATTTGAGGTCTTGCATGTCCATTTGTAAGTAGGTGGCAGCCAGACATCAACACCTTTCACATGCCCAGGAGAGAGATGATAATTACGTTACATGATGTCGAGTTAATTTTATGCGCACCTGCTTATGATAATGTTGTGGATCTACAGTATTCTTGCGACTAGCTAGTTGGGATTGTTCAGAGCAACTTGGGTATCACCTACTCCAGAGGTGGTATAAATGCTCAGGAGTTGTCAAGGTTGCAGAGGATCCCGATAGTAGACTTTCCCTGATTTTTCGGGATGAATGCTACATCGCTTATTTACTTGGAAGTTCAATCTTCACCGACAAGAGTGGGAACATTATCAACCCCAAGCTATGGCTACTCATGAAGAATGTTCGAGGCAATAGGGAGTTTGCATGGGATGTTGTGACGCTTGCGTACTTGTACCGAAATCTAGGTCAGACCTTGCGGGTTGATGCGAAGGAGTTGTCTAGGTATTGATCACTGCTTGAGGTATTATTATTTACTGTTTTCATTTGTTTATATACTTTGATTATGTTAATTACATTTACATATACCATAACTACTCATTATTTCTTTGGTGTTATTTTTTCTGGATCTAATAGGTTTTAGGGTTTACCTATACTTTGACAAAATTTATATGCTCTATATGTGTTTACTAGTCATGGATATACATGTATTTTTCTATATATGCCCTAGCGGTGAGACCGAGAGCGAATTCTTGTAAGCTGTATATCTAGCGATAAGCAATATTGGGGCAGAAATTCGAGCATAAATTATTAACCATCCGACTACGGTTAGATATAATGATTGCGGATGAGGTACGGCGGACCCCGTAAAAGCCTTCTGAGATACAGAACGTTTGGGTTTCTACTTGGCATGGGATGCTTGCATACTGCGAGTATATTAAGCCGTACATGCCCGATAGAGTTGTCTAACAGTTTGGGTGGTAGCAATGCATTCCAGCACATCTTATTCGACCTTTGGAGGCTCATAGGCCAACAAATAATAGGACGTACGTCGTGAAGAACACATTTATAAAGGCTTTGTGGCTAGAAGCACCATCACATCTACTTACGGAGACATGGACTAGTGTACCTGCTATACCCCCGAGTCGACGCACAGACGATTACATGCCGTGGCTTACCCCTCACACTAACCCACGATACAGAATCCTGACACACTTCCATGTGGCGTACAATACCTATTGGAGTTATACTATCATCCTCGGTTGTCCTCGACATGATTGCTCCTCACATAGACCGTGATAACACTGATGACTCTCCCTACTGAAGGATATGTTGTATCATGAAGGTCTGTTATATGCATCGTGCTTAGATTGATGTTTTTTTATGCTATGATTTGGACATTTCTTTTAGTATGTGATATTTATGTACAATTTCTTTTTTTTTTTCCTGTATTATTATGAGCAATTGTTTACTTTCCCATGAAATTTCATGCGATTATCTACATTTATGCTTTTTTTAAGTCAATATAATTATAAATGCTTATCGAAAGAAAGTAAATATATATGATGAAGTATAATAAATACAAATGAAGGAAGGTAGTAATAAAGTGGAAAGCTCACTATCAATAAAATATAGTAAATATAAAGTGGAAAAAAATACAAATAATGTACAATGTAAATAAATTTAATTATAATAACAACTTAACGTGAATGGGATCTTCTGATGGATATGCTCTAGAATATCTCGTGTTCCATTCTGCAATTCTGTAAAAATAAGGCTCTGGCCAACCACTGGCTCGATCATTACAATGATATTGCCATTGCACGTGTAAAGGAGGCAATGGGCACCAATCTCGCATGCGTATCCGCATAACGTAATAAAAATATAATATTAATCTTCGTTCAAGTGATGATAAACTATGAAAAAGGACATGAGAAAATAAATATACGCTAACCACAGTAAAATATTGATGTTCTGTCAGTTGCCCAAAACTATCTTACCTCTAGTTCGATCCATATGCAAGTACAAAAGCAATACAGTCATGAACCCTATCCGTGCAATTAAGACCACACACAAATTGAATACATTGGCAATGACATAAAGAGAATCAGGTGTACCTAACCATGTGCTTGAAACGCATGTCCTTCCCGCCATTGTGTCCTCTATATAAGCTCATAATACCCTTCGACTGATGTAAATAGTGAAACGTACATGTTAGTCATATGTTCCAACTCAAGACACATTCGCATATGGACCTTAGGCCATTGATGTTCATCTCTGTATACAAAGTACGCCACAATCCTATATTCACAATTTCCATCCCCCTCCATGCTCTTCCAATTCTCAATGAAAGGATAAATGAAAATAGGGAAAGCATCGGAGAAAGGGAACGTGGAACCAGTAGATGGATGTATAACGGAACCTGGTGATGATAAACTACTTCGTCCATTACTACACCCTCTGTCTCTACCCCTAGGAGCCCGTAGCAGTTTGTTTCTCTCACGGGAACCCGAACCAGATCTTGATCCGGATTCTGAACCAGAACCGCTTGATTTTTATATCTTTCTATGAACAATAGACACGTGCTCCCAATATGACTTGTCCTTTTTTGTTGAGTTCGTCTTCCGTCATCCTTTCGTGGCGTAACCTTAGGGGTAGATGTCAATGTCATACCAGGATCGGAGGGCAAAATCGCACTTAACACCTCTTTCAGAAGATGACACATCAACTTAACTTTTGATATGGGTCCTGTACTTATTTGATCTAAGAGAGGCAAGATCACGCATCTCAGAATCCATGTCCATTTCCTGAAAATAAGGATGGTCACCTCCAATGTTTAGTGTCCTCCAAAGAGTCGAAATATCTTCTAAATAGATAGGGAGAAGGTATTCGAACCATGTAATCAACTCGCATGAATATGGGAGGCAGTGTGATTTCCTCAAATAGTGTCCGCACTTAATTTTCGGATCATCAATGATTTTTGGAGCTCTCTTTATCTCAACTCACATCTTCTTCAATGCCAAATGACTAATGTCATTACTTACATTCTTCAATATCGGATTACTCTTGGCATTATACTTTTCTTTAAGCCTCGAATACTCCAATGAGCTCTTAATCTTAGCAATTTGACATTCAATGAGCGAGTCAATATTAAGGAACGCAATGTCCAAATCACCATGGCATGTTGAAAGTACATAGCTTCAAGACTGAATGTTCCCTCTCAACTCGGTTAGTGGTCTCTAACCCCAAATGCAGTACTTGGCTTATCCAAACTCTGACGAATTTATGAGCAACGGGATTCAACCAAATATTAAACAAATAATGTAAGAGTCTGGCCTTTTATGCCACTTCATCTTAAAATTATCCAATTTTGTAAAGTACTCTGCCTCATCGATTTCATTCACCAATTTGTACTATGTGCCATTTTTTAACCGTGATGCGACCTCTTCATATTTTGTCATCTCAGTTAATTTTGCCAATATTTTTTATCGATGTGCGTTCTACATAGCATATGGTACGATCTACTGAACACCTCTTCGATCATAGGCATTAAACTGCTTTCCCAGTCCATAATAATCACGCACGATTCATGTGCATTAACATCTTGCTCATTCCCTGTTGACACAGCTGATGAAAATTATAAGTGTTTAATCTGTTGAAGAACCCATCTATATGTCGTAACCTGCTCATTCCGCATGAATGCAGTTACCGTAGTGAAGTTCTTTCAGTTGGAGTCATTCCTACGACCTCTAACAATGGTATATTGTACTTTTTTAACATATAAAGGACAAATAAGATATTTAGAAACTGTACATAATACCTCTAAACCCTAAACTCCGTATGCAATAAAATAATTAAATTTAAAGAAAAAAATGCATATGACCTAATTCATTTAAATATTCATCAAATATTAATCAAATAGTTTTATATATGAAAAAACGCACTCAACCCTAAAAAAACTAAACTAAACATAAACTAAAGTATAAATTAAGAAACTTTATACTAAGATATTAAAATTATCCGAATATAAATTAATAAAAAAATTATCTATATTAATCATCAATGTTAAATAATTATAAATATTAATTAAACCATCATGATTTGTGATATCCCATACCCCTCCAGTAGGTCAACTGCAGTTGGGCAAGGTATCTGCATGCCTCTCGATACTGAACTTGAAAAAACATAAAGCTAGGATACATCCGGAAAGAACTAGAACGCGTTCCTCTAAACTAAACAACATAAGAAGAAAGAAAAATGTAAATATGACTTTGTAATAAAAACTTCTCAAAATTTATACATAGATTAAAGGCCGTGACGGCCAAGATCTCATAGATCAAAACCTTATGGCTAGAGGTTGAAGACCTTAATATTACCGAATCCAGTGGGCCCATATTGGCCCAACTACTCAAATCTGGTTACCAAGTCATTTGAAAAAGGGAAAAAAAACATTTGAAAGACATGAGCTATAGACGTCCAGTGAGTTCATGTGCACATGTGTTTTTAGTGAGTTTCCCAGACAGGTAAAATACTCATTATAAAATGGTCTGACAAAAAGAAATGCTTTCATAAAAATCTCTTATATGCAAGTTGTAAACCTTCTGAAGGCTTCAGGCACTATTTGAAAGTCTGAGTGAATCAAGATATATCCACTGCCGCAACACCCAACTTTCAAAACTATGCATGTATCGTGATAGGCTCAACAGTAGAATCCAAAACCTTAAACAGAGTCATCGGACACAAGTTCCGGCATCCCGTAGTCAATAACAGCCTGAAACCTAAAGCACACTGTACGAACTTCCGGTTTTTCATAAACTACCGCACACACCACTTATACACAAAGCAAGTAACGAGCCTTGGAGTACCTACCGGGCTACCCTGTGCTACCTTAGCCGATGAGCCCCTCCTGACTCAACTGTTAGTATATGCCCTAAGACCAATTGACTCACATTTATGATTTATGAAGCATGTATTTTTGAATTGTATTTTATGCTCTTGGTCATCAAGTATGTGACTTGATAGTAAAACCCTTATAGCTAATAAAATACTATTCTTATTTGTCCCTAGTTTATTACATCTTGTAAACTAGTGTGAAGTTGATTGATGGTCAAGTTTTACTGATCATGAATATGAGATATAAAATCAATTCATAAATACATATTGAGAATATAGTATTGGACATGACCCAAAGTGAAAAAGAAATATTGCATGGGTTTAAGTTATACGTATTTCTTCTCAGTTTTATATTTGGTGTCCTTCGACCTAATGTTTCTAATGTTTCTTGCATGGCGAGAAAAATATGTTTTGACATAGTCATACATCACTTTTAATTAGGTGATCATTATGATTATTGGTTGGCTTATTTTCTCGTCATGGCTTGAATATTGGAGATAGTGAAAGGAATTTGTCCCTCTCTTTTTAGAGAGAGATATCCATGGGCCCCTTGATAAGGAAGACTGGAAAATATGCATGGCCATGCTCAAATAAGTATTAATAAGGTGTTATTAATATTATTTGTTGGAACACTCTGCCTGGTGATCAAGTAAATGGTTAATTAAGTTTTATAATGATGACTTGATCAATGCCTTATACTTAATTAGGATATCGTGTGACAAAAGGACTAAATATTAAATCTGATGCTAGGTTATTATTACATTTACTTAACTTGGGTAAGCATAATGTCTTGCTAGAGGCGGCTTATGTTTTGTGAATAAATGTCTAGGACATTTTTTCATTCACTGCCAACGTTAAGTGAACCTACAGGGTCACACGCATAGACAATCTTGTGAGCATAATGTCCACGTTCAATGAATCTAGATTGTGTCCAGATTCGTTGAACGTATACAAAATGGGAATCAGATTCCATATTGTATTTTCTGGTAGGTTAATAAGTAATTAATTTTATTTAATCGAATAAATGAAATTAATTACTTAATATTACTCATCCAACCGTTGGATGATTATGGGAATAGACGGACGAGATTAAACTGTCATTAGATGACAGTTAGGGTTTTGATATTGACAGCTATAAAAGGTTATGTTAACCTTTTCTTGGTGGCCGTCCTTTATCTGATTAAAGAAAAACAAAAACCTAAACTCTAGAACGGCGATATAGTATCTAGCCTCCTCTCTCCGAAATACGACCGATTACCAGATAGTCAGGATCAGTTCTGAACATTTTTCAGAACACAGAAGGGGCTAGCATCCCGATCGCTTGCAGAGGAGTTCGTCGCGTGGATACCAGTAGAGGGCGAAGTGTACAAAGCAGCGCCTCCACAACGAACAATCAAAATATTGAGGTAATTTCTATCCAATCGGTTTTTCTAGTATGTGCAGATCCTGTTGGTGGATTTCCGTAGTTTTATTTTACTTCGTTTTTGCCTACGGATTCCAACATCAACCTGCTAGAATGTAGCCCCTACCGCAAAGTATGATACAAAGTCAAACGTAATACCACCTTGGGTCTAATCCTCCAGTGATAGTACACCCTCTGTCAACTGGATCCAGATCAAGAGTAAACCTACCAAGCATGTCATTCAGAAGAGGCTCTCATACGAGGGATTAGCCACGCACAGTGCAATCCTCTTGACACGTTGATCAAAATATATACCAAGCCCCTTCGACCGGATTAGGGTTTTTAATTCATTTTTATAAAATCATAGGCCATTTCTTGGCCACAAAAATCTCTTCATGTATTAAAAGTCCCTATCCGCTGGGCAAAACCGCAAACGCATAGCCCTGACAAATGTACCATGAACACAATTTAAAACATGTATTTATAAAAACTCACAAAGACATTTGTTTTTTCTCAGATACTTTCAAAATCATGTTTACCATGAAAGTATGCATATGTGACTTTGGAGTGTAAGCTTTAAACATATTACTGGATATAAAATAAGTTATGCTAATTTGTTTTCAAAAAATCATGATAAATATTTCTCAAAAGGAATTTTTTAAATACTTCAAAGATTTAAAGTAATATATGAACAAAACCGTGGAGAAATAAAAAAGAAATAGTAAATATTTTTGAAATTATAATATAAGAATATTTAAAATAAAAAGTATTATAAAAATATTATAATAATTCAAAGCCTTATAAAAATATTTAAATTATATAGAGTGCTATTTCAAAAGAAATAATAAATATTTTCCAAATAATTTTTAAATCTCAAAACCTTTTAAGAGTATTTAAAATATTTAAAATATTATTTTCAAACGAAATAATAAATATTTTAAAAATAATTTTTTCCAAATGATTTTAAATCTCAAACCTTTTTAAAATATTTAAAATATTATTTCCAAAAAGAAATAACAAATATTTTAAAAATAATTTCTTAAAATAATTTTAAAACTCAAAACCTTTTAAGAGAATTTAAAATATTATTTCCAAAAAAAGTAATAAATATTTTAAAAAATAATTTCTCCAAATAATTTTAAAGCTCAAAACCCAAAATAGAAGTATTATAAAAATATTTAAAAATAAAAGTATATGAAAATATGTTACTAACTCAAACATATTTCGGAGCCTTAAAAGAACATTTAAAACAAAAATATTTTGATAACTCAAAACATATTTAGCATAACTTGTAATACTCCTGGTAAATATTTTGTAAATTTTGTAAAGATCCAAAAATATGCTTTCAAGAAATAAATAAATCTTTGGTAAAAGAAAAGGTTGGTGAACTCACCTGAAGCCGTGAAACAAGTCAGCCCAACAAATAATAACAATTTCAAACTTCCAAAAATACCATAAAAATATAAACTTGACTCCAAGATGACCCTAGGGTTCACCTAAACTTATTCTAAAACCAAAGAAACTTTAAAAACAACTCCAAAATAATTTCATAATAATTCCTTAAAAATCATGGGTTCCCAAAATAAATCTATAACTATTAAACATTAATATTATTTATCTTAGGAAATATAACCTCATAATAAAATAAAATAAAACTATAAAAAAAACAAAAACAAAAAAGAAAGAATAAGGACTTACCTTGAGCGAGAGAGAAAAAACCGGGAGAAAGAAAAAGAAAAGAAGAAAGAAGAAAGAAAGAGGAAGTTGGGAGAGAGAGAGAGAGAGAGAGAGAGAGAGAGAGAAAAGGGGCTGCCGAGAGAGAGAGAGAGAGAGAGAGAGAGAGAGAGAGAGAGAGAGAGAGAGATATTGGGAAAAATAGAAAGAGAGAAGAGAAGAGATAATGCGAGAGAGGTGAGAAAAAGGCTTCGTAACACTCCATATATATTGCCATGTATGCATGGCTTTGGTTTGTATGGTTAAGACACATGGTACTTGCCATGTGTCTACAAATCACCTACCCACTTGGCACCACATAATTGCACTAAAGTCCTCCAAATTTCTAGACATTTTACATTGGTCCCAAACTTTAAAAATGACTTAAAACTCATATTAGACTTAAAATCTCAATCTCCAACTTAATGCCTTAAACACTAATAATTCTAAAATACGCCCAAAAATTTTTCCAATGAAAAATTCTTCCTTAGATTTTCTAGAAATTATCAAATGACCCCAAAACTTTCCATCCTTCCTGAAACAACCCTAAAACTTTTGTTTGAACTCATTGCATCTTATGTTAACTTTGAGGTGCTTAGTTTGGATGTTACACGATTCCTGTAAGATATTCCTATTATTTTTGGATATTTACAAACTTTACATCATAAATTTAAATTTAAACTCTAAACAAGAAATTATTAAACTTAAAGAAAAACAAATGTATATGGACTAATTTGAATCCATTATAAAACAATAACAATTTTTGAAATAATTATACATATATTTTTAAAATAGGTATATATAGTTGTATATGAAACAACACACTCTTCCTAAAAAATCTAATCTGAACATAAATTAAAGTATAAATTTAGATACTTTATACTAAGATATTAAAATTACCTCAAAGTTAATTAATAAAAGAAATTAACTTTGTGTCACTAACTTATCATTAATACACTATCAATTAATTAAACGATCACAATTCTTTCAAGATAATCATATTAATATTATAACTTAAACAATCAATATACATTTTATATCCAAATGTACACTTAATAGAATGTATACAAACAACTTACTTTTTTGTTTTATATGTCATATTCATTATCAGTACATATGGTTACGTTCTCATCATTTAAATTGATGTCAGGTGTGCAACAATAATATCGCTAAGTATGTTGCTGTCGCAGTTTCTGTAGAAGACCGTATAACCCCATTCAGTACTTAAGTAAAGAACTTCTTCTGTCGTGTTTCGCCCTTGCACCCTGCTCTTCGTCATCTTGGCAAGGACGTTGTATATTTTCTGTCACTACATAAATCATATAAATCATATTCTTAAGACCTATACAAAAATTTAAAATATTATAATAACCTATTAAAAGTAATGCGACATACCTCATGGCACAACCCATATTTTGTTCTCAGAAAAATCGTAACATATAACGTACTGGCACATGATTTTTTCTAAATTGCTCGGTCTGTATCAGCTGCTCCTGCATTAGTCTTGCAGACACCTATTACAGGGTTGCGCCTCCCATCATATATGAATAATTGCCAATTTTCACTAGTGGCAATTTACTTGCCTTTTAATTTAAAGGGGCAACCAACTTTTTTAGTCTCATAAGGACCCTACTTTTTATCAGAACTTCTTTTTCATCATCAACTCTCGGCTTCGTTCTTGATTTATTTGTACCTCGACGGTCGAATGTTCTTGATCTCAAATACCGAGTGACAATCAAATATGTGTTCACTTTCATTGCCGTTTCTTTTGCCCAATCCACAAACTCTATTTTCGAATTAAAATTTTGATCTGTTGTGAATAAATGCCCGTGATCCATGTATTCTTCCGGTTCAAAAAATTCTTTAAATGTATTCAGATCTACATCAGCCAGTTACCTTAAAACATAATACGAAACATCTTATATTAATTAAAGAATTATATAAAGCATAAAAATAACATTTAATATTAAAAGAAACTGACTGGACTGAGTTTCGCCCACATGGGCGAAATTCTCCAACCGGGCGAAATTCTCCAATGAATTTCACCAATCTGCGCAAAATTTTGTCAAGAATTTTGCCAGTTTGGGAGAAACTCATTGGAGAATTTCGCCCATCTGGGCAAACTCGGCCCACTTGTGAAAAAAATTGGGAGTTTTCTTACCTCAAAATCGATATTTTTTTTTTCAAAATATTTTCAAAATAATCCATATTTACTTTCAAATTGTGTTGAATGTGAAAATTTTAAGTTTGAGGTTAGAGAGGGAAAGTTGATAGTAACAAATGAATTTTTTCGCGCTACCCTTATATATTCTCGAGTTATATTTATTATCCCCACTTATTAAAAATAGTAGAAAATGAGGCATGGTCAAAATCAGAAGATTGGTCGGGGGAGAGTGAAGAGAAGATTGGGCAGAATTAGAATGGATGGGCCGAAGCTTCATATTTTTGGGCATGGGACAGCCCATCTGCATGAGCAACTGGACTTAAGTCTCTGTAATTTGAAGCAAGAGAGGCTGGGGTGGAATTAAACAGACTTAAACGGGTACTAAAGGGTAGAGCTGTAAATGGGGCGGGTCTTATCTGTACCCGCGCGAGTCTATACCCATTTATAGTGGGTAAGGTTAAAATTTTATACCCGCGGACCTGTACCCATACCCATATAGATTCTATTAAATGGTCTGGGTAGGATATTATGATACCTAGACCTATATACCCATTATAATAAAATAATGATATATATTTATATATTATATTTTTTTATTTTTTTATTAAAACATTTTTATACATATATGATATTGAGTGGTTTATTTTCTTAATTTAGAAAAGAGAAGGAGAAATTTTCTTCAAGTTTTCTTTTTATTGGAGGCATGATTTTTTAGGGTTGGATCTGTGTCCATAAATTTTATGCCCATAGGGTCGGGTCCATGTTCACTATAAATGGGTACTCTCAGAGGATCTGGACCCGTTTACTCTCCTATTAAAGGAAAGGAGAGACTTGGTTAAATTCTCAACTCGATTCTCCACAGCTGAGGGCGTATTAACACAAATATGTGAGGGAAGAAACGGAGCAGATGTGGCGAAGAAACGGGGAGCAGCTAAGGGAGAAAGGTAATCAGAAGATTGGAGATGGGAAGAGGAGTCAGAGAACACGGTAGAGTAAGAAGGAGCACTCGGTTTTAGGAAGTAAAGGGAAACCGGCAAGGGGTAGAGTAATTGACAGGAAAAAAAAGAGGGTTGGTCAGCAGTCTCAGCGGTGACATATTTAGGGGAAAAATTGAAAGGAGTAGAGGGAAGATTAGGGGTGGTTACAGCGGGTTGAGAAGGAGGGAAAGATAACTGATCAGAAGGTGTTTGGGAGGGGCTTGAGGTTAGGGGATTGCTACTGGAACAGGCGCCTAATAGGGAAAGAAAGGGAGTCATGTAGGAAATTAGAACTAGAATGAAGGGAATACACATAAACAAGCAAGAGAATTTCAAAATGGGATGAGGGAGAGGGATGAACATGCAAAACCTAAACAACAACCTCATAACAACATTCAGGTATAATTCATTCAAACCCAATTCAGCATGACTTTCTTCAATATTATAAAATTGAATAGGACATTGGGAAATAGCAGAAAAATACTAACCTGAGAATATGTAATGGGTTGATATTAAGGATTGTTAGTTACAATAGGATTATCATTCTTATAAATCCTAGACTATGTATAATTATATTTTAGTTATCTAATTGTAATTGGTTAGGTTTCCTCGTCATAATCTGCTTAGGATCTGTCACATGGACAATCTATGTAACGTACACTATTTTATATCAATAAGACATAAAATATTGGATTGTTTTCCCCACTAGAAACTTTCATGGTATCAGAGCCAATTGTCTAAAAATCTCTCATAATGAGTAACGACAATCTTGGCAATATTAATAACGACATGGTGGAAGAAAGCCATCTTCGCAGAATGAAGAAAGATGCTTACTTTGTAAAATCCTCGGACGGTCCCGGACTGATCATCACGGCAATCCAATTGAAAGAAAAAGACAAAGACAATAATTATGCCGAATGGGCAAAAGCTATGCACTTAGCCTTATGTGCAAAGAAGAAATTGGGATTTATAGATAGAACAATTCCCATTCTAGAAGACAATCCAAACAGAGAAGAAGAATGGTGGGAAATTAACACCCTAGTCAATTCGTGGATCCTCAATACTATAGAGCCTTCACTCAGATCTTCCATAAATTACTCTGAGAGAGCTGATGAATTATGGTCAGATTTACAAGAACGATTTTTAGTTGGAAACAGACCACGAAAATATGAATTAAAAACAGCTTTGGCAAATTGTAAACAGGGAGGAGTTTCCATAAATGCGTATTATTCGCGCTTGAAGAAATTGTGGGATGAGTTAGAGAAAATTACACTCAACTCCCATCTTTCAATGACACACAATTATTGGCAGTAATTATAAATGAAAGGGAGCAAGAAAAGGTATTTCAATTTTTAATGGGATTAGATAGTGCAATTTATGGCGCTGTTAGATCTCATCTGATTCAACAAGAACCAATGCCAAAATTAAAGACGTTTCTTGCTCAAATACGCAAGGAAGAGTAGCACCAGAATCTTCCACGATTCACAGAGCATGACGGTGGCGGTGCCGTCTTTGCCGTCGCCGGCACCGTCGCCAGAATATCCCGATTGTCTTCAACCTTCTCAAATGCCAACCTGTTTTACAGCCATTGCAATAAGAATGGTCATGACATATCAGGCTTGTTTCAGCTCATTGGATACCCCGATTGGTGGCCCCGAAGTACTATGTCCAGCTCCAGCAGCCGCGTAACGCCGACCAACCACGGCCGCCAAACACCAGTTGCAGGAAGAGGACGGAAGAGATGACCTATTACCCTTGGTGCCCAAGTCGGCCGAGCAGCTGCAATTTGTAGACAACAAGAGCAGTCCGCAGGGAGAGACGTCGACGATGGCTGGGCTCAGGCCGCTGCCATCCGACGTACAAGAACTGCATTAGAAGAAGGCAGCCATGGCTGTTTTTCAGCAACAGCAACCGAACCTGCAGAAAAACAAAACAATGGCAACTTCCAAGGTAGTGGACAAGTGGGGACCTCAAACTACTTTCTAAGTTTGACCCAAGATCAATGGTCCAAATTATTGACTATGCTAAATGACAAAAATGTCCTTCGGTCCGACAAATTATCTGGTATGCCAAATTTATAGATTTTAGATTCAGGATGTTCTCATCATATGACTGGTAGGAAAGATTTCTTGAAAAATTTAAATAATATCTACACATATACTATCGGTCTGCCAAATGGTGCTAAGACAATTGCTCTACAAGAATGAACTGTCTTATTGAATCCTAGACTCAAACTTCTTAGTGTGTTCTATATTCCTGAGCTTAAATGTAACTTAATTTCCTTGTCCCAATTAGCTCGAGACTCTTTGTGTTTTATCACTCTTTCTGATGAATTTTGTGTTATACAAGACCGTTTTTTCTCGATGAGGCCGATTGAAGTGGGTAAGCAAAGGAATGGAGTTTTCTTCTACAAACATCTGCAGTTACCAGATTTATATGCTTTCCCTAGTGAAGTTCTTGATTCAAACATATTATGGCATGTTCGACTGGGTCATCCTTCGGATTTTGTAGTAAATAATCTGTTGCACTTTTCTACGCACAAAACTAGCCCTTGTAATATCTGTTTACGTGCCAAACAGACACATGACTGTTTTCCTTCAAGTTCAAATAAAGCTTCTGTGATCTTTGATTTAGTTCATTGTGACTTATGGGGACAATACAAAACTATATCTACTATAGGCGCTTCTTATTTTTTAACCATACTAGATGATTATTCTAGAGCTGTCTAGATATATCTACTTTCTGAGAAAAACGAAGTTGCACCTATATTAAAGGATTACTTCGCAATGGTCCAAACCCAATTTCACAAAACCATGTTTTTCAAATCATATTTCTCTGCTCAAGGCACAATACATTAAACAACTGTTCCTGGTACCCCACAACAAAATGGAAGGGTTGAACGTAAGCATTGTCATATTCTCAACGTCGCCCGGGCTTTTTGTTTCCAAGCTAATTTATTGATAAAGTTTTGGGGCGAATGTGTTCTCACTGCTGGATATCTCATTAATCGAACACGCTCACGGTTGTTACATGGCAAGACTCATTATGAATTATTATTTGGAAAAAAACCCTCCTACTCTCACATTAAAATTTTTTGATGTTTAGCTTATGTTCATGACCATGACCCCCCTAAAGATAAATTTCGCGCCCACAGTCGAAAGTGTGTTTTCTTTGGCTACCCCTTTAACAAGAAAGGTTGGAGATTCCATGACCTGCAAAAAGAAAAATTCCTTGTGTCCTGAAATTTGGTTTTTGATGAGAAAAAATTTACATATCAAGAAAAATCAGATACTTCACTATATTCTACGGATTTTTCACATTTATACAATTTTGGAGAAATTTTGGGCTCCAAGGCAACCCTTATAACAGAAAGGGGGAGTACTGGTCTAGTAGAAATCCATCAAGACTGCCCACCTACCACAAATGGCCCAGCAGCCCAGAAATCGCGTGGCCCACCACAGGACGACATCACTCATAGCCTAGCTATGCACAGCCCAGAAAAATCAGCACCACGTGGCCCAGATGCTCCATGTGGCCCAGCTCCTCTTCCACTACACGGCCCACTATCGACTTGCGGTCCAGCTCCACACCCACCTGGTTCTTGCGGCCCAGCTGCATATTCCCCTCGCGGCCCACCTCTGAACAATCCACCTGCGCCTGTCCACTCCAGCCGTGACCATTTGGACCTCTCCTACAGCCCAATAGACCAGCCTTCTTCAGCACCCCCTAACCAGTCCACCGTCACAAATCTTAACCCCACCACTTCACTGGAAATTCAGCTTTCTTCCGGTACTCGACGAAGCACTTGAATTAAAACTATTCCGGCTCGACTTCACGATTATGACTGCAATACTATATGGAAGTCTTCTATATCCTATTTGTCTCCTGATCCCTCACCCCCTTTGGACCTCTCAAGTACGTCCCTTTATCCCAAAACACACTTTGTAGACTATAAAAATTTTCTCCTTCACGTAGACAATTTTTAGCATCTGTTACCAGCGAATCCAAGCCCACCACCTACTCTGAAGTAGTCTCTAATCCTCTCTAGGCGATGCTATGTGCCAAGAAATTGATGCACTTGAAAAAAATGGCACGTGGACTTTAACGTCCTTGCCTCCTGGAAACCGTGCTTTGGGGAGTAAATTGGTCTTTAATATTAAATACAAAGCCGATAGAACCATAGAGCAATATAAACCCCGTTTGGTGATTTTGGGAAATACACAAATGGCAGGTATTGACTTCACAGATACCATGCCCCAGTTACAAAAAAGGTCACAGTTCGCACTTTACTTTCTGTCGCTACTACCGAAAACTGGCCTATACATTAGATGGATGTTCATAATGCATTTCTCCATGGAGACTTACAAGAGGAAGTCTATATGCGAACCCCACCTGGTTTTCGCTCCTCTTTCCAGGGATAGGTTTGTCTTCTAAAGAAATCTTTATATGGCCTTCGACAAGCTCCTCGGTGTTGGTTTTCTAAGCTTACTGCCACTCTACGTAAGTGCAGTTTTTCTCAATCTTATGCCGATTATTCTCTTTTCACATATTCTAGAGAAAATATTTTTTTATGTATTCTCATTTATATGGATGACTTACTATTTACTGGCAATTCCCTACCCACTCTACATAAATTCAAAGCTTCCTGTATGAAAGACTTAGGCCCTCTAAAATATTTTTTGGGTACTGAAATTGCAAGAAGCCCTTCAGGTTTATTTTTATGTCAAAGGAAGTACATTTTGAAAATTATATCTAAAACTGGTTTGTTAAGGGCTAAGCTAGCCTCTACTCCGATTGAACTTAATCATCAATTAGCAAAAGCTTCTGGACCTACTTTTGATAATCCGAATCGCTACCGCAGACTCATTGGTAAGCTCATCCATCTTACTCTTACTCGACAAAAGCTCACTTATACAGTCCATACGCTTGCTCAGTTTATGCATGCCCCTTGCCGTGCTCATTAGGAGGCTGCTATCCATGTCGTTCGATATCTAAAAGGCAGTTCTAGTCGTGGCATTTTTCTTCCATCTAAATCTCCACTTTTACTAACTGTCCCATTACACGTCGTTGTCTTATCGGCTACTTTATTTCCCTTGGAGGGTCTCCTATTTCTTGGAAAACAAAGAAACAACAAATTGTTTCTCGCTCCTCTGCTGAAGCTAAGTATCGCTCCATGGCAATGACTTTATGTGAGTTAAAGTGGTTATCTGCTCTACTACGTGATCTTCATGTGCCTATTACACGTCCAATTCTGCTCAATTGTGATAGTCAAGCTGTTCTTCACATAACTGAAAATCCTATTTTACACGAGCGTACCAAGCATATTGAAATTGATTGTGATTTTGTCCGTGATGCTTTTTAAAATGGCTTTATTTCTCCTGCCTACATTCACAGCGAATTTCAACCAGCTGATATTCTCACTAAAGCTCTTCATCCTACCCAATTTCATCATTTAGCTTCCAAGTTGGGCATTTCTGATCATGTTCCGACTTGAAGGGAGTATTAAAGATTGTTAGTTACAATAGGATTATTATTCTTATAGGTTTCCTAGTCATAATCCGTTTAGGATTTGTCACATGGACAATCTATGTCAATAAGATAGAAAATATTAGATTGTTTTCCTCATTTTCCATTGATAGTGAAAATAGTTGGCTCAAGCCCTTTGGGTTTTCCGACTTGATTGAAGTAGACGGAACTGGATGAGCACGAGAGGGGATAACAGATAATGGGCAAGACTTTGCGGATGGGGAAGCATCGGTTTGGAATCGTCCATCTTATCACAGGGTGGGGAGTGAACTTTTTTCATCTCCTTGGTGGTTGCAGGTGGCAGAGGAATCAGCATTGAGGTTGAAGAAGCAGGTGACAAAATGGCTTTGTCAAATTGGCCAAAGCCTTGGTGGTCGCGTGCACCTCAGATACTCCCAGATTTTGACTATTGGAAGAGGAACGGTTGACGAACACCGGGCTAACCGTTGAACCACTCCGAGGCACAGTCAATGTTGAAGAATCGGTGACAATTCTTGAAGAATCCCTGCAAAGATGAAAAAGAGCAAAGAGCATTAGTAGCTACAAGTTTCTGATGATAAGAAACATACGGATCAAACTTATCAGAGACCCCCCAGACTCTCCGGATAAGAAAATTCATCTCGGGAAATTCAGAATTGAGATGGAGTATTTTTAAGCACATCATAACGAGTATAGATGTACCCTTTTTTTCCACAGAATAAACCGTCGAAGAGGCTTGTGAACTCGGAGAAATACGAAGGAGTGATGGATCACTCCGAGTCACCTTCCAATTGTGATTCACAACCGGCGTGCTCGAATCTTAAAGAATTGACCGAAGCCTTTCCTGTTACTGCTACAAATTTCAAGCAGAATTGGATCCTCGAGAACCGATGCAAGTCTCTGACCAATTTCTGGTGTATAACACCAGGGGACAGACTAGAGATATGATAAGTAAATATGTAGAGTCAAAACGTTATGGGGAATCTTGTGTATGAGGATCCCATGGATGAAAAATAGGCATACGTTTAGAGAAATTCCACGGCCCCTCATAAAGGATTCGATCCCGGTTTCGGAATTTTGGAATGTCATTCGGAACAGATTGTCATCCGACATGTGCATTTTGAGAGATTCTTGCTCACACTTCCATGGTTTCGACATTGGCAACACGAAAATCAGGCGCATTAATTAACAAAATCACCCCCAAATATAATCATGTAAACGCTGAATTTACAAGAATCTTTAGCATTATCAATTGCACTTTTGGGTAATCCGACACACTCGGTCTCATCCTCATTGATTGAGAATGAGTCCAAACAATCAAGAATGTCAGGGGTCATGATTTTGTTAAAAAAGCCAAACAGTTGAAACCACCCAGAAGGAAAGATCAAAAGAGTGGATGTACAGACGAAAATGACGGCTGGAGAAGGATACGAAAACCTAGAGTACTAAGGAGTAGAACTTTAGAGAGAAAAAACTCTCATACGCGAGAGACCTTTTTTTGTTAGTAAAACCTTTAAAAACTAGGCACCAATAATTAAGTTAATTACAATAGTTAGCATTCCTAATCACAATCCTGCATATATTCTATGACTCCTCAACATATGGTTCTTGAAAATTTGGTTGAGTAATAACTACATTCAGTAGTTAGCTTCTTTTTTTTTTTTCTAATTTTTTTTTTTAAATTATTCCCGTTTTAAAACAAAACAAAAATTCGACAATCCAAATGTCATTTAAAGTTTGGACTTTAAAAACTAAAAGGAAATGAGACCTTATTTTCAATCCAAATTACCCTTGGAACTTTCCGAACTACAAGTCAATCTTCTACATGGAGTTACGAGAGAGATCAGGGGCCATTGACTGTTTGTTTTAACTGTTCATGATTTCCACCGTCAGACAAGTTTATGGGAAGCATTCAAGGAGTTCGAATACTCGATTTCATTAATACCATGAAATAAGAGTGGTAGTATTAATATGGGTCAAATTTGGTTATTTCTAACAAATAGAGGTCTTCTTAATTCATTTCATTCCAAGTCCAATCCATATTCGTCAACCATTTCAAGGCCTTTAGACCTTGTCAAAACAGAAATGAAATTAATGAATTTATAATTGAAATTTTAACGCATGTAAAAACCATTAATGTCTCACGTATATTTAACCAGCTGGACTCTTGTTTATGAGAAATTATAGCATTACTTTTCTTTTCATCTAGAATTATCTTTCTTTTTCAATTTGTTAGAATATTCAATTTGTTTGATTAAAATTTGACTTTTTTAATCGGACCGTATGAGAGACTCATCAAATTGATTTTGAAGGGATTGGAAGGCACAAGGTCTAAACACAATAATAGGTTTTTTTCCTTAAAAATGACAATTTTTTTTAACAGGCTAATAAAATGGCCCAAAAGTTTTTTTTATTCATAATTTGGCCACAACGCATAATAGTTGTGCGTCATTGTGTGTTATCACTTAATTAAAGTTTTCCTCATTAAACATATTGTGCGTTATCTGCCACATTATCCTTTTATTTTTTTTAAAAAACTGCCACATACTTTTATTTTATTTTATTTAAAGAAGTATTGTAACAAGATTTGAACCCTTAACCTCATAAGAAATAACATAAAAGACTTACCAATAAACCACCATTAGATCTTATTTAACAAGTGTATGGGATTTTATTTAATAATAACGTACTTACGTATTCCAATATTTAACAACTTCAATCATTTAAATTTTTAATTAGAGCAAAAAGAAGACTGCTCATCTGTTTAATAATTAAATTGTTGTTGTAATTTTTTAGCTAACAAGAGAGAAAATATTATAAAATTACAAAAACATAAATTAAAACAAAAATAAGACATTTTTGTGGAAACGATTGGTGGGAAACCGCTAGATCTCGAAAAAATACCCGAAATGCCCACAAGAATATCCTCAATCGGACGTCCGAACACAAAGTTATGCCCCGTCAAAGTTTTCGACTGTACAAAACAATTTTTTTTCCCAAAACGCGTCCGGATCACTTTTTCGACAACGCCGTTGCATTTATCTGTACGAGAACCATCAAAACGAGAGGTCATAAGCGTGAAACGGACATCCGATCGCAGAGTTATTCATGTTTAAAGTTTTCAAAAATTCTAATAAACATAAAAAAATAAAAAATAAAAAAGCTGATGTAGCTGATAACGCATAAACGTTATGCGTTATCCGTCACATCTACGGATTACGGGAAAAATCTTCAATTAAGTGATAACACAATGGTTGTGCGTTATCCTAATTAATAACGCACAACCATTATGCGTTATGGCCAAATTAGGGATAAAAAAAATTTTTTGGGCCACTTTAATAGCTTGTTAAAGAAAAAGGGCTAACTGTAGAAAAAAACCCACAATAGTACAAGATTAGCATATAATGTTAAACTGCTCCATCGATAACTAGAATTTATAATTTCTCACTTGACATGTCAGATAAAATCACATCATTAGACCATACACTTCTTCTCCATTAAAAGTTGATTTAATCTCTCCATTTTTCTTGCATTTGCTAAAAGTTCTTAGTTTCTTTTCTTAATATTTTCTCCTACTCCAAGTATTGAGTCGTATTATTCAATTAAATTTCGTGTGTAAATGGACATGATACAAGAATTTAAATACTCGTAGTGTATTGTTTGAAAAGATGCTTTTAATTTTCAGGGGAAAAAAAGATGTATTTTAGTAGTATTAACTTAGGGCTGCATTTGGATTTGTGTTAGTTTTGAAAAAAATAGAGAATTTTACTTGATTTTTGTAAAAGTAAAATTATTTATGAGGACTAATATGATATGAGGTACATATTAAGCAAAAAAAATTTATTTTTTATTTTAAACTCTAATCCAAAATCACCATAAGTTGTCACTCCATCTAGTTTATATTATCATCTATTATCTTTATATACCTTTTATATTTCATAATATTTTTCAGTAGTATCACCTGTAAAAAATATAAGGGGTTTTAACTTTGGGTACAAAGATTAGAGGAAAGAGATATATAGTTAAAATGAAATAAATTAATACAAAGACGGGTAAAGATGAAAAAAATTTCATAAAATAGTTATTTAAAGTTGCAAAACCCCTTATATCTTTTACCATCTTCATTAGGGCTAAAACCCCTTATATTTTCGATCGGAGGTAATATTAAATAAAACTTTCTATATATAACACTATTTCATTGGAATATAAATGTTCCCTCCGGTAAAAAATATAAGAGGTTTTGGACATTGTTGAGAATCCCATATCGGCTAATTAAAGAAAATAATTATTCCTTATAAGGACTTGGGAAGTCTTCCCCTCTTGAGGTACCTTTTGGGGTGAGTTAGGCCCAAGTCCAAAAATTCTAACATGGTATCAGAGCCTGTTGTTGGGCTGCGCGAGTTGGGTCACCCGCGCAGATGTCCAATCCTACAAAATTTCACACACCAGATGTCGTTTCTGGGTGTGAGGAAGTTTGTTGAGAATAGGCAGTCCTCCCTTCTTGAGATACCTTTTGGGGTGAGTTAGGCCCAAACCCAACCCAAATCCAAAAATTCTAACAGACATATGTACAAGAATTAAGATCATTGAAAACAAGATAAGTTTTAAAACAACATACCCTCTACACACTTAATAAATAAGGAGAGATAAAAACAAGATAAGTTTTAAAACAACATACCCTCTACACACTTAATAAATAAGGAGAGATAGATTAGAAGAGCATAATAAATGATAAAGAGATGGATAAATATAAATAAAAATATAATAAATTTTCATTAAAAAGTTTAAAAATGCATATATTTTTAGTCATTTTTAGACCCGTCTAAAACCCTTATAATTTTAGCCTATTTTTTAGGGACGAAGTAATTGTATTCCATCTTTTTTGGAAGAATTTACTATACAGTTTAGAGCAATGGCAGCTACCATTTGAAAAGTCCATGCTTAACTCCTTCACGTGGAAGGAACCTTTATCTCACCATACTCTAACCTATGCTCTATATAATTTATATCCATGAAGTCTTCACAATGTTGTTCATCACACAACTTAACCAAAGAAATCTCAAATCTCTTTCATCTTCTGAAATCTGAGGAAAATTTTGCAAACCTCACAAGCTTTTGAAGTGTTCATATGAATTCTAGGGGACATTTTCAAAAACCCTAGCTCATTTAACAAATTGATCAAAATTACTCAAGTTTGATAAAACCCTAAATTTTGAGGAGAAATGTCTAATCAAGCACTGTTAAGTATAGCAAATCTCATTAAACTTCTTCCAACTGGAACTGTTTTCTTATAACAATTTGTGGTTCCCATACTAACCAACAATGGTCAGTGTAGCCCTACAAACAAGATCCTTTTTGGCATATTCATAGGTTTATGTGGCCTTTCTTGTTTCTTATCAACTTTCACAGGCAGTTACACCGATAAAGAAGGAAAAATCCGCTACGGAATTGCAACTTTAAAGGGTCTTTGGCCAAGTTCGGATTCAAATTCGGTGAATTTAATCTAAATATAAACTTAGAATTGGAGATTTTTTTCATGCTATTCTTGCACATGTTGTGTTTGGGGTAGTGGTTTTGCTTGATGGAAAAACGGTAGAATGCTTTTATCCATCAATACAGTCTCATCAAAAGGCACTCCTCATGGCTTTACCTCTGATTACGCGTGCGGTTGCTGGCCTAGTGTTTGCCTTCTTTCCAGCAAGCGTCATGGAATAGGGTACCCTTCAGCACAACCTTCAGCTTTAGTTAGTGCGGAACAAAAAGCTTAATGTATCTTTGAAGCCAGTAATGCATTATACATCCGAGTCGTGGTTGATTATTTCATTTTTTTTAATTCTTCCTTTATTCAATTGTAATTTTACAAATTAGGTTTCTTATTGTTTTCGAGTTGTGTAAGTGAAATTCAAATTATACGTAATAAGATTTTTTCCATACCAACCAGTTATGCCATGCAAATGCATCATATAGTTTTTTTCCCTTTATTGTATACCAATATGTATTTATATATGTTATATGTTCATGACTATTCCCATACGTGTAAATACACAAAAAAGTGGAAATTTTCATAATGAGGAACGTAATTCCCTAGCATCTATGATAATATTCTCCTGCTAAAGTTTCTATTAAAAATTTTTATTAAATAATAAATTATTTAAATAATAAAACAAAACACAAGAAATCAATAGAAGGAATTTTTTAAAAAAATATATAAATTGGCAACAGAATTCAGTTGAAGTTCCGTCAAAAATAAAATTGTAGGTTTGTTGGAAGATATGCGAAGATACGGGCATATCCTTGATATTCCATATCTTGGATATTTCCATATATTGTGATATTCCATATCTTGAATATTTCTATATGTTTATTCCATATCTTGCTTATATGTTTAGATACTTTTTTTTTTTGTAGAGATTTGTTATTATTAGCTTGATATAAGAAACTTCTATATATGGACAAAAGAGTAATGCACAGCAAACTTTGCTGCTTAATTCTCTGAATTACAGAATGCTTCTTGACATGGTATCAGAGCTAACCTAAACAAATGACAGAAACGTAGAAACTAGCAACAGACGATGATCGTCCAGGTCCGGTGTTGCAAAAATCCTTGTTGCATATCATGAGCGATTTGACCCTGTATACTATTATGTCTAGTGATACTTCTTCTCAACTTCTTACAAACATCAAACTCACTGAAGACAATTATGAACAATGGGGCTAGATCTTTCCTTAATGCTATGAAAGGGAAACGAAAAGAATGCTTTATCGATGGGACGATGGAGTGCCCTGATGAAGGATCTGTAGAATTGCGGGACTAGCTGACGATGAATAATCTGATCTAAAGTTGGATCTTCAGCACACTTGAACCTCTCTTGCACTATAGGTCTCATATACGGACGACACAAAGAATCTTTGGGATGATCTGAAATCTAAGTGTTTTGTAGGCAATGGACTACGTGTTCAGGAATTAAAGATGGCAATTGCAAATTGCCAACAAAATGGCGATAATGTGTTTAACTATTGTAGTAAACATAAAAACTTGTGGGATGAACTTGCAAATTATCAAAAAATCGCCGATTGTTATTGTGGAGATCGCTCATATGCTCGTATGATAGACAAAAAGCAGTAACAAAACGAAGAAAAATTACACCAATTTATCTTAGACTTAGATGATAATGTGTTTAATACTGTGATGTCTCAGATTTTAAATATGGATCCTTTGCCTATTGTGAGTAATGCTTATGCCATAATTGTTGAGGAAGAACGACGTCGTACTTGTGGTCCGAGACAAAGAAACTCGTATGGAGGCCGTTGCCTTTATGTCTTGCATAGCCAACAAGCCCTCTATTTTTTGTACTATTTGCACCAAAACAAGATATAGGGCAGCTAACTGTTCCCAAATAATTTGGTTCCAAGAGTGGTGGGAAAACCCGCTAGAAACAGCACCAACAATACTTGCAACTGAGGTTGCAATGGCAGGAGACCTGGAAGGGGCAAAGGAGGTTGCAGAAGCTCTGGCCGAGGAGGAGTTGTAGCCCACGCCGTCTCCATAATAGCTCACTCTAGACAATTTCCGTCATCTTCTCCGGCACCAATAGCTCTTTTCCAGTCATCCTCTTCGGCACATCCATGGAGTTTCACACCATAGATGACAACGACATCACCCGGAGCCTCCTATAGAGTCTGGTCAGCCTCAGCAGTGCCGTGGAACTCCTCTCCTGGGCTGGCGCCATTACAACCATCGTTTGCTGCTTTTGTTGATGGTGGCTCGTCAACACAGAAAGGTTGGGTGGTGCAAGCTTTTGCTATAGCGGTCTATCAGTCACCAAGCTTGTTGGGCCTGCCTCCACAAAGCCCAATTCACTCTGAAACTCCTCAACAGTGGAATGAAATTTCTGGCATGATGCAAAACTTGTTTTCTAAAGACAAGTTATTTGATAATATTTCTTGGATACTCGATTCTAGAGATTCTCGACACATGACAGGTCACATAAAATGTTTGTTTAATATTGTGTATATTTCTCCGTGTTACATTGGTATTCCTAATGGTGCTCAAACTGTTACTACTTTAGAAATATGTGTTTTTTTGGGGTAAAAACTTCTTCTCACACATGTATTATATATACCACATCTCACTTGCAGTTTGCTGTCAATTTCTCAATTTGTTGCATTCTTACTCTAATTATTTGTGGGAATAACTAGGGATGTTTGTATGATATAGGACCTTACCTCAATAACGATGATTGGAGGAGGTAGGTTGCAGAATGGAGTCTATTGCTTCCAATAGTCTCATGATGACAATTCTACTCGAGCTTTGCACACCACCACAGTTTCTCCGCATCTGCTTCATCAACGTCTTCGACACCCTTCTCCTTCAACAATGAAGTATATTTCTAGTGTTTTTCTTATGCCTTCTAGTTTTTCCACTTCTCGTTCTATTTCTCTTAGAGCTAAACATAGTCGTAACTCTTTTCCAAATAGTACGTCAATGGCAAAAGACTTGTTTGAGTTAATTCATTGCGATTGGTGGGGACCCTATAAATATCCCATGTCTTGTGGCTCTTTTTATTTTCTTGCTATTGTTCGATGATTTGTCTGGTGCTGTGTGGGTTTATTTGCTTTCTAGTAAAACTGAAGTTTCTCAATTTTTTGAACACTTTCATGCTCTTTCTCAGAATCAATTTGGAAAATCCATAAAAGTTGTTCGTTCGGATAATGGTACTGAGTTTGTTTGCTTGAAACCTTTCTTTCTTAAACATGGCGTAATTCACCAAACTTTTTTCTTCACTCCATAAGAAAATGGTAGGTTTGAGCAGACACATAGACATATTTTGAATGTAGCATGGCCCCTACTTTTTCAAGCTTCCTTGCCTATATATTTTTGGGGTGAATGCGTTCAAACTGCCACTTATCTAATTAATCGTACACCCTCAAAAGTCTTAAATGGTAAAAGTCTATATGAAATACTTTTTAAAAAAAACCCTTCTAATTCTCACCTTCGTATTTTTGGTTGCTTATGCGTTGTTCCACTAATCACAAATTCAAGCTTAAAAGTAATCTATGTATTTTTGTAGGCTATCAAAATGGCAAGAAAGAGTGGAAAAATATTTGTTTTACATGAGAAAAAATTCTTCACTTCTCGTGAAGTTTCCTTCAACGAGTCATTTTTTCGATATCCATGTACTACTTTCTCAGCTTCTCCTAACAATGCCTTTTTTATTCACATGATTATACTTCCCTAGACATTTTTCACTTACCTTCTACCATGGGCCACTTGCCCCAAACTTCCCCTGATCAATTTCCTCCTAACACACCAGCTTTCCGTTCAACTGGACCCAACGTGTCTTCTCCTCCACCACCTCAGCCCACACATTCTCCTCCATAATCATAGCCCACCGATGGAATCTACGTTCTCGGAAGCTGATTCTCCGTATTTCTACGTATTCTTCTTTCTTCTTAAAAATTATTCTTTCTTTCCTTGGAGCTCAAGTAGCTTCCTTAGCTGTAGTAGCTACAGTAGCTGTAACCTTCGCAGAAGCAAAAGGGGCTCCTCGACCCATTCCTCCCCAGCCTTCCTCTAGGCCTGTTTCCCCTCCTGGGCTGCCTCACGACCCATCTCCTTTCCTCTCTTCCCAGCGCAGCTGTCTCGACTCTCCCTCTTTAATTCAGCTGCGGGTTGCACTTCAAGGGGGTAAAATTCTTCTGATTCTTCTCCTCTTTCTTCCTCCTTGGTCCAGCCTCCTCATTCTCTTAATTCTAATTTTTTCTCTAACCACATACGGTGTAGTACCTGCATCTAGGGTCCTCCTTCCAAGCTCCAGGATTTTTTTTGTGAGACCATTACAAGTCATACTCACATTCCACGGCTGCTCTACCTCATTCTTCCAATTCAATTACAAGTTCATGTCACATCTCTAATTATGTTTCTAGTCACCATTTTTCTCCTGGATATAAGGATTTTCTTACTACTTTACATGTGAACACTGAACCAACCTGGTTTTCTGATGCCATAGCCCATTCTCACTGGCGTGAGGCAATACAAGGTGAGATTGATGTTTTGGAAAGAAATCATATATGGGATCTCACCGCTCTACCTCATGGTAAAGAGGCCCTGGGCTGTAAGTGGGTTTATAAAATCAAGCGTAAATCAGATGGGTGTATTGAATGCTACAAGGCCCGTCCTGTGATTTTGGGCAATACTCAAGTGGAAGGTTTGGACTATCATAAAACATTTGCACCCGTTGCCAAAATAGTCACTGTTCGTACCCTCCTCTCTGTCGCCACTGTTAGGAATTGGGAAGTTCACCAGACGGATGTCCAGAATGTGTTTCTACATGGTGATTTATCTGAGGAAGTCTACATGAAACTTCCTCATGGTTTTTCCTGTCATACTGGAAAGTTTTGTCGACTTCAGAAGCCCCTATATGGCCTCAAACAAGCCCCTTGTTATTGGTTTGCAAAACTAGCTTCTGCCCTAAAAGCTAGTGGATTTCGACAATCTTATTCCGATTATTCTTTATTTACTTATTCTCCCTCAGATATTTTTCTGTGTGTGCTTATGTATGTTGATGGCCTCATTATTATAGGCACCCATCCAGACGCTATTTAGCGTTTCAAAACTCATCTTCACACATGTTTCCATATGAAGGATTTGGGACATTTAAAGTATTTCTTGGCATTGAAGTCACCTGGACCAGATAGGGTATGTATATGTGTCAACGAAAATATGTTCTCGATATTCTCTCTGATGTCGGAATACTTGGGTCTAAACCAGCTGATTTTCTTATGGAACAAAATCATCAATAGGCAAAGCTAAGGATGAGTTTTTGTCTTCGCTAGATTCTTATCGGAGACTTGTAGGGCGTTTAATTTACGTTACCATCACCCGCTCAGATATTGCTTATTTTGTCCAAATGCTTTCTCAACTTATGCATAAACTTAAACGAGAATATTGGGTTGCTGCCATTCGGGTTCTCCGTTATTTCAAACGTTCTCCTGGCCAAAGTCTCTTCTTCGGCTCTCATTGTGATCTTATACTTCGGGCCTATTGTGAGTTCGTTTGGGCCAGCTATCCTAGCACACGGTGATCTTTGACTTGTTACTTTATCTCTCTTGGACATTCCCTGATTTCCTGCAGGTCCAAGAAGTAGCATATGGTTTCACGATCCTCTGCTGAGGCTGAATACCGCGCTATGACGATTACTTGTTGCTAACTCAAATGGCTTCATTCGTTGCTTACTGATCTTTGAGTTCTTCTTGCTTGTCCGACTTCTCTTTTCTTTGATAATCAAGAGACACTTCACATTGCTTTCAACCCCGTGTTTCACGAACGTACTAAACATATTGAAATAAATTGTCACTTTGTTCGTTATGAGTTTCAAGCTATTCTTGTTGTCCCCACAAATCTACCCTCTGAAATTCAACCAACTGACATATTCACCAAGGCTCTGGGGTCTTCTCAGTTTCATCTCCTATTAGGCAAGTTGGGTATTTGTGATCTCTATGCACCAACTTGAGGGGGGGTCTTGGAACATATCCGAAGATATGGGCATATCCTTGATATTCCATATATTTGATATTTCTATATATTGTGGTTTCATATCTTGGATATTTCCATACATTGTTTACTCCGTATCTTGCTTATATTTTTAGATCCTTTTTTGGCAGAGATTTGTTATTATTAGCTTGATAGAAGAAACTTATATATATGGACAAAAGAGTAGGCAAGCTTTGCTGCTTAATTGTCTGAATTACCGAATAATTCTTGACAAGGCTCCTTTAAAAAAAATAAAATTATAGGCAACCGAAATAGAACATTATTCTGTCAAATTTTCTTTTTTTTTTTAATATATACCAATTAAAAGGTTTATAAACCTTTTGAAACGTAATAAAACAATCCAACATCCAACAACAAAAATAATCAAATATCAATATACAAAAGTAATCAAACATCCACCAACAATGTCCGACCTTACTCTATTTCCTTTCTGATAGGAAATAGCGGCCGGCTCTATCCCCACTTTGCTTGGCCCAAGAAGGGCATTCTCTCATGTACCCCCACGCTACTTCTTTTTGGGAATATGCGTGGGGGGCAATGAGGAATGAATAGAGGCTTCCTGAACGGAAGCTGATTCTAAACAAAAGTAATGAATAATGTTCATAAACAAAAGTACAATGTCACATCTATTAAGGTGAAAAACTATATGTTACTTGATGAGGGGATATCACCTGAGGATGGCGATACACTGCTTTCAACTGGGGCACCATCAGTGGGTGCAGAACACTACAAGAAAAGAGGCATTAAGAGAAGGACAATTTTCGTCTCTAAATAGATAAAATTCGTCTCTAATTGAATTTAAAGACAAATTAGAGACAAAAGTATTTTGACAATTAAACCTCTGGATTCTAAAAGTGGAGACCAATTATAAAATTTGTCTCCAAATTTAGAGTGGAAAAAATTCGTTGCTATGAAAAATATTTCCTCTCTAGTATGAAGACCAAAATAAAGAATCACTTGCTCATTGGAGATGAAACTTTCGTCTCCAAACTCTCTCAAAATGAATGGTCTCGATTTTGTCTCTAATTTAATGACAAATTTCAAGATAAACATACATTTTTAATCGTCTCCATTTTGGAGTCAAAATAGGGACATGGATACCATTCCTCTCAATTTAGAGACAATTTTAGAGACAATTTAGAGATAAAATTTTGGAGAAAATTTGAGACATGTCATTCATCTAAATTTAGAGACAAATTTGTAACAAAACAATATTTGCTCATTTGTTATTGGAGATGAAATACGGAGATTGATATCGTTGCTCTCTCTTTAGAGACAATTTGGTCAATGTACTACTAAAATTTAGAGATGAATTATTTGTGTCTAATCCATCTCCACAATATTTTGATTGCAATTATTTTTTTTCGAAATTTACATAAAAGAGAGCTCATTTACATTAAACGGTACATAACTGTAAACTGGCTTGAATAGTAAAAGAGAACCACTTGCATAATATTAAGATTTCAAACTAATAAGTATAGAAAATCCACGTACAAGTACTTTCTAGTTTCAAAAGGTGAACAAGTTATAGGATAAGCTTCAACATTCCAAATCAAAATAGTCATTAAGTATATTTATTGTCTACCTAATCATCAGCCTACTCAGATTTAGAAACAAGTAACTTACACATTAATTCAAAAAGCTAGCAGAGTGAAGAGTGTGTTTGGGTATTCATCCAGCAAAAGCAAAAAAGGGATGGTCACTCAATATGTAAGCAACTTTAACCATCTTCCAGCTTAGATGTATCATTCTCACAATTAATGTATTGGTTGACAAGATGAAGAGGAGTGACTACAAACATAGCACAAAACTCTTGGTACTATGCTTGATGAGCACAATCTACTGTTCCAAGGAAAATATTTTCAACATTTAAATTCAAGTGGTTGGGGATTAGGTTGGGTCGGATTGGGTGCTCCTAACCCGAGCCTCTCTTTTTAATTTTTTTTAATTTTTAAAAAATAAATTACCCACTGATATGTTCGGTCGGTAAACTTTACCAGCCGAAAGAAAAATCCATCATAGAAGTTACCAACCAATTATCATCGACCAACCTTGATTGGTCGGTAAGTGCCATTTACTGGCCGCATTGCCGGTCCATAATTTGGTTTTTTTTATAGCGACAAGCTTAGAGACGGAATAGTGACTGAAAATGATTGACCAAAACTTTGTGACGACCTTCGCAATTGAAAAAATCGGTTACAAATTTAAAAAAGTTTAAGACGTATTAGCGACGGAAAAATGCCTGTCACAATTTTTTTAAAAGTTGCGATCAATCGGTTGCAATTACGTCGCCCACATGTAAATAAACTAGGGTAAAACTGACCCAACTCCCTTTTCTTCCTCAAAGACACTCCCCTTTTTTTCGAACCCTCACCGTTACTTCCTTACTGCCGCTCCCTCACAACTGATGCCTCCCCTAAAGAACAAAATTAAAAATAGGAGTGAAGCAGATTGTTTCAAGGCTCAAGCACAGAGAGAAAGAGAGAATGAGAGTTTGTCCAATGAAGGAAAGGAAAAAAAATCAAAATACCAAAGCTCTCCCGCTGCTCTCTCACTGCCACCGGAAATCGGCACCAATCACCGGAGAACGCAATAGAGTACTAACTCACTGTCACTGTCTCACAAGCTACTCTATCACTGGCACCCCTCACCGCCACCCCATCGCCGCCGCCTCTCATACCAGAGCTCTTTTATTTTATTTGAGTGGATCCTTTTATCACTGCTAGAATTTTTTTTATCTTTTTATCTGGTAAAATTTTTTTATATCTTAATACTCTAATTGGTTGATTCTTTTTCAAAATTTATTTGCTAGAAAATGATACTTTTGGAATGAATTTTCTCCGTTCAAGAGACCTCCTTGTGGGTTGAATTTTTTTAATTTCCTTCTTTAATAAACTCTGTAATTTAGTTGGATATAATCAATGTTATTTTTTTCTTAATTTTTTTGATTGGATACAACTGTTGGTACATTTATTGAAATTTAGCGTTACACTAGAGCTAATCCTTTTGAAATGTGAGGGTAAAGATGAGCTACTTAAATAATATGGTCTGATTTTTTAAAGTTTTCAGTGGGAAAAATAAGCAATATTCTATCTCATTATGTCAAAATAATTACATTATATATTTATTTACAAATCCTCTAGTCTTGCTATTAATTATGGAAACTATCACCACTAGGAAAGTGAATAAAACTTAAGATTTATAAGTTATGCAAATATCTAAATATGGAACATCATCTAAATATTGAAACATCTAAATATAATGCTCAATACTCCCCCTCAAGTTGGAGCATGAAGGTCGGTAATGCCCAACTTGCAAGTTAAACGATGAAATTGAGTAGGATGAAGAGCCTTAGTGAGAATATCAGCAGGCTGGAACTCATTTCGGACGTAGGACGGAAAAATAAAACTAGCCTGAAATGCATCCCGTACAAAATGGCAATCAGTTTCAATGTGCTTCGTCCTTTCATGAATGACTAGATTAGCCGCTATGTGAAGGGCAGCTTGATTATTACAATGTAGTGGAATGGGATGAGTGACAGGAACGTGAAAGTCTCGAAGTAAGCCCATTAACCACTTTAACACACATAAAGTCATGGGCATATATCGATATTTAGCCTCAGAAAAATGAGAAACAGTATGTTGTTTCTTTGTTTTCCAAAAAATAGGAGAACTGACTAGGGAAATAAAATATTCGGTGATAGAACGGCGAGTAACTGGACAGGTGGCCCAATCGGAGTCACAATATGCAGTCCGTAAAGAAGAGAATTAGACTGAAGAAGAATGCCATGACCAGGACTTCTTTTAAGATATCGAACTACTCATATAGTAGCTTCCCAATGATCACAGCGAAGGGCATGCATAAACTGAGGGAGTGTATGAATAGCGTAAGCGAGCTTAGGTTGAGTAAGAGTAAGATAGATAAACTTGCCGATGAGTCTGCGATAGCGATATGGTTTATCAAAATAAGGGCCAAAAGCCTTGACCAACTGATGATTTGGTTCAATAGGAGTAGAGGTCAGTTTGACCCCTAACAAACCAGTCTCAGAGAGAATTTTCAAAGTATACTTTCGTTGCCACAAAAATAAACCTGAAGGATTTCTTGCAATTTCAATATCAAAAAAATATTTGAGGGGACCCACGTCTTTCATGTGGAAACAAGCACTCAAGGAGGCTTTGAACTTAGTGATAGATGCTAAGGAATTCCTAGTAATTAATAAATCGTCCACATATATGAGAACACACAAAAAAATATTATTTCGGGAATAAGTGAAAAGAGAATAATCGGCATAGGACTAAGAAAATCCACACCTACATAAAGCGGTAGTGAGCTTTGAAAACCAATATCGAGGGGCTTGACGAAGGCCATACTGAGACTTCTTGAGTCTGCATACCTGTCCATGGAGAGAAGGACGAAATCCAGGTGGGGGGCGCATATTGACCTCTTCCTTTAAATCTCCATTGAGAAAGATATTATGACGTCCATCTGATGTATAGGCTAATTCCAAGCGGTGGCAACAAAAAGTAGGGCACGAACAGTGACCATTTTAGTAACAGGGGCATAAGTGTTTGTAAAATCAATACCTTCCTTTTATGTGTTGCCCAAAATCACCAAGCAGGCTTTATACCATTTGACTGTGCTGTCTGCTTTATATTTAATTCTAAAGACCTATTTACATCCAAGAACACGTTTGTCGGGGTAAAGATGTGAAGGTCCACGTACCGTTCTTCTCGAGGGCAGCATTCTCTTATTGCATTGTAGTGCGCCATTTAGGATGAGAAATGACATCAGAGTATTTGGTAGGTTCAGATTCTATGGCGACTGATGCTAGAAAATGTCGGTGTGATGAGGAAAATTTATCATAATCCACAGAGTTTGTAATAGGATAAAGGGACTTACTTGAGAGTTCCGAGGAGAGAGAGGGAGCATAAGGGGAGTGGGATATAGAAGATTTCCATATAGGATTACAATCAAAATCATAGAGTTGTGCATGAATGGTTTTAATGCGACTACTTTTTATTGTGCCAATTTGATCAATAGGCTGGACCGCTATGGAAAAAAAGGTAGAAGAAATAGGCCACTCAGGGCCAGAAGGGAGGACGGAATCCGTGTTAGAGTGAACTGGACTGACGCCGCTGAGCCATGTGGGTAAGCTTGATACCGCTGGGCCAGGGGAAGGGCCAGGTGTCTCGGTTGGGTCGCACATTGCTGGGAATGCTGGGCCGACTTCAACTGGGCTGCGAGAAGCAGAGAAAAGGAGCCCAGGCTGATGAGTTGGAGCATTGAGAGTGCTAGTGGGCCGTAGAGAAGTGGGCTGCATGAAGGAGTAGCTGGTTCATGAAGCCTAGAGATTTGGAGGGCTATTCAGGCAGGTGGGCTGCTGAAGAAATTCACTCCCCCTGTCCGGATAGCCCAAAAGTTGTGCTCCAAAATTTTAAGATTGTGCAAAGTATGTAATATCTGGTGGAGTGTCCAAATGTTCTTTATATAGAAACTTTGTCTCATCAAAAAATACATCTCGGGACAAAATAAAATTTCTTTATTGTATAAGTCATAAAAAGCCAACCTTTTTTATTAAAGGGATATCCAAGAAAAACACAAATCCAATTGGTTTGATGGATCATTCTATATGTGGAAAAATATGATTTCAGAAAAACAAATTTTATTCTGTTGTCACTTCGAACCACTTTAACGGTTTTATGAAATTGGGTTTTGACCATGGCAAAGTAATCATTCAAAACCGAGGCGATTTCAGTTTTCTCACAAAGTAAATATATCCAAGCTGCTCTAGAATAATCGTCTGGTATAGTAAGAAAATAGGAAACACCTGTAGTAGATGTAGTTTTTTATGGGCCCCATAAATTACAATGAATTAAATCAAGAATCTTAGATGCTTTATTGACACTTGAAGAAAAATAGTCACGTATCTACTTGGCACGCAAACAAATATTGTAAAGAGCAATGCTAGTTCTAGAATTCTTAGAAAGTCCCAAAAAATTGTTCACAACAAAATCCGAAGGATTTCCCAACTGGACATGTCATAATGTACTTGAATAAAAATTGACACTAGAAAAAGTATACAAGGACGACAATTGTAAAGGTTTGTAGAAGAAAGTCTCATTCCTCTGCTCACCCACTCTAATTGACCTCATCGAGATACGGTCATGTATAACACAAATATCATCAAAGAGAAATTGATAAGCACTTAGAGTCTTGTGCCAATTGAGCCAAAGGAATTAAATTTCGCTTAAACTGAAGAATAAAAAACACACTAAAAAGTTTAAGTCTAGAATTTAAAAGACTGTTCTGTCTTGCAGAGCAATTTCTTTAGCACCATTAGGTAGTCCAAGTTTAAATTTCTCAAAAAGATCTTTCCTACCAGTCATATGATGAGAATAACCGGAGTCCAAAATCCACAAATTTTCCATACCAGATAATTTATCAGTTTGACCAGAAATTGAAATATTCAAGATGGTCAACAGATTTGACCATTGTGCTTGACTCAAGGTTGGAAAAGCTATCATGGGTTTGGTGGTGCTGGTGCCATTGTTATCTGTCGGAGCCGCACTTCCTTGCCGGACCGAAGCAACATGAGCCTAACCATCTTCATTGTATTCCTCTAGCAATGTCGAGTCCCTGTTGCGGCTGATTCCCGGCATTCGCTCGGCCAAGAGAAGGTCGTCCTCTTTTTCTGCCGCGACCCCCTGTTCCTCCAGCAAACGAAGCTCTGCAGCCCCTGCTGCTTCCTGCTCCTGTGTGACTGCCGAGTTGGGTTCCGCGGCTGCCGGTATTTGTGCCATTCTTGGGCCACCAATCTGGTAAGCCCACAAGATGAAAACAGGAACTCACCACATGCTAGCTGCATCAGAAATGGGAACAAACAAATTTGGAATTTGAAGAAGACGGCGGTGCCGGCTTGACAACGGCAAAGGCGACGCCGTTACCGTCATGTTCCTCTGTTCGAGCCAAGCTTCGATGTTGCTCTTTTTTGCAGATTTTGGCAAGAACTGTTCTCATTTTGGCATTGGTTCTTGTTGAATTAAATGGGAGCGAACCGTACCATAAATTGTACTATTTAATCCCATTAAAAATTGAAACACTTTTTCTTCCTCTATTTCATTTGTAATAGCTGCTAAAGTTCTGTATTAGTGGTAGACGAGAGTTGAGTATAGTTTTCCAACTCGTCTCATATTTTCTTCAAACTGTATTGAATCTCCTCATTGTTTACAATTTGCTAATGTCGTTTTCAACTCTTATTTTCTTGGTTCGTTTCTGACCAAGAATCTTTCCTTTAAATCTAACCATAACTCATCACAGCTTTCCGAATAATTTGCAGAGGAACGAAGAGAGAGTTCAATAGTATTGAGAATCCATGAGTTCACCATAGTATTAATTTCCCACAATTCTTCTTCTTTGTATGGGTCTTTTTTGGAATGGGAATTGTTCCATCAACAAATCTCAATTTTTTCTGCGAACGCAAGGCCAATCGCATAGGTTTTGCCCATTCCGCATAATTATTGTCTTTGTTGCTCTGTTTAAGTTGGACTATCGTTATGATCAGCTCGTGACCATAAGAGGATGATGCATAGTAGGCATCTCTCTTCATTCTCCGAACATAGCTTTCCTCAACCATGTTGTTGTCAACGTTGCCAGTATCATCCTTGTCGTTACTCATTATGAGAATTTAAACAAAGGGTTCTGATACCATGAAAATTTTCAGTGGGGGAAACAATCAATATTTTCTATCTCATTATGTCAAAATAATTACATTATATATTTGTTTAAAAATCCTCTAGTCTAGTTATTAATTATGGAAACTATCACCACTAGGAAAGTATACAAAATTTAAATTTATAAGTTATGAAAATGTCTAAATATAAGAACGTCTAAATACAATGCTCAATAAATCCTGTGACACCGAATGAAGCTTAGCGTTATCATCAAGGGAAAAAAACAGAACCTGCATTATTCTGAAAATGCAGTAATAGGCAAGGACTTTGAACAAACTATTTTGTAAATTGCAAGATTGTGCAGGATACGACAATACTTAAACGCCAAAAAACGAAGTATTCTATGTTAATCTCTGCTGCTTTTACGTTTGGTAGAATCGCTGATTATTGTTCTCTTGGAATTGATGTTCAGCTGCGTATGGATGATATCCCAAGTCTGTTATTGATGGAGTACAAGGAACTGCTACAAGCCATAAAACCAAAATCATAAAAGAGAAATGCTTTCGACTTTTGTGAGTCCCTTCTTCAAATTCCTACATTATGAGATGTTTTAAAGATTTTGCATGTTTGAGTGCTTTTACTGTGCCTGTTTCTTGCTGCTTAATTCATGGAAGAAGCTAAAAGTTGTACCTGTGTTGGGTATTAGTTTGGAATAAATACAAGTTTTAATACCCATTTACTATTATTTTCTTACGTTGGCGCTGAATTCTGATTATCTGATAAATAGTTCTGAAGTAATTGAAGAAGTGAATACAAAAAAAGCAAAATGCACATTCTTTTGTCAGAACCTCTGTTTGCATCCAGTCTTTTGCAAAATGCACTACTAGAGATAAAATGAGCATCAATATCAAGTTGTGTGATAGAGAATATTTAGAATAGGATCTTTCTCTCTTTGACTGGAATATAATAAAGTAGAAGGGAACTATGGATATAATATATGCACGTCCTCATTTCTTTTTTTTTTTTTTTTAGAAGACTGTTCACGCATTTAAAAAAAAAAAGAATACTTTCCAAGTATTATATATTGCACAAAATCCACATTTCTTTAATTATCTCTCTAGTTTTAATATTTTTGTCATTTAATTAATGTGTATTTAATATTTTTTTAGAATTTCTTTGTTAAGTTGAATTTTAATTTATAAAATTGAGGTCCACAGTTGACTTAGTGGTCTTGAAAAACATTACCGGCCAAATATAATTATTTTCAAATATGATGTCATCATATAATTTTAAAAAATTTTGACGCTCAACTTGGATATATGGTCTAAATATATTGCACTTCCAAGCTCACATTTATCTTCGTGCTTGATAGATTATAACTCCTTCACTAAAGATATTCTAGCCGGAAATTTGAACAAAATATAATGGCTGCCTGTGAATTGATCTTTCAGTTTCTCTTGAATTCTGGTACACTCTTGCTCCTTATCATTTGTTGTTTTTAATTTACGTTTGCTTTTGTTAGTTTGTGGGCTGTGATCCTTTTATTTTTGCACTTAGTTTGAGGCTATGATTCTCCTATTTTCATGTTATTTTTGGACTCCTTTTTATGTTTGAAGAATTGTGAAAATTATCCTGTAAATTTGGGACTGTCATTCCCCTATTTTCTTGTTGCTTTTTAGGTTGTGATTTCCTTTTTATGCTTGAAGAATTGTAAAAATTATCCCTTTTGTGCTGGGTATTTTGCTACCATCTTGTAACAATTAACTAACTTGATTTGTTTCAATGTTATTACTAATATGACTCATGGAAAGAAGAGCATGAAGGAAAGTTCATTGGATGCCTCGCCCTCACACTCATTGACTCATAGAGACACCCACCTTCTACAGCCTCACCCACCTCAGACTTGGGGCCCTCACCCTCGCTGACTCAGTTGCAGATACCTTCCCACTCGCGCAACCGTAGATGCAGCTTGCACCGTCCCCCATCCTTGCAGCCCTCGACTACGGCCCAAGGTGAGACGAGCCATTTTATATGCTTCATCATGTTATAGTAGTTTCACTGCAAAAAGAAGAGCAATTTATCAACGATTACACTTGTCGGCCTATCTTGCTACAACTCAAGTGCTAACGGCAAATCCGTCGGGGCACTTCACGTCGGTAACAAAAAGTACCGACGGCAAACCATGGGTAAATGTAGTTCCTGACGACGTTTTCGACGGTTCTTTATCTTCCTGACGATTTGTCAACAGTTGACGGCCGTGCTCCATCAGAAATAGATACAGATGTCATTTTCGACGGTCTTTCTTCGTCTTCGCTAAGTTGAACTGACGAGATTACTGGCAGTTTTTTTCCCGTCAGTGATACTGACGACACTTAGCGACTACTATTTCTCTTGGTTTCAAGTTTTGTGAAATTTTTTGTTTCTACGGAAGCTCCGTCAGTAAGTTTTTTTATCATATAATTTGTAAAACCGACCCAAAACTCCCTGAAATGTAAAAAAAACTAACAACAATGGTATATACTCATAAACTCATCCATAAATAGTATCTTTTCATAAACATCAAACCTATAACATATCTATAAACTAAAACATCCATAAAACATGTATAGTACAAGTATCGAAGATCCTCGGGATCCCTAACATCACAAGAGGGCCAGGGAGAGGGGGGAGGATAAACATTGTTGGTGCTCGGGGCATCAATAGATGAGGGAGGAGGAGTAGAGAAAGATACCCTCACTACATCTAAAGTCCCCGCAACTGCTGCCATCGATGAAGATGTCGATAGAACGACAGCCAAAGCAGTTCTCACGATGTCCATCATTGGTGGTATCGGGGCGTATGACAATTGGCTCTACTCGACAAACTGCCTCATGCACTTCTTGAAAGCAGCATAGATACTGGAAACAGCAACCTCAACCCGCCTCATGATCCTCTGTTGCTCTTCCACGCTGCAAGGTGGCAATCCAGCTGCAACCGACTGCTCTCGGCTCTGAGATGAGCTGTCTCCAAACCAATTCCATATAACCGAGTAAGGTCCAATCTACTAGATACAGTGGCCATCAAACTGGAGATCATCTAGCAAAGGAGCGGCCGTGGCTGCAACTTCCTCCTCGGCCTTCTGTCGGGCCTCGTGAAATCTTGCCTACAATGTGAAATGTTAGTTAGATAATAATTTATAAAATATTATATAAAATTTAAAGTTGTAAGTTATATAACATTATAAAAATCTAAGTTATAGATTTCACTAAGCTTATCCAAAATTCCTCTGAATGGAAATCCACATACTGCCCTTCTTACATCAATCAAAAATAAAAGAAATTAAGGGCTACAAAAAGAGGGTGATGAGAGACTTTGAGCATCAATAATCTTCTTTTTGGCATTCAAGTAATAATATTCCTCTGAATCATTAATAATATCCTTGTGAAAAACATAAGATTTGAGAGTATTCTCATATTCTTAATTCCCTCCTCGTAGATAATACAAAATGCTTGTGCTTTAGAACATCTCGAAAATATTATTGAATTTCATCAAGGGACATGACATATATTTGGTGTCGAGGTACAAAATTCTAGTGATGATTTGATAAGCTTAGAAGCATGGCTCCATTATCTTTAACATTAAAATAAAATGAAATTTCATAATATATAACTCAAATACCCCTTATGTATAGTTCTAAAAATAGTAAAAATTCACATATAGTGTATTATCACCAACAATATTATCTCTCTCCATTCATAATTTCAACATCAATTGAACAAACAAAAACAGCCATATCGAGAAGCAAAAAACAGAGAATTAAACACAACAAAAAATGCCCAAAAAACTGCTCGTTTATATATGCCAAAAAACTGCTAGCTCCTAAATGACCCAAAAAAAAAAGAGGTACAATACATTTCTAAATCAACCATCTAAGAATATTTCAAAAGCCATTCCAAATATTGATTTTCATCAATACTCATCAATCAAAAAACAAAGGACGAAGCATAACTTAAAGAAAAAAAAAACCCTTACTAGCAGCAACTATTCCGGCAGCAGCAATAGCAACTATTCTGACCAGCAGCAGCTGAAGCAAGAGAAGAAGAAGATGAAGAAAAGGAGTAGGAAGAAGAAGAGAAAAAGAAAAAAAATAAAAAGAGAAGGAGACAGAGAAAGTACGTATGGGGGAGAGAGAGAGAGAGAGAGAGATATTGGTAGGGTGACGTCGGTGATGGAAGGGCATTAGTGGCGAAATGTCGTTGGTTAGGGGCATCGGTGGCAACACGTCGGTGAGGGAAGGACCATCAGTGAGTCTGGTGTGGGAGGGGTTAGGGAGGGGTTTTTTGCTGAACAAATTGGGGAAAGAAAGGAATTTGCTCGATTTTGTTTATCTCTGAAATTATTACAGATAGGACACCAATGGAAATTCTGTCAGTAACGTAATATAAAAAAATACCAACGGTCAAACCGTCGGTAATGCTAAAGGTAAATAAACATTAATTATCAATGGCGGACCGTCCGTCGGAGGACCGTCAGTAACTTGCTCAACCGATGATAGTTTCCATTGGTACGAACTTGACAATTTTTTGGAGCGCAATTTCCCTCTATTTTTTTTTTTTTTTTTTTGCTAGAATTCCTAAATACTGACGATAATCATTGTCTACGTCGGTACCCGTTGTTAAATACTAAATGAACTTTTGCCGTCGGTAACTGCCGTTGGTAAATGGCTCTTTTTTTTTTTTTTTATAGTGTTTGAAACTATTTTATGCTTTATGATGTAAATTATAGTATTTTGATACTACTTTATATTTTTTTATGATGTTATAGAATTTAGGTACTATTTTATACTTTATGATGTTGTGGTATGTTTTTTTTTTGGATATGAATGGTATTTTAGAGTATGTAAATGATAATTTTTATTATAGAAATGTTATTTCTAAATTTTTTCTTATTTTTAGGATTTTTTTTTTTTGCAAATGTTTCATGTATAATATATATAATTACGACCAATTAGTGACCAAACAAGTTTTTCAAAAAGGGAAAAAAGCTATCCAATTTAACGATAACGTAGTGGCTATTTAATTAAAAAATAAAGAAAATGTTTGGTGACCGGATGGTTCTGAAAATTTGGTCGCTAAGTTTTCATACACGACACTATTACAATGGAAAAAGTTGTCGTGAAATCGTTGGTTGTGATGGTAGTATCCGTCGTGTACGTATAGTTTGCAACGTAATTGCGAGGAATATTTCTGTTGTATGCTTACTAGTAATGATGGAATTGTGAGGGAATAGTCCTTCGCTACCTTTGGCGCGCATTTTTTTTGGCATGAATACGTGCTAGAAATCGTCGGAATTCTATCATAAACCTATTTCATCTGAATGTTACGACGAATCGTCACCAATCCATCGCAAATACTTCTCAGAGACCGAGTACGCCGTTGCAATGTTGTGTTCGCAACGGCCGTTTACCGACCCGCTCTTTCCATCCCAATTTTGTCACAAAGATTGATATTGCGACGGAATTCGCCATCGCAATTCTTTCTTTTTCTTGTAGTGAAGGGAATTTAACAAAAATTTTTTGAAAAGTCGAAGGAATTTCTCAAGTTTTTAATCTTATAGTTTCATTCTATATTTTATAGTAAGTCATTACATAAAAATCTTAGTTTTTTATAATTTTAGAAAGTTTTAACAGAGATTCCCCTGTATTATGGATATATTATAAGCACACAGACCACACAATTAGACAACAAACACAAATTCATAATATACAAGACTCAGAGCTCCCTCATAAAGTAATATTTAAACCAAAAGAGTCAGAGCTTCACTATAAAATAATACTTAAACTAAAAGAGTCGGGGGCCCCAAAAAAACTATATATGTAAACTAAAAGAGTGAAGGCTTCCCCATAAAATTTTATACACAACTTTTTAATATGACAAATACCGAATAGATATAAAAAATACCCTATATTTTGAGACTACAGTTATATTATTTAGTAATTAGGTAACAACTCCTTTAGCTAATATGAACATATATATATATATATATAATTAGTACTAAATAACATTTAGAATGTAAGACTTGCTCTTTTTAGATTATATCTAAACCTTATTTATGTTATAAGCCGACAAGCCAGGTATCCTTGCTGACAAGAGCTACACTTGTTTCCATTTTCAATTGTGTTGCTTTGAAGATTTATCCAAATTTTCCATGTTCAAATGAAGCATTTTTAAAGATTTTAGGTTCTAGTAAATGGTGATATGCTAGATAGCAATGCTACAGCAAACAAAGGTCTAAAACATGTTAGAAATTTCATAACAGGCATTTTCCACCATCTGTATTATTTCAATGATCACATCCCTTTCACTTTATTCAGCTTGTTTAATTCTCCAACTTGCGTCTTGCCGAGCAAATGATTTCAACTTCAACATTACTTAACAAAGCCACATCACATTACATGCATAATCCACTTTGAAATAGCCCATTCAGTAAGACCAGAATCTCGGGAATTCAGTAAATGAACAGAAGGCTAATTTCTCCATTGATGACCTAAATCCAACAATATCAAGTTGCAAGTTTTTACCCTCATTCAATCACAAGCATGGAAACTCAGAAACATGCCAAACGTTTTTCTTCCGCTGCCTCTGACAATTTTTTTTGGTTTTTGTACAACCAAGAATATCAATTGAAGAGAGAATCAATTAAAAGTAATACATATATACATATATGTATATGTGTGTTTGTGTGTGTGCGGACGTGCATGTGTGTGGATGTAGCTTGTGAAAATGCTTGTGCAATATTAAGTGGTGTTTTTTGCAGTGTTTGAGGTTGTGTCATATTTAAGTTGCATCATTTCTAGTGTTTGAATTTGTGTCATATTTTTATGACATTTTCTTATATTGCCATAATTTAGTAACATTTTATATGACACTTTAAAAAGTGCCACAAAATTTATTGCACTTATTAAAAAATATCATTAAAACATAGCATTTTATATAAATGCCACAAATTAACCACAAATTAATAATATATATAATAAGTACCATAACTAAGTGGCACCAAAATACAAAATTCCCATAACACTGGGACACATTCATAAAGAGATTTCAACATTGATGGAAAAGCTTCATATTTTTATATATCTAGTCTAGTAAGGCTTTTTGGTTCTGTAGTGGTGCGTATATGTTCTTACTAGCAAATGCTCCGTTAGATTACTCCTTCAACATTTTGATGCCTCGTATATTCGATGTTTAGTTAAATGTTGGTTAAGACTATTGATGTTTCCATTCTGTAGGTCTTGTTTTGATTCAAAACGGGATTGAATTTGATTTATTAAAAAATTAGCGCTTTCAAAATAGATTTTTTAAACTCAAAGAAAGGCAACTCAAAAGAGAATAGCTTGACAACACACTCAGGAATTTCACTTAAGCAATTTCCTAGACATAATGATATAAAGCTAATCAACACAATATAAAAAAACTCAATAAGTTCAGAAACTCTCACCTAAGCAATTAGGTTAACTCAGTGATATAAAACTAAATGCAAAACACATTTAATAAAACCTTTTTCGGAATTTAACAAGACATCAAAATCAACTTTGTTTAAGTAGAATGAGTTTTCAGAGAAAATAAAATTAGTGTATAGCTTGAAATCAATAGTAGTTTAAGATAAAAGAATCTAGTCAGGAAAGAACTTATATCACTAAAGATATTAGCTCGACTCAATGATACGAAGTTCAAAACAAACTTAAAGTAAAATCAGTTATGGCTATTCTTGCAAACTGAAAATCCATAAAACATGATAAGTACAGAAAAATGGGATAAACAAAAGATAAAAGAGGCACACGATTTTATAGGGGTTCGGGTAATATACATACATCTATTTTTTCTTAGAACTCACATCTTAAGGTTTAGACTAAACAATCACTTGAAAGGTGAGATTAAAACTATTACAAGTTAATTTTAACATCTCAACAAACTATACTGGTTTTAAATAGACTTAGCAAACTATTCCACTAGCTTTACAATAGATCTAGCAACAATATACCACTTCCACTATGAGAGAATATCCACAAGTTTTTGTAGTGGAACATGCAAACCCGGAAGAAGAAGATGTTTAGATATATACTTTTCAGCTTAAAACATATATCTCTATTACAGAACAACTCTCTCTCACATATGAGAAATTTTTCTTCAAGACCGAGAGGGAAGAAGACTTATCTTTCTCTATAAGAATTCTCTTTCTCTTCTTGCTTCTATCTTTTCTGCACTTTTTCTTTTCTTCTTCAAGTTTTGAGAGATGAGCTCTTCACATACACATATAAGACTATCTTAAGTTGTCTCAAAAGGACTTAGTTGTCAAATAGCAAAAGGAATATATATCCTCTTCGTCTCAAGCATTAATTACTTATCCATAAATAGCATGCCAACTCACATACATTCTTCATTTGATTTTGAGATATTTATCTAAAAAGAGTATCATTAGGCAAAGTGATGATGGAAAAAATATTCTATTTGATATATATTCCAATATACCATTTTAGCACATCGTTAGAGGAGACCGCTCTTGGCATCACATGTTGACACATGACAAGAGAACCAATTCTTGTTACTCTTTGCACCAAGAATGGAGCGTCATACCCTTCTTTGTCTTGCTCTTCAAGAATATTCTCTTCAAGAAAAGAAGATAACATTAAATGTACAAGAACAGGAGAAATATCATCTAAACAAAAAGACAAAATCATAAAGCATAAAGTCAAGACACTTTATCAACAAGGAAACTTTCATTCTCTTTCCTTTAATTTCCAACTTTGATTTACCATTACCTTTTCCACAGAATGCATTAAACTTTCGTTGCTTTGGTGAAAATTTTTTCAAATTAAAATTTGCTTGTTTGTGTCCAAATTAGTAGCTTGACCTATTAGTTCAATACATTAGCTCAACTTTTGTTTTACTCACATTAGCTTAACTTAATTTATTAGGCAACAAATAACTCACCTTTGAGTCCACACATTCGAAAGAAAATTAAGCTCAATTTTAACTCATTAATTAAGTTCAATCCATTAAGATCTTAAAGGAGTATACTGTGAGTTAAGTCCAACAGTGGTCAAGCATGTTATAACGTGACCATTTAGAAAAGTAAGGATCATGTATAACTTTGTGCAAAGACAACCAGTTTTTTCCATTCATTCAATTTTCCATGGAGTTGCCTTCTTTTTATTGGTGGTTTTTGTATTTCTTTTATCTCTATATATTTCTGTTTTCCTTTGGAAAAAAAATACAATATAGCAACTGCATAACAATATAAGAGAGAATTTAGACCTTTCAGATCTTCTTTATCCCAACCTAACTTTATAAGTTTCTATACCCCATTTCCTCAGGAAACTAGCTAAGAACTGTTTTCCTATATTCTTGCGTTAAAGTTAAAAGAGTACTTTAAATTTTGTCTATAATCTCAATTAAATACTGAATCTTTAGAAATGACAATTAAGAGACTATTTTACTTTTCTGATAAAATAAATTGAACGAAAACTGATTGAAAATAAATAATGTCTGTTATGCCTTAATAAAATTTGAAAAACTAATTTTACTTTTTCATAAGAGGAAAGTCGGTCATCAATATGGAGGGAAAAAGTATATATTAAAAAAAACTCTCTTTCAAAGATCATCAAAACATCCAACTACTATCAAATCTCATAAGAAGAAAAAAATGGCGTCTCTTTCTCTTCCTTCCTCAAACCCTAAAAAAACATATACCAAAGTATTATCAAACAATTATTGTGGCGTAAAAAAATCCTTCTTTTACTTACAATCAACTGTAAGAGGTATTATCGACATTTAAAATATATAACCTCCCAATTTGTGAAATTATCAAAAAGATGCTTTGGCAAGGGGTTAATACAAAAAAAGTACCCTGAACTTTGCCTATTGCCAGAGTATCTTTTTGACAATTTCACAAATTTTTTTTCCTCCATTTTGATGACCAGTTTCCCTCCTATGGAAGAGTAAAATTAGTTTTCCAAATTTTAATACGGCATAACAGACATCACTCATTTCCAATAAGTTTCTGTTTATTGAAAAAGAAAAATTATCCCCTAATTATCATTTTTAAAGATTGGATACTTAATTCATATAATGGGCAAAAGTCAGGATACTTTTTTGGTATTAACCTATTCTTTTTCCAATTTTCTTGTTGAAACCAAATTCATTCTCTTTTCTTTTATCCCTCTACCCAAAAAATAAATAAAATAAAATAAAAGCCAGTGACACCTTAACTTACCATATTGTAACTGTATATTGCAATTGGAGGAGTTGGAGCGAATCTTTTAGGTGTGATCAGGATCCCCTATTATAAATACATATATTTTAATACATTTTCTTTCTAACACGTTTTTCTTTTATACTATTTTGATTAAAAAATAATAAACTTTAAAAAATAATCTTAATTAAAAAATTAAATAGTATAAAAGAAAATATAACAATGAGTGTTTTAGAAGATTTATATTACAGGATTGATCCCGAGTGGCCTAGGCCATCCCTTCAGTGCTGAAGAATCTGATTCATAAGCACTTATTTATGTGCATTGAGAAGTAGACGCGTCCACAAAGTTGGTTATCGGTTTTGTTTCTATTTTTAAACGATTCTGATTCTCATTCTCATAGTTAAGGTTTAACAAGTTTAAAATGGTTCCAATTTCTTGATTTAACAAGTTTTTCTATTTGTTTTCATGGTTCTGACCTATTTTTCAAAACTTCAAAATTAGATTAAAAAATGTAAATTCTGACATGTGAATTACAAATTCGCAATTGAAAAAATCATAATATTAGAATCTCTAAGTCGAGGAATTGAAATGGCGAAAACAACAAAAAAACCTCAAAATGAATTAAATTTTTTTATTAAATGGCTTGAGTTCAAATAAGTTGCCTACGTATCTTCACAACCAGAACTGTGAAATTAAAAACGTGAAACAGTAAACCGTGAAAATTGGAATACTACAATCGTGAAATCGGAATTGTAAGCTGCCAAGTCGAAACTATGAAATCGAACAATCGAAACCGTGAAATTGAAAAAAGCGGAATAAGGAAATTGCAAACTAAAACCGTGCAGTCGAAAAAACCAAAACCACAAAATTGAGTAAATCAGAATTATAAAATAGTGAAAAATAAGAATCGTAGAACCACCAAATCGAAACCGTGAAATCCAAAAACTAAAACCGCAAAATCATGAGAACTAGAATTATAAAAATCATGATATTAGAACCATAAAGCTGCCAAACCGGAACCCTGAAATTGAATAATCAGAACCGTAAAATAAGAAAAACCCAAATAAAGAAGTTGCTAAATCAAAACTGTAAAATCAGAAAACCAAAATCGCAAAACGGGAAAATCGGAATTATAGATCACGAAATTAGAACTGTAAAACCTCCAAATTGGAACTGTGAAATCGAATAATCAAAAGCAAGAAATCCAAAAGGGGCATAAATAAATCGTCAAATCAAAACCGAAAAATTGAAAAATCTAAATCGCCAAACCGGAACCGTAAAATCAAAAGAAAAAAATTGGAAAAATGAAACCGTCCAACAAAAACTGTAATCGGTAAACCAAACTCGCCAAATCGTGAAAATTGAAACTACAACTGTAAAACTGTCAAACCAAAACCGTGAAATCGAATAATTAGAACGATGAAGTCAGAACAATCAAAATAAGGAACTGGAATAAAGAAACCGCGAAACTGAAACCCTGAAATCAAAAAACCAAAACCTCACCTCAAAATCTAAAAAACCAAAAACGCTACAAGAAAATGACAGAATTGTGACCGTAAATAGAGTCGCAATTTGGTTGCAATTTTACATTTTTGGACTGAATTAGTGACGGAAAAATTTGGTCATTAAACGGCCGACGCTAACAAAGGTTTGTAAGGGAATTTTCAAGCGGGTAAATTTGCGACGGAATTACGAGGTCCATCGCAAAGTTCCGATCCAAAACGCCGCACCAAACTCCAACCAATTGGATGCGAAATTTCGCGCGAAAAATTACCATAGAAAATTATGTTGCAATTCTGTCCCTAAATAAAAAGCGCCAAAAATTACGACCGAAATCGCAACTTAGTTTAATGTTTCTTTTACCAAATAATGTGGTCGCCAATTGATCATCAAATTTCATATTTTTAGAAAAAGAAAATTCTATATGCACCTTTCATGTGATAAAACCACCAAAAATAAATAAAAAATTAAAAGTAACAATTCATATAATAAATATTACCATTGAATGTATCCTAAAGTACCATTCATATCACTGAAATTATTCAATTAAAGTAACAGAAACTAAAGACAATAAATCCATAATTGCACAAGGATTCAATAATTCACAACCAAGAATATGAAAAAACTAAAGTGATATGATTACTATTAGAAGGAAAATCCCCTCAATCTTCCACATATGTAGTATCTCTTCCAGAATTGCTCTAATTGTCACTCTCATTAACCTTTTATAAATTGCATCAGCTACTGCTGCTTTTGGGTGATTCACATGTCTACAATTTGAAACCAATCCACAATCCGGACCAAGAAGATTACACAACAACACAAAAATACATATATAACCCACTCATGATCATATCTAAATATACTTACAAGTCGATCAATATGAAATATATATAAATGGCACAGAGAAACTTCCATTCAATGAGGTAAAATATTCAAATTCAACAAACACATCAGTATACTTTTGAAGCATAACTGAAGGAAATTTCTTACAATATCTGGTTCAATGGGGAGAGTAATCTGTCAAAACAACGACCAAAAACAGTGCAGACCAGAAGTTCGTTTGCAGGATCGGCAACTTCTCGGCATGTATCACACATACTGAATAAACAAGAAAGAATCCGAAGATGATAATAATAGTTAGCACAAAATATTTAGTCCGAGAATCTATGCAAGTACATTTATAAAGAACAAATAAAAATTGTTACAGAATCCGGCTACCAACAGAACAAATGAAACCAACCTATTTACTTTTACAGTGCTATTTACTATTACAGATCCAACAATGAAACGGAAATAATAATGGCAGAAGACTAAACCTATGCTATTACAGTAAGGTCTTCAGCTCCGATGAACTTCCGTCTTCAGATCCAGCCAGCAAACACACCCACAGTTATAGTGAAACGAAATAAGAAAGAAAGATGGAATCTTTCCTTACCTCGAGACCATCTGGTCTCGGATATGGACTCCGGCGGTGGATGACGAACGAAGCTCCGCGAGTTCGGTCTAACCACCACGTCCCGCCTATCCCCTTTTACTTCCGGTGAAGAGACAACGAATCCCTCAGTAGCCGGTGGCCTCGGAATGAGAACTCTCTCTCTCTCGGTCTCTCTCAGAAAGAAGTGCCAGTAGCCCCTTTCCCCTTTAGCCTGCGGTCTCACACACGGTAACCCGAAGGGTTAGCCGGCACCGACGAACAGGTAAGAGTCCCGAAGGGTCACGCACAAAGAACGAACAGTCGGTCTGCTCGAAGAGAAGAGACAGAAAGTCAAGAAGGAGAGAGAAAGAGGCAGCGGCGGCACAAGAAGCAGAAGTGAGAGGATTCGGGCAAGAGGTTAGAGAAAGAGAATATTTATAGACGAGTCGCCTGGGCGGGTCGGGTTGAACCCGGCCCGCCCGGCATCTCTGCCAACCCAACTTCCAATCACACTCAAGGCCCACCAGGCTAGTTCACATCATTGGGATAAAATGGGCCAAGACAAGAAAAATGAAAATAATTGTGAAAAATAAAATTGGGCCTACTGGACCAACAAACTCCACCTTGAACAATATTTTCATCTAACTTTGGGCCAACAATGACTCCAAGAGAGTCAACCTTCATCAATATGAAGGAGGTCCCTGCACAAAGAAAATTTGTCAGTTGTCACAATCTTAGTACCAAAGTCAGCAGGATTATCATTAGTACTAATTTTCTCTATGTTAATTAAACCACTAGAAACCTTTTCCCTAATGAAGTGATACTTAACATCTATGTGTTTGGTTCTTTCATGGTAAACCGGGTTTTTACATAAATGGAGACAACTCTGACTATCAGTAAAAATTACAGCCTTAGATTTTAAAACATGCAATTCGGACAACAAACCCTGAAGCCAAATGGCTTCCTTGATTGCCTCAGTGGCTGCAATATACTCAGCCTCTGTAGTCGACAAGGCGACTACAGGCTGCAGTTGTGACTTCCAGGATATGCAGTTTCCTGCCAAAGCAAAGAAATAAGAGCTGGTAGATTTTCTACCATCTTTGTCACCTGCAAAATCAGAATCAACGTACCCAACCAGTTCAAAATCATTGGACCAATTATGATAGAGGAGACCCCTATCAATAGTCCCATTTATATAGCACAACAACCACTTTAAAGCTGCCCAATGGTCCCTACCCGGATTAGACATAAAACGGCTAAGGAGGCTTATGGAATAAGCAACGTCGGGCCGAGTGGAAATCATGGAATACATGACCGATCCTATAGCCATCCTATAGGGAATATGGGCCATCTCATTCTTTTCCTTTTCGGTTTTGGGGCAGAATTTTTCAGAGAGTTTAAAGTGGCTTGCTAGAGGTGCACAAACTGGCTTGCATAAATGCATTGAAAATTTGGACACGATTTTCTGCAAAAAGGGTTTCTGGGATATGAATAGAATCTATCAGCCCTATCCCTCCTAATATTCATCCCAAGGATTCTAGATGCTGTTCCTAAGTCCTTCATATCGAATTCGGACTTCAACAAGGATTTCAAGTGGTTGATCTTATTCCTATGCTTACAGGCAATTAGCATATCATCAACATACAGCAACAAGTAAATAGCAGATTCAACATTATTGCCACAAAAATACAAACAGCTATCATAGCTGCTCTTAATAAAACCAGCTTTCAACATAAAAGAGTCGTAACGTTTATACCATTGACGAGGTGACTGCTTAAGTCCATACAAGGACTTCTTCAGCAGGCATGCCATGTTCTCTTTACCTTTCTCCTCAAAACCTGGTGGCTGACGCATGTAAATAGTTTCATCAAGTTCTCCATGCAAAAAGGCAGTTTTGACATCTAGTTGTTCCAACTCAAGATCATAAAATGCAACTATAGCAAGCATTATCCTGATTGTTTTGTACTTAACAACAGGAGAAAAGATTTCATTAAAATCAATGCCCTCAATTTGGGAAAAGCCTTTTGCAACCAGTCTAGCCTTGAACCTTGGGGGTTCATTGGAAGACTCTGGTTCTTTGATTTTAAAAATCCATTTACAGTCAATCAATTTTTGCTTAGATGGTTTTGAAACAAGAATCCAGGTTTTGTTTTTATGCAGAGAGGACATCTCCTCTTCCATAGCACGCAACCACAAAGAACGGTTTGGACTCTTTAAAACATCAGAGAAACACAGCGGTTCCTTTTCTTCAATAAAGGATGCAGCAGCACAAGCATATGAGACAATGTAGGAGTAACCGTACCTAGCGGGTTTCCTAGTCTCTCTCCTAGCCCTATCTCTTGATAGCTGGTAGGCCCTTAAGGCTTGGGCTTGTGCCTCGGGATGATCCTCATCATCCTCATCTGAATCTTCAGATTCAGGCGTGTTATTTTCAGGCTGCTCATCAGTCGGGATATCCGACGTTCCACTAGACTCAGGTTGGTCGTGGGGTTGTGAAGGCTCGGAGGTGTTCTCCACCTCCACGGGAATAATCCCATCAGTAGGAGGGTCACTAGGGTTTTCAGGGTTGGTTTCAGCCTTTAGACAAGGCATATCCAGTTCGTTAAAAACCACATCCCGACTCACAAGAACCCTCACTCCCGGCTCACCTTTGAGCCAAACTTTATAACCCTTCACCCCACTAGGGTATCCTAAGAACACTCCCTTTCTCGACCTAGGGTCTAGCTTACCCTCTTTACGGTGTACAAAAGCGAAAGCACACCCAAATACTCTAAGGTTTGAGAGATTCGGTGGTTCACCGGACCACATCTCTAAGGGTGTTTTTGAAGTTTATGGCGATTGAAGGTGATCTGTTAATGAGGTAGACAGCTGTACTTACGGCTTCTCCCCAAAATGGTTTTGGCACACCTGAAGACACCATAAGGCACCTAACCTTATCCATTATAGTACGGTTCATCCTCTCAGCAACTCCATTTTGCTGAGGGTTGTGCCTAACGATCCCTATGGTGAACTATGCCATGCAATGCACACAAATCAGAAAACTTTTTATTGCAAAATTCAAGACCGTTGTCTGTCCTAATGGTTTTAAGTTTATTACCAGTTTGGTTTTCGGCAAGGCGTTTCCATTCTGAAAATTTTTCAAAAGTTTGGTCTTTGGATTTTAACAGAAAGACCCGAACATGCCTGGAGAAATCATCAACAACTGATAAAAAATAAACATTCCCACCATAAGTTGGGACCTTTTCAGGCCCCCACAGATCACAGTGCACATAGTCAAGTACGGAAGTGGACTTGTGTGTGCCGACAGAAAAACTGATTTTGTGCTGTTTTCCAAGTACACAGTTGTCACAAAAATCCAGAGATTCAATTTTGTCACCACCCAAAAGATTTTGTTTGTGAAGGCACTGTAGTCCTTTCTCACTGATGTGGCCAATCCTTCGGTGCCACAACAGAGTCTTTTCAGGGACAGTTTTCAAAATCAATGCAGATGCATCTAAAACAGTTTTTCCAATTAGATGGCAGAGACCATCCCTTTTAAAGCCTTTGAGCATGACCAATGCTCCTTTGCAAACTTTCATGGTGCCATTTTCAGACTTGTAAGAAAAACCATTTGTGTCAAAAGCACCAAGGGAGATTAGATTCCGACGGAGGTCGGGCACATATCTCACCTCAGTTAGTTTCCTGGTCACCCCATCATGCAATTTTATGAAAACATTTCCAATCCCTTTTATTTCACAAACATTATTGTTGCCCATAAAAACCTTTCCCTGATCAAGGGGTTTGAAATCTGAAAGCCAATGTTTGTTGGGCGTCATATGAAAAGTGCAACCTGAATCAAGGATCCAGTTTTCAGAAACAGAGGAAAGGGAAGAAGACACACACAACACTTCAGAATACATAGAATTACCATCTGATTCAAAATCGTGTAGTTTGTCATTTTTATCACTCCCTTTACCTTGTTTACGTTGTTTTTCCTCTTTGATCCTTTTAAAACACTTGTTTTTCATGTGACCTTCCTTGCCGCAATAAAAACATTTCACTTTCTTATCACGAGATTTCGACCTCCCTTTACTTTTAGAACGGTGACTAAGAAATTCTCTCCGGTCAACCCTCCCTCGCACGTAAAGGTTTTCTCCGTTTGATTTATTTTCTTTTCGTAAATCAAGGTCCTTTGATTTCAAAGCATTTTTAACATCAGCAAGAGTCAAGTCATCTCTACCGTACTTAATAGCAGACTTGACATCGTTAAAAGATTCAGGTAAGGAGTTTAATAAAATCACGACAACATTTTCGTTAGAAATCTTTTCACTGACGTTTTGGAGTTCTAAAACAATTTTGTTTAAATCGTCGATGTTTTCAGAAAGAGATTTCGACCCGCTCATTTTAAAACCAAAAAGCTGTTCTTTTAGGTAAATCTTGTTGGATAAAGATTTTCCTAAGTAAAGTTTTTCAAGTTTGGTCCAAATTTCAAAAGCGTTGTCTTTTTCATCTATTTCTCTTAAAACATTGTCGGTTAAATGTAAGGTGAGGCAACTATGTGCATCACCAAGTTTTTCGAAAAGCACTTCGCCCTTCCAAGATTCCGGATACTTGTCAGGGCTACAAATAGCGAGTGCGATTTTATTTTAGACTAAAACCGCTTTCATTTTTCTACGCCACATTACGAAGTCCGATTTGCCATCAAACTTGTCAGTTTCAATCTTTTGAACAGACATGATTAAATGGCAAATGAGAGTAGTGCTGGCTAGACAAAATGAAAGGTTTGAAAAACTGGAAGTTTTGTCCCGAAAAATAAAATGCCCGGATTTTTGCTTTTGATGAAAAACAGAACAGTTCAGTACGTGGTACGCAAAAATAGTTTTTTTTTGTAACCAAAACAGCGCAAATGTACTCACAGATTTAACCAAACTAGAAACAGCAGAAAGCACAAAAACAACACAGCAGAATTCAGAACAGTTTATGCAATAAAAAGAAAACCACCAAGTCACAGATACTGGGTGTCTCTTGGACTCCCAGCCAGGCTTGGGTTTTGTGATTTTCCAAAAAACAATTGCCAGAAACAGAACTCAGAAAAAATATGCTGCAGTTTATGAAGCAGAAATTGGACCGTAAACGGAAACTGGAAACAGCTTGAATCAGGAGCTAAAACAGTAAAAGCTTTAGCAACAGATCCGCAGAAACAGTAATGGCAAATAGGTTCGCATAGACAGCAAACAGATTAATTAGTAGTTTTAACAGACAAACGGATTCAAATCAGTTTAGCAATCGAACAGCCACAGATATAGCTAACAGTAATAGCAGAAAAATAAAGCAGAAACAGTAAATAAGGAGAGAGGGTTTAGAGATTGTCCTGTTCGTCAGATCCCGCTGGATCTGACACCGAGTGGTAGCCGGATAGTAAATCCGGCAACCAGGCTCTGATACCACTGTTACAGAATCTGGCTACCAACAGAACAAATGAAACCAACCTATTTACTATTACAGTGCTATTTACTATTACAGATCCAGCAATGAAACGGAAATAATAATGGTAGAAGACTATACCTATGCTATTACAGTAAGGTCTTCAGCTCCGATGAACTTCCGTCTTCAGATCCAGCCAGCAAACACACCCACAGTTATAGTGAAACGAAATAAGAAAGAAAGATGGAATCTTTCCTTACCTCGAGACCATCCGGTCTCGGATATGGACTCCGGCGGTGGATGACGAACGAAGCTCCTCGAGTTCGGTCTAACCACCACGTCCCGCCTATCCCCTTTTAATTCCGATGAAGAGACAACGAATCCCTCAGTAGCCGGTGGCCTCGGAATGAGAACTCTCTCTCTCTCGGTCTCTCTCAGAAAGAAGTGCCAGAAGCCCCTTTCCCCTTTAGCCTGCGGTCTCACACACGGTAACCCGAAGGGTTAGCCGGCACCGACGAACAGGTAAGAGTCCCGAAGGGTCACGCATAAAGAACGAACAGTCGGTCTGCTCGAAGAGAAGAGACAGAAGGTCAAGAAGGAGAGAGAAAGAGGCAGCGGCGGCACAAGAAGCAGAAGTGAGAGGATTCGGGCAAGAGGCTGGAGAAAAAGAATATTTATAGACGAGTCGCCTGGGCGGGTCGGGTTGAACCCGGCCCGCCCGGCATCTCTGCCAACCCAACTTCCAATCACACTCAAGGCCCACCAGGCTGGTTCACATCATTGGGATAAAATGGGCCAAGACAAGAAAAATGAAAATAATTGTGAAAAATAAAATTGGGCCTACTGGACCAACAAAAATTATTTGGTATTATGGCTCATGAAAATATTTTACTTGTACCTGAAATAATAGCAACATTAACGAAACTTGCACTTAAAAGAAGAACCTCATAAGCGATCAAGATTATTTGGACAAAGCCAGAATCAAGGCTAAGATCTTACCATCTTAAAGTGAAATATAAAATCCTACAGAAATCTTCATAAGGTCCATATTAAGCAACTCATAACACTAAGAACAAAGGCAGGAACACAAATTTTAGCATGCAGCTTAGTATAACAAGTGCTAACATGTATAAAGTAACCAGAAATATCAAACTCACGGCTGAATTCCATATCGTACATTTGAGGATGCAGTGCATCAAACAAAAAACAAAAAGTAATGATTCAATATTTACCCATGGAGAATCATAACTTGCTCAATGGATATGACAAGCTTGTAGCTCATTCACAAAAGCACATTTTACCTTAGATCATCATCCAGCATGAATGAATTTGATGTCAAATTCTGAGAACCTTTATTCAGGATCTCTCTCATTTGAGCAACAACCTGCATGATAGGATTTTTTTACTAGACTCAGAAATGAATACTACACCCTCAGACTTAGTAAGAAAACAAAGAAAGAAAAATACCTTATTTAAAACACTTTTTGTTCCATACTTGTCATTCTAGTACATTGTAATTATTCAATAGAGGTTGTGTTAGGAATTTTGAAGATTGTGTTAGGAATTTCCCCACTCAATGAGTTGTTCTGTACATATCTGCCACATTTAAAATAAAACATCTTATGTGAGTCAGCAAATAAAGTTCTTAAATAAAGCTAATGTCTTCTAACTACGAACTAACAGAGTAAAACCCAAAATTGGCAATTGCCTTTCAATTTGTATTGATGTCTAATAACACAGTTCTGTTTAATTTCAGTGAACCTGACCCCAAACTATAGAAGATAAAAAGGAATTCAATCTGCACTGACAGACATAATATGTCCAATATCCAAAGAAATTGACGTTCCATGTTAATTTAGCATTTTACAGTCAGTAGCACGTCTCCACCAACAAAAGCCCACCGCGAACAAACAAAAAGGAAAAGGAATTGATTTTCATCGACTTCTATAGGAATATAAACATATAATTTTTTTTTTTTAACAAAATTTAAATGAATAAGGGAAAAGCACGGGTAAAGAGTTTTGGCTCACCGTGGAATCAAATGGCTTTCCGATAGTTGGTACAACAGCCACTCGCAAGCTTTTCATGATTTCCAGAAATTGCTTGTAGATTTCTTCATAACTTGCATATATTTTCTTTTCCTGCTCTGTAGACTGCTTGTTTTGCAATTCTTTTTTAAGAAAGTACCCAAAAGTGAATTAGGGTTATTTTAAAAATAAAAAAAATTTGCAGACTCAGCCATGAGCAGCCAGCCAACCTTCAATTCTCCTCTAAACTCCAAACTCGGAAGTCTCAACAACAGATAGAGACGCAGAGGCAGGACGCAAACCAGGTGGTGAGGTGAGGTAGGGCAACACATTAATGGAGGGAAAAAATTACCGAGGGGCTCAAAGCCCCCTTATCATCGCCGGTAATGGAGAGAGGAAAAACGAAGAAGGAGAGAGTAGGAGAGAAGAGAGGAAGGAGGGAAGAAGAGCTGGCGTTGAGGGGCGACGTCGACGGGCGTTGTCGAGGGGAGGTGGGGGTAGGGTTTGCGAATTAGAGGGGAAGAGAGGAAAGGAGTGAGAAAAATGGGGGTGGGGAAACTGCAAAAATATAGATTTTTCTTGTAGTGAAAACTGCAAAATCGGGAATGTGAAATCGAATAGAAATTGGAATAAGAAATAGCTAAATTGAAAAAGTGAAATCAAATAATCAAAATTGTCAAACTGTGAAAATAGAAATTATAAAATCATTATATTAGAATTATAAAAGTTTCAAATCGAAGTTGTGAAATCAAAAAATTAAAATTGCAAAATCATGAAAACTAGAATTACAAAATTATAAAATTAGAATCGTAAACTGTCAAACAAGAACCGTAAATTTTAATAATTGGAATGGTAAAAACCGCCAAGAAACTCATACTAAGAGTTTTAACTAACATGAATGAGTTGTGAGTTTAAATTTTAATATCTAACTAAATTTGATCCATAAAAATATAGATTTAGATTTTATTATTTATTTTTAATTGGAACTTTTAGACCGAGGTTAAGAACGATTCTTATCAAACAAACGGTTCCAGTTCCGGTTTCAAGTAGGAACCATGTACAAAACGGAACCTTGAAAAGCATAACTGCCGATTCGGTTGACGGTTCCGATTTTAATTTGGTCAGGTCTATTCAAAAGTACTATCTCTGTTTCATATTAAATTATCATTTAGGCATGACACAAGAATATTAAGAAAATGATTGAAATATGTAGATTCAAAAGGAAATGAATTAATTTACCCTTCCTTGGACTATTATTAATAATTCTAATAAGAGTTTTTAGATAATTATTTAATTCCAATAAAGAAGATAGTATATCAGAAAAATATTATTCAATATCCTTTTGATTTACTAAAGTGAGATATATTTTGAAATGGAATAAATATGTCCAATCCACATAATATGAGACGAAGTATTATAAAATTTCTCCTTTGCAAAGTATATGCATGACTGGTTGGTAGGAAACTAAAATCTTCATTATAAATTATAAATATAACGTCAATTATATTAATAATATTACAACTCAACAACGACAAACCTAATTTGTAAAATCACAATAGTCTAATAAACAGAGAAACAAATTATTAAACGAAATAATATTGCAGATATTTATATGCATCATATATGAAATGGCTTGAATATTGAATTAAGCTTTCTGTTCCGCACTGACTGAAGCCGAACTCTTTGGTGAAGATAAAGCGTACCCTATTCCATGGCGTTTGTTTGGAAAGAAAGCAAACACTATGCCGGCAACCGCACCCGTAATCGGAGGCAAAGCCATTAGCAATGCCTTGTGATGAGACTGTACTGATGGATAAAAGCACTCTACTGTTTTCCCATCAAACAAAACCACAACCCCAAACACAACAAGTGCAAGAAATGCATGAAAATAATCTCCAATTCGAAGTTTATATTTCGATGAATCGACCGAATTTGAATCCGAACTTGGCCAAAAACCCTTGAAAGTTGCAATTACGTAGTGGATTTGGCCCTCTTTATCGGTGTAACTATCAGTGAAAGTGGAGAAGAAACAAGAAAGGCCAGATATACCTATGAATATGCCTGAAAGGATCTTGTTTGTGAGGCTACACTGACCATTGTTTGTTAATATGGGAACCACAAATTGGTATAAAAAAACAGTTCCAGTTGGAAGAAGTTTAATGAGGTTGCCTATACTTGTGAGTGCTTGATTTGACATCCTCAAAATATTTAGGGTTCTCCAAAGTTGAGTTTTTGAGCAATTTTTGGAATGAGCTAATTAAACTAATTCTATGGTTTTGGAAAACTTCTCTTTCAGTAATTCTTGATATGAGCACTGCGAAAAGTTTCTAGGGTTTGCAAATTTATCGTCTAAAAGATTTCAAAGATGAAAATTTCTTTAGTAGTTTTGTACCATGATGAACATTATGAAAACTTGATGGATATATATAGAGAGAGAGGAGAGGAGAGGAGGAGGTTCCTTCTACGTAAAGGAGTTAATTTAGCAAGTAATATTTTACTTTTCAAAAGGTGGCTATATATTGTGTCGTATAGTGGAGAAATTTTAAGAAAATTTATGAGAAATAAAAATTCTGCTAAGAAAAGTTTATATTTTTTTATTTTATCTTGTGTCCGAGAATATCGATTAATCCAAATAATCCATGAGATATTTACCGGACTACAAGTATGAAAGTTATTATCTCGTGTGCAAATATAGATTTCCTATGACCTATTAATCAAGTGTTAAAGGAAAACAAAATGCAAATTTTGACCCTGAATCTAAATTGTTTGGAACTTTTATTTACTTCTTTTAAAAAATCTGATATATATATGTTTTCTCAAAAAGAACTTTGAAAACTTTTAAAATGATAAAAAAGCTGAGAAATGAATTAGCCGCCTCTGTTTAATTTAATATTGATTGTTCTTATTTTGTAGTACAAGCATTTTTAAGTTAGACTGTTAGGTTTGAGATTGTAGTGTGCTACATTATATTCATAGCAGTCTAAAGCAAGTGCCATCATGCAAAAGATCATACATATTATATATGTCCGTGCTGGAGTTTACTAATCTTATGTATCTTTTTTTAATTATTTTTATCAATGAATTTTTCTTTCAACTTGTTAGACTATTCAAATTGTTAAAATTTGATTCAAAAAGCTCTAATATTTGTGATCAAATAGATTCACAATACAGTCTGACCAGATATCATTGTGAGTATTGTATTAGGTATTGGTAATGCAATAAAGAACACAACACTATAAATTGGTAATGTAATTCGGCCTAACTCTGTATCTACAGAGCCACACTAAAAAAATAATCCACTATAAACTGATAACATAGGACAAGAAATACCTAACTCGTTAACACATCTAGTGTTTCCCTAGTGGGAGGTTCAAACTCCCTTTGCACACTTCATAGTTTAAATCTCTACAACTCTTCAAGGTTCCCTTTAGGAATATGACTGCTTGGGTTTGAACTCCCTTCAAACCTTCACTACTGTTGAACCGTAGTAAAGCTTCTATCTCAAGAAGCAAGTTCTCTTCAAAAGATTATGAATATCCAATACTGGTAGAACAACACTTAACACTGGATGAAAATCATGGTCTGAATACATATGAATACATAGACCAGAATCCCATGAATTGTCGTCTGATTGCTTGAATAATGGAACTCTTGATTATAATTAAAGGCCTAACCTTAAATCATTAACAATGAGGTTTTTAAATACATATAGTTCTTTGATCAATTAAGGATCCTAAACCCTGCACACAATAAGAAATAAGATTTTCGTTGATTCTCATAGGATTTTTTAGTTTCCTTCTTTACTTATACTTCCTTAATTATTTAAACACACTAAAATTTGAATAATTATAGAACATACAATATATAAGAAAGTATGAGTCTTGTGATCTTGGTTGAATATGTTGGACATGTTCGAGATCTTTAAAACTTTTTTAAAATAATACTAAAAGAAACTTCAAGTGAATCCCATATGCATGTAATCATATTGAATTCAGGCCACATCATCAAGGTCGATACTAGTATAACCACACGCCTTTATGTCTATCTTCTACAATATTAAATCTCTTGATTTTCTCGTAATTGTTAAAAATTCTTATAAATTTCTTTCCTTAATTTTATGTTAGGTGCTGATCAGTTTTCATGTTAAAAAGGGATGGTCGGGTTTGGATTTAAGTTGCCTTTTCTTTTTTCCCTCTCCTCTTTAGCTTCCCCTCCTGCCCTTTTCAACCAAAGAAGAACAACAACAATGTCAAAATGAGTACTCTCCTATCCGAGGTGTGTTTCCTCCTCCCCTCCCCACTCTCCCAGCTCTCGCTAACTAAAATAAATCGAGGGACAAATATTTGCTATGAACCTAATTTTTAGGTTGAGACATGAACCCTTTTAGTTATATGTTCAATTGTATCTCACTCTGTGATTAATATAATGATCCTCTTATCTTCATGTAAATAGAGTGAGATTTACATAGAAAGTTCAATAAATATATGGATGATGTTATTGATATAGATCAAAGGATTTATGTCTACATTCATTGACTGTATACATAACAGAATTTTGTATGCAAAATACCTCATATTTGTTGTATGTTATTTTTATTTTTTGATGATCAATATGTATTATTTTAATTAGTTAATTACATTTTCCTTCCTCATGTTTATCTAAATTATAATTTCATTCCCCTAATTTTGTATATATGTCACAAATGCACCCTTTTCATTTATAAATCACAAATAATTAATCTCTGTTGTTAGTTTCATTAAAAAAATGTTCGTAAAACAAAAGATTTTAAGTTTACCGAAAATATCATTTACGAGTAATTCTTTTTTGATATAATATATTAAGATCTAATTATAACACTCTTTACTATGGAAACTGTTTGAAATGTATTAAATATGAATGTTTATCTTAATATATTATTTTAAATTAGAAAGAATGTTTTAAGTTTTTTGCAATAGAATTATTATTTTTTGATAACTTTTTTTACAGAAATTATAAGAACTAATAAGCTAGTTATAATATATAAACGATAAGGATATATATGTAATTTATATGAAATAGATAGGTAAAATTATAATTTGAATGAAATTAAAGAAGGAAAATATAATTAATCCTATTTTCATTTGTTAAAGAAAAAATATTATTATAATTTATTCACCTATATTTATATAATTTCTTCATAACATTTTCTTGACACCTTTTTAGTGAAAATATTGTCATGTGACATGCATTACATATTGGGCCTTTGCTAGTCCTAAATATTTCTTTCTAAAAATAATTTTTGAAAAAAAGCTATGCATAAATTAACAAGTTTTTAATTAGGGAGACATTAGCAGTTTTTACATGTGTTCATTAGATTATATAAATTCAAGAATTCCATTTGAAGTTGAAATATTAATAATGCATACACTTGTTTCTGTTTTGACTGGGTTGAAATGGTGTTCATGCAGTTACAAATATGGAAGACACTTTCAAATGAAGAAGAAGTAGTACTTCTTAGTTCTTTCCTTTTTGAAACATTATAATAAGAAATAACCAAATTTGACCAATATTTCATTGAATATTCTTTTAAACTTCTGATCGATAATGCAAATCAAGAGCTACAACAAACGGTCCATGGCCACTGCTGTTCTTCATAACTCCACATGAGTAAACGTAACTTGTAGAGTAGTTTGGAAATTTCAAAAATTCTCATTTTACAATATTAATATGACACATTTTTTGAAATATAGGGCCGAAGCCAGATTAGGGCCGAAACTCAAATAATAAAATTTGGTGTATTATTTAACTATAAATTAAATATTTTTTTACTTAATATATAACTTAAATATTTATTTTGGGGAGTTATGAAACAAATATATATATAAATTTTTACACAAAATGAACATAATTTTATACGTATATGAAGTATAAAAAAATTTTGAGGGAGATCAAGCCCTTGGACTCCTTCATAACTCCTCCATTGACCCCACTACAAAGGAAGGTCAAAAACCTTATAAAATAGACAACAATCTATATTATACAGGAGTTGAACAACTTATAAGGAGGAGGGTTTATGGGCTAGACAACTACACTTGGAAAGTACCAATAGTAAACATTCCAATATTAGAACTTAAAAAAAACAAAAAGTCAATTTTATTTATTTATACATGTTAGGAGGAGATATGATTGCAATCAACAAATGTGATAACAAGTCATTTTATCAATTACTTACAACATTGTTACTAAAACCATTAGAATGAAAATAATCATTTATAACATCTTTTGTAATATATATTATATATTACGTAAAATTTCTTTTATATATTTCTCTTGTTTAGGTTAATGGTACAAAGTATCTTATTGTTTATACCCTTTTATGGTGTAGAATTTATGAATAAAAATTTTGAATAATATAAGAATGTGGCAGGAGAATTTGACAGAAAAAGATGTCAGGGAATTACATCCCTGATTAGCTAATAAATTGGCACAGTACATATACTTTCTTGTTCTTTTCCTTTTTCCTAAATTCGCGAAAGCATATATATATATATATATATATATGTATATATGGGATCAATAAATGCAAATCGGAAATTTATAAGGATAATATGAAAAAATTCATTTTTTCCTTTTTCTTTTGCTCCATAAACAATTTCTCTCTAACTTCTTTCTACTTTAAAACTTTAATATTTCACATTTAACACAGTTTGGAGGTAGATATGGATTACTTTGAAAATCTTTTGCAAGAAAATATCGATTTTGAGGTAAGAAAAGTTCCAAAATTTTTTTCGTCACTGAAGTTAGTTTCGATTCAAATGTTTTTTTTAATATATAAATAAATATAAAATCTCATGTACTTATTAATATGAACCTTCATGTTGGTTTATTGCTAAGTTTTATATCTTACTTTTATTAGGTGAAGGGTTTAAATTCCATATAATACAAGGTTTTCTTTATCTCATTTAAGTGAAGTGGTTTATTTTGTTTGGAATTAAAGACAAAATAAAAATATATACTTTTTTCATTTGGGAGTCGGGAAAAAGTAGTAGCCGGAAAAAAATATATGATGAGGAGTAACTTTACATAAATGACCTTTATACATTGAGAAGGAGATTTTGATACCATTAAAATTTCTCTGCGGGCAAATCAATGGATGTTTTGGATAGTAACTCTTTTACTAAAAATTTCAACTTTCTTTCCCTTTCATCCGCCATGTAGGAAGAAAGAATTTTGAGAGAAATGGAGTAAGTATTTCATCCCTTCCATTTCACCCCCTTTATTTCCTTTTCTCTCCTTAAAAAACTAGCAAAACAACACATCTAAAGCCCCATTTCTCTCCAAATCATCCCATTCAAACTAGAATTTTTCTCTTTTCTTTGTATGGGTTCTATATTTTTTTATAAGAAAAGAATCACTTGGCAGCTTGACAATGAAGAGAAGGGCCTATGCTTTAGAGAGAGTTTGACATTCTGTATAACATCTTTTATATGTATATATTAATTTTTTTTCATTAAGAAGTTTAATTATCTTTTATATGATAGGTTTTATTATTAAAATATTATATTAATAAAGTTACTAAAAGTATTGTAAAAAATGCTACAAAGATCCGAAAAACAATGGGAGAAAAAAACAAGATGATGCCCGACTGGTTGGTAGGAAAAATCTCTGCATTACATATAAATCATTACACACTGAGAATCATATCAATTATCACAGTATTACAACCAACCAGCAAGAAGGAAGCCTAATTTGTAAAATCACAATCAAATAAAAAGAAAAGGAAACAAAAGAAATACTGAAACCACTCATGCAACAAGAAAACTTATAATCTTTCCATATATGATATGACACTCGAGATCATGTGTATCATTTTTTAATAAAATATTATATTATAATGAGTGTTACAGAGGGAGGTTATAGAAGATGTTACACACGATTCTTGGAACACTTAATATGATGATGAACTTGAATGATTAATTATGCTTTCTGTTCTGGAATTACTTTTGCTGAAACTTGAGCTTGAAGATACCCAATTCCATGACGCTTGTCAGGAAAGAAAGCAAAAACCGTACTAGCAACTCCACCAACACACGGAGGCAAACTCATTAGCAAAGCCTTTTGATTCAACTGCAATGATGGATAAAAACATTGTACTGTATATCCATCAAACAAAACTATAACTCCAAACACAACTAGTGCAAGAAAAGCATGAAAAAAGTCACCAATTCTAAGTTTATACTTTGATAAATCAATCGAATTTGAGTCCGAACTAGGCCAAAAACCCTTGAAAGTTGCAATTCCACAATGGATTTTGCCATCTTTATCGGTGTAACTGTCTGTGAAAGTAGAAATGAAGCAAGAAAGGCCACATATACCTATGAATATGGCTGAAACAATCTTGTTTGTAGGGTTGCATTTACCACTGTTGGTTAGTAAAGGAACAGCAAATTGGTATAAGAAAACAGTTCCAGTTGGAAGAAGTTTAATGAGGTTTGCTAATCTGGCTAGTACCGTTTGATTAGACATGTTTGTTTTGGATGAATTCGTTAAGGGTTCGGTTAAGCCTTGGCTTGCCATGTCTCTATAGTATAGGGTTTTCTTGAGTAAAAGTTCTAGGGTTTTTGGAAACTGCAAGAAATTCTTGAGATGAAAACTGCAAAAACTTCATGGATATATATAGAGAGAAGTTTTATTTAGGGTTTGGAGAAGAAGAGGTATTATAAGTAAAGGAGTTCACCATGCATAGTTTTTCTTTTCAAAAGGTGGCTGCCAAGTGCCAATTATATATTGCAAATTGTCAAATTGAATTAATTGTAAGAATTAAAGTCACATATCGGATAAAACTTAATTATAAGTAAATAGTTCCCAAAAGAGAGATAGAACAATCATGCTAAGATCAAATGACTTATCTCTTTTGTTCCATTCATGGTGCGTATGATATTCAAGAAATGAATCCACAGGTTCCTATCAAATGCGAAACAAACAATTATATCAATTTTGGTTCCATCATAGCATTACAGGTCATTGGAAATATAGCTACCAGCAACGTGGCATCGAACCTTTGAAAGAAAAATCTAAAAAAGAAATTATGTATATATATTCAATTAATGAACCTCAGAGACCCGTTACAAATCACACGCACAACCATGGACAACAGATCACAATTCCCTACCAATGAAATTCTACGGTGGCGGATGGGAAGAGAGAAAACTGCACCTACGCTGGTTTTTAAGTGTTATACGGCACTTCCTATACTTGGGATTTCTTCCTCAGAGGTATTGAGAACGAAAATGTACACAAATTTTGAAGAATTCCAAGGATTAGGAAGAGTTTAAACAGAACCGTCATGGCTGTAATTTCATAACAAATAGGTATTTTATGGGTTGAAAATAGGTTTGGAGTTAAAGAACCAACATTCTTAGACATATATTTAAAATATGATTACTATTAATCATAAACTGTGTATAGTTGTGTTTCCTAGTTGTATTTAGTTAGGACTTCTACTTCTAATCTGCTTAGGATTTGTCACTTAGACAAATCTATAAATTGTACACTATTCTCACATTAATGAGACAGAAAACATAAGATTGTTTTCCCCACTGGAAACTTTCATGGTATCAGAGCCAATTGTCTGAAATTTCTCAAAATGAGAAACGACAATATTGGCAATGTTGATAATGACATGGTGGAAGAAAGTCATGTTCACAAAATAAAGAAAGATGCTTATTATGTGGCATCCACTGATGGACCTGGATTGATCCTAACAACAGTCCAGTTGAAAGAGACAGAAACAGATAATAATTATGCAGAATGGGCAAGAGCCATGCGCATGGCCTTGAGATCGAAGAAGAAATCGGGATTCATTGATGGAATAATTCCAATTCCTGAAGGTGATCCAGATAAAGAAGAAGAATGGTGGGAGATCAATAATCTTGTAAACTCTTGGATTCTCAATACTATCGAACCCTCTCTCCGATCCACCATATATCATTCAGAGAGAGTCGATGAATTATGGATAGACTTGAAGGAACGATTTCTAGTTGGCACCGGCCCACGAATATATGAATTAAAAGTAGCATTGGCAAATTGTAAGCAAGGCGGTGATTCAGTACACGTGTATTTTTCACGTCTAAAAAAGGTATGGGATGAACTAGAAAACTATACTCAACTTCCGCCCAGCACAGACACAGATCTGTTGAATTTTATCATAAAAGAAAGAGAAAACGAGAAGGTTTTCCAATTTTTAATGGGATTAAATAGTGCAATTTATGGCACTGTTCGTTCCCATATGATCCAACAAGAACCTATACCCAAATTACGTACCGTTCTTGCTCAAATCTGTAAAGAAGAACAGCACAAAAATTCGACACGAAAGAAGATTATTCTGGAGATGGCGCCGCCTTCGCCTTCTTCGCCGCCGCCGCCAGAACCGAAAAAAATTCCAAAAAATTTTCTACATCAAATTTCTGCTCCCACTGCAGACGCGCCGGCCACGATGTCATCGGATGTTTCCAGATTGTGGGCTATCCGGATTGGTGGCCTCGGAATCCTCCCAAACCCGCCGGCCGCGGCTTCTCACCGGCGATTCACAGCTCTTGGCGAGGAGGAAGGTCCGGGCCTGGGCGAGGCGGCAGACAGCCACCGGCGATGCCCAGACCGCACGATGGAGGAAGATCGACCGAGGCGTGGGCCTATTCTGCAACAACCGCGACGACAGCAACTCCCAGCGATCGCCGGCGCGCTGGAGAAGAAGAAGACCGCGGGCCAATCTACAGTACCGGGCCGGGCTTCTGGCCGAACTCCAGCAGAAACAGGCCGGGCAGTGCCGGGCCGGGCCCGGACCCCTTACCAGCTTTGACTGTTGACCAATGGTCAACCCTGTTGACTGCCCTCCAAACCTCAAATAATATGCAATCTGAAAAGCTATCTGGTATGGAAAATTTTTGGATTTTAGATTCATGGTGTTCTAACCATATGACTGGTAGGAAATTTTTTTTACAAAATTTACATCCTATCTGTCCGCATATTATTGGATTACCTAACGGTGCCAAAACTTTTGCTGTGCACGAAGGAATTGTCTTTTTAAGTCCTACATTACAACTCCACAGAGTGTTGCTAATTCCTGAACTGACATGCAATTTAATTTCTTTGTCTCAATTGGCAAGAGATTTGCAATGCTTTATCACACTCTCTGACAAATTTTGTTTTATACAGGACCGTATCTCGATGAGGGCGATTGGAGTGGGTGAGCAGAGGAATGGGATCTTCTTCTACAAACCTATGGAATTGAAGGAATTATACACCTTTTCTAGCACAGTCCTTGATTCAAGCACACTATGACATATACGGTTGGGACATCCTTCAGATTATGTAATCAATCTTTTTTTTGGTGATTCTAAAGATTCTACAACTAGAACATCACCTTGTAATATTTGTCTACGTGCCAAACAAACTCGTGATTGTTTTCCTCTTAGCATCAATAAAGCATCTACAATTTTTTACCTAATTCATTGTGATCTATGGGGCCCATATAAATCCAAATCCACTATAGATGCTTCATATTTTCCTACTATCTTAGATGATTATTCTAGGGCTATTTGGATATATTTACTGTCAGAGAAAAGTGAGGTTGCCTCTATTCTTCAAGATTACGTTACCATGATCAAAACCCAATTTCACAAAACTGTCAAGACAATCCGTAGCGATAATAGGATAGAATTTGCACCCCTAAAGTCGTATCTTGCTAACCATGGCATAATCCACCAAACTACTATTGCTGGCACACCACAACAAAATGGAAGAGTTGAATGCAAGCATCGCCATATCTTAAATGTAGCTCGGGCATTACGATTTCAAGAAAATTTACCTATAAAGTTTTGGGGAGAATGCATTTTGACGGCTGGCTATCTCATTAATCGAACTCCCTCAAAATTGTTACAAGGTAAGACTCCTTATGAATTGCTGTACGATGAGAAACCATCCTACTCTCACATCAAAACTTTTGGGTGCTTAGCTTATGTTCATAACCACGATATCCCAAAAGATAAATTTCGAGCCCGCAGCAAACCGTGTGTCTTCCTTGGCTACCCTCTTCATAAGAAAGGATGGAGATTTTATGACTTGCAAACAGAAAAATTCCTTGTGTTCCGAGATGTGTTTTTTGATGAAACAAAGTTTCCATTCCATGAAAAATCAGGTACTTCCATTTCTACAGACTTCACACAATCTTACAGTTTTGGGGAACAAGTTTTGGGCTCCAAGCAACAAAGTATGCAAAAGAGGGGGAGTTTAGCACATAACACACCTAGCCCAGATCAAATAAATCCTTCCCACAGCCCACCTGCAAACCCAGATCCACCAACCCCTTCCCGCAGCCCACTAACCCACGGCCCAGCTCCACTATACCCTTCCCACAGCCCATCTCCACTTTCACACCCTGATCCACACCCACAACCCCGCAGCCCAAGCCCACCACCAACCTCTCCAGCCGCCCCACTCCAAACTAGTCCAAATAGCAATCCACATCCGCCTTCTTGCGACGAATAAACCATTGAGCCAACTTATAGCCCAATTCCGGATGATAATCCTGCCAGCTTGCCGTAAGACAATCCGCCAATTAATGCCCCAAGACGAAGCACTCGAATTAAACATATTCCGACTCGGCTCCAAGATTATGATTGCAATGCCATATGGAAGTCCTCTATATCCCATTCCTCCTCTGCTCTCTCACCCTCTTCGGATCTCTCAGGTACGTCCCTTTATCCTATCACAAAATTTGTGGACTATAGTAAATTTTCTAATACACACAGGCAATTTTTAGCATCTGTAGCAACGAAATCCGAGCCTACCACTTATTCTGAGGCAGTCTCTAATCCTCTCTGGCGCACTGCTATGCGTCAAGAGATTGATGCTCTTGAACAAAATGGTACATGGACTTTAACCTCCTTGCCTCCTGGAAAACGTGCACTGGGGAGTAAATGGGTCTACCAGATAAAGTACAAAGCCGATGGCACCATCGAGTGATATAAAGCCCGCTTGGTAATTTTGGGAAATACACAAATGGCAGGTATTGATTTCACAGACACCTTTGCTCCCGTTGCTAAAATGGTCACCGTTCGTACTCTCCTTTCCGTTGCCGCTGCTCGCAACTGGCCTATCCATCAAATGGATGTTCACAACGCCTTTTTGCATGGAGATTTACAAGAAGAAGTATATATGCGACCACCTCCAGGATTTCGTACCTGTTACAAAGGACAAGTATGTCGTTTAAAGAAGTCTTTATATGGTCTTCGCCAAGCCCCTCGATGTTGGTTTTCCAAACTCACCACCACTCTCCGTAGGTATGGTTTTTCTCAGTCTTATGCAGATTACTCTCTTTTCACATATTCTCGAGGGAATATTTATTTATGTGTTCTTATTTATGTGGATGATTTACTCATTACTGGAAATTCCCTATCCACACTTGAAAAATTCAAAGCTTCATTACACAAGTGCTTTCACATGAAGGATTTGGGGTCGCTCAAATATTTTTTGGGCATAGAAATTGTGAGAAACTCCACGGGATTATTTTTATCCCAACGAAAATACACATTGGAAATTCTCTCCGAAATGGGTTTATTAGGTGCCAAGCCAAAGCATCTACTCCCCGTGGAACCTAATCATCAGCTGGCAAAAGCATCTGGACCATTGTTTGACAACCCAGATCGCTACCGAAGACTCATAGGCAAGCTAATATATCTCACACTTACTCGGCCCGAACTTGCATATGCTATACATACACTTGCTCAATTTATGCACGCCCCTCGTCATGCTCATTGGGATGCTGCTATCCGAGTTGTCCGTTATCTGAAAGGGAGTCCTGGACGTGGCATTTTTCTTTCTTCTAACTCTCCTCTTTCGTTAACTGCATATTGTGACTCTGATTGGGCCACCTGCCCGATAACTCGCCGCTCTCTCACTGGTTATTTTATCTCTCTTGGTGGGTCCCCTTTTTCTTGGAAGACAAAGAAACAACATACTCGTTTCTCGTTCATCCGCCGAAGTCGAATATCGCTCTATGGCTATGACTTTATGTGAACTTAAATGGTTATCTATTCTTCTGCGAGATCTTCATGTCCCTGTCACTCGCCCCATTCCATTGCATTGTGATAACTAGGCTGCTCTTCATATCGTTGAAAATCCTGTTTTCCATGAACGCACTAAACACATTGAAATAGATTGTCATTTTGTTCGTGATGCTTTTCAAGACGGTTTTATCTATCCTGCCTATATTCGAAGTGAAGAGCAACCTGCCGATATTCTTACTAAAGCACTTCATCCGACACATTTTCATCGATTAGCTTCCAAGTTGGGCATTTCTGACCTTCATGCTCCAACTTGAGGGGGAGTGTTAGACATATATTTAAAATAGGATTACTATTAATCATAAACTGTATATAGTTGTGTTTCCTAGTTGTATTTAGTTAAGACTTCTACTTCTAATCTGCTTAGGATTTGTCACTTGGACAAATCTATAAATTGTAGACTATTCTCACATTAATGAGACAGAAAACATAAGATTGTTTTCCCCACTGGAAACTTTCAAACATCCTTACTAAAGGGACAGGGGAGGGAACAATGAAAACAAGCAATTACAACGTAATGAGTTAAAAACTATTGCATAATCCAGCCTAGCGTTAATTAAATATTACCAAAAAATTTTATCTTTAGCCACAGCCCACAACCTGAATAAAAAAATAAAAGGGTAAAAATAATCCACAATGAGTGTATATATGTTCAAAGAAAGAACTAGTCGTCGCAAGACCTTACCCACATATCAAGGGTTGAGGCTTTCAAACTAAAACGCTGAAAGTTTAGCTCCAGCATAATGCTTGATTTATGTACTCCTTAAAAATATATATTTAGAAGTATACAATTCTTTCTTTTTTTTTTTTTTTTCTTTTTTGCTAAATATATAAAATTCTTTCTTGAACAAAAGTTAAATGTCCACAATTTTTTGAAGTTAACTACATTTCTATTTTGAGATGTTAAAATATAAGTATCTCTTTCTAAAATAAAAATCATTCTCTTTTCTTTATTAAAGAAAATATAATTTTCTTTAGACTTTCATAACTAACATATTTAATCAAAAGATACCATCGATCAACAGTACTAATTGAACAAAGGAGGGACCAACTCAATAAAATTTCATGGTATATAATAAAAATTAAGAAAAAGGAGAGATCTCAAATCAATGAAATTGAATCGTCTAACAACATGAAAAACAGATCAGATTGGTATTGTAGTTTCTTTTCGCTGATGGCAATGAGAATACTACATATTGCACACTTATTAATCTTAAACCTAACAGTCTAACCTAAAAATGCATATAACTACAAAACAACAACTATCAAATATCTGATCATATAAAACAGAGAGAGGCTGCTAATTTCCTCAAGCTTTTCGTTTTGAAATTCGCCTTTAATACTAATGTAAGGACTTCTTTTAAACACATCCTGGGATTTGGAATAGAACAAAATATAAAATGCTCCATATTGAGAATAAGAAAGGTCAAATAAATTTTGCATCAAATTTGAGTACTAGCTAGGCCATATAGCTCCATCACGTCACGGGATAATGGCTTTTCATGGCCATTAACCAGAACAAATATAACCCAATCAAATAACTAATATATAGATATACAAGGCGGATTAGAAGTTATAACCAAGGTTATATTGTAATTTGGATTTGAGTTTGGAAATTTAAATTTAGGGCAACACAACACAATAGTCAGCTTTGGAAAAGTAAAATCACGCATGCTTAACTCCTTTACGTAGAAGGAACCTCTCCTCCTCTCCTCTCTCTACATATATCCATCAAGTTTACATAGTGTTCATCATCATGATACAAAATATTCTGAGGAAATTTTACTCAAACCCTAGAAGTTTTTCGCAGTGTTCATCTGAAGAATTACTCATAAAAGTTTCCCAAAGCCCTAGCTAGAAGTTTAATTATTCATTCCAGAACACTCAAATTTAAAAAGCCTAGCTAGTAGTTCATCTTTCTAATTAAAATTTGAGAAGATCATGTCTAATCAAGCAGTCACCAGTATAGCCAATCTTATTAAACTTCTTCCAGCTGGAACTTTCTTTTTATACAAATTTGTGGTTCCCATATTAACCAACAATGGTCAGTGTAGCCCTACAAACAAGATCCTTTCTGGCGTATTCGTAGGTATATGTGGCCTTTCTTGTTTCTTTTCCACTTTCACAGATAGTTACACCGATAAAGAGGGTAAAATCCACTACGTAATTGCAACTTTCAAGGGCTTTTGGCCAAGCCCAGATTCAAATTCGGTGGATTTATCAAAATATAAACTTGGAATTGGAGACATTTTTCATGCATTTCTTTCACTTGTTGTGTTTGGTGTAGTGGTTTTGTTTGATGGGAAAGCAGTAGAGTGCTTTTATCCATCAATGCAGTCTCATCACAAGGCACTCCTAATGGCTTTGCCTCCTATTACCGGTGCGGTTGCTGGCGTAGTATTTGCTTTCTTTCCAAACAGGCGACATGGAATAGGATACGCTTTATCTTCACCAAAGGGTTCCGCTTCAGTCAGCGCAGAGCAGAAAGCTTAATTCAATATATTCAAGCCTTCATATATGATATACATATATATATATATATATTAATATTATATAGTTATTGAAATTACATTATATATGTTTGTTGGATATTATTTCGTTTAGTAATTTGTTTCTCTGTTCATCAGATTTCACATGCTAAGGTTTGTCGTTTATTGAGTTGTAATATTCTGACAATTATTGAAATTATATTATGTTTGTAATGAATAATATTTGATGAAGACTCATTTTTTCTACCAACCAGTCATGCATTCTTTGCAAATCCAAATTAATGCTATAATGATAAATGCACATATATAGTTAGATATATAGCATATCTTATGTAATATTATTTTTTATCTTGTATTAATTAGGGCTCTAATTTTTATTATTTAAAATAAGAAATATTTATCTTATTTTAAATTATAAATTATTTTTAAGTTGTTTTCAATTGATTGTTATGTCTGCTTTTAACTTAAAATAACATTAAAAAAACTATTTTTGAAAACCTCCTTTTAAAATTGCTACCACTTCTTAATATTGTTAAACTAAAAATATTAAAGTAATTTTTTTAATCAATTTTTTTAAAAAAAAATTTTAAATTTTTTACTACTTAAAAAATGCATAAGCAATATAGAACAAACATAGATTAGGTATTTAACTCATGGGATTTGTATTTATTTGTATTTACGTTAGTTATAGCATTCTGGTACAACAACTTTACTAGTAGAATAGCTAGCCATAAGAACAGCTTTGCAATTAGCTGTACAACTAGGACTAACACATATATAACTGCAAACTAATTCAAAGGTAGTAATGTTGTTATTGCAACAAAACTCCTTAAATGTTCATAGATACTTACATCTTCTAAATGATTGTGGATCATTACTAGTTTAAATTTCGCACTGGACCTTAATGCATGTTGAAAGGTAGAAAGTACTCTTAACACATGTTAAAACAGTGCTAAATCACTTGAGATCAATTTTTGAAAATTTGCCTGGGTTGTGTTAACTAAATAATGATGTTGTCAAAAGAGTTAACGCAAAAAATAACTTACACACAAAGAGAGAACTGGTAACACAGTTCAACATATGAAAGCCTACATCAACAGAGGCATGATCCATTGATTCAATTCACTATCATCAAAGAAATACAAAGTAAACAGTTGTTCAACTCTAACAAGAACATAGTTCCAACACCAGAAACCAACACATATTGTTTAACACACAACTAGTTGGGTATTAGACTAGCAATACTCGGTCTAATACCCCTGCGCAACTCTACAATTTCCAAAAGCAATCTAAACAATCAAACTCACTAACTATTACAATTCAACACTGAAAATAGAATAGTGTTGGGTGGATTTCAGTAACAAAACACAATACAGTTGCAAGTTGATTTTTCAGCAAATAAAACTTTTGAAAAATACCAGAACTCTTTCACTGCTCTCATATGTGTATGCATCCCCAATTGCTAGAAAAATAATCGCCAAAACGCCTCCATAAATAGTTTCTAAAAATCTTATGTTGAGATAAGAGACTTTCACTCTAACTCTACTTCTTCATCAGCAACAATACCAAATCCTCCAAGAATTCCAGCAAGAACTTTAAATTTAAGACTTCAAAGATATTGCCTGGAAAACAAAATACAAGGATACAACTAAGGGAGTAAAGAACTCCTATTTCAAATAAACTTTGCTTAAGATAAAGATAAACTGATACCCACCAACATAAAATAGGAAACCTAACAATATCCCTCTTTGGCATTGTTTGGTTCAAAACCAGGTCTTCTATAAAGTATCATAACAAGCAAATTATTTAAATAAACGATAAGCTTACAACACCAAAAACTCGTCAGTCTGTACAGTCATCAAAGATAATCAAAAGAAATTCAAAACATAAGATAAGACTATGTTAAAACATCATGGTAACATAGAACGAAAAACAAAAAGAAACATTATCCATCAGCAACATAAGGATGCCACATTCTATCAACACAGAATGAAAAATCAAACAATAGAGTATCCGGATCAACCAAAGAAATCCAAAAACCAAAACATTCAGTAGCAACAAGAGGCAGAAATATCCATGAAAACCAAAAGAAAAAAATATCAGAATATTCATCCATCGGGCAGTCTAACTGACGACAGGAAACAAGCTAGTTGATAATAAGAACTATCTCCCCCTAAATTCTTAATGAGGTACTCCCCCTTTTTGGACCAGCAATGACCTAGTTATGGATGATACTTTGTAGGCAGCAAATTCAGTACGAAGTTGCAATAGGTGAACTTGAAGAGAGATAACCAACTGTTGAAGCTCCTGAAACTGAATCCTTTCAAAATATTATTGATCCTCAATAGCAGAGGTGGACACAGGCAGAGGTTGCTTGGATTTGAATGAATTAAGAGGGGGCTTAGATCTGGCCTTAGCTTCCCTTACTTTCTTAGTATCTGCTTTTGTTTTCTTAGTAACCCTCTTTTCACTAAGGTCTGAAAAAATAATGTCAGAAGAGTTTTGAGGAATTAAGAGCTGTTAAGATATTCAGAAATCAAGAATGGGAAAATGAGTTTTTTGGAAGGTTCTTCCTTTACAATACTGAGTTGTGTGATATGATCATATATCACCTGCCCCACGTTAAATGGTTTGCCAATACCTATGAAAAAAAACATCACAGCTCTGTCACTTGACAACACAAACATTAGTTGTTGGCATCCACTTTGTGCAAGAAATACGATCCAATATATTTCAAAGATAAGGTGGAGGAACACAATTTTCCTTCACCTTGCCAAGTTGTTTTGTAACCCTCTGTGAGATCTCTTGTGACCATATCTAAGTCGATTTCTTCCTTTAACCTTGATCCATCATTCATAGAATAAATAGGGATACCCCAAAAAGCAGACAACTCTTCAACATTAAAGTCAACAACTTCCTTCCTCACATACACAACATAATTAAAGCGGGGTTCAACGTCAGATATACTCTCATCCAAATTTACATAGAATTCATGAACTTGTATTTCATTATATACTTGATCAAACAGAGTTGAACTTAACAATCTAGTGACGCGAGTAGTTTAATCAATCCAATTTCAGGAAAACTTTCTTCAGTAAAATAGTTTTCAACAATAATTTCTCAGGTTTTCACCGAAGTATACTTCTTAGCACGAAAGTTGTCGTAAAAAATATAATTTAAAGCTTTCTCAGCAAAAATTAACCCAGCATCACTCTTAGTCAACCAAGTTTTCTTGCTACTTTCTGACAGCTCTCTAATTCTAGCATATTCTCTTACCCTCTTCTTCTTCTTTCCTTTTAAATTTTTCACCACAACCAACTAATCTTTTGATCTCTCATCAGTATGCCTCTCACTACTCACTATACCAGAATATTCAACATTAGTAATCACAACAAGCCTAGCAGGAGATTCTGTAAAAATAACCTTTTATTGACTAGAGGATCCAACAGCACTCAAAATTTGTAAAACATGCCCATGAGATGTTAATAACTCTAAGACTTGTGTTAAGACAACAGGATTATCCCCAATCGCAAATAAATCAAAAGGTAAACCAACAGAGAAATGGTTAATTTGCAAAGATGTTGTATTAACATTTATTATACTACTGCTAGCAACATTAGTTAACGAAGCAGGAATAAGGACATTTAGATTAGGGGAAACAGTCTCAGTTGATCTTACCAGTATCACTTGAGGTATCAGAAACACAGGCTCTAACGTTGCAGGAGTTATCTCTATTGACACTGGTATAGTCGAAGCAAAAAGATCAACAACTAGAACTGGTGAAGACGATTGATTGTTTGCTAGAATGGAGTCAACTAGATTTGTCTCTATTGAACCAACTGATAAGCTTTTAGTGGGCTTCACCATTGTTGAAAAGAAGAGAAAAAAATGAGGGATTTTAGCTGGAGTGAAAACCGAGAGGTCTGTGAGAGAGAGAGAGAATTAATTTAATCCCCATTATACTTTTACAACACTACCAATGAATCCCAAGAGAAGTAGAATCCCAATCAACTTAGGGAACTCAACAAGTATCCTAATAATTATAACTCCTTTGAAAATACCAGCACCACCAAGAAGTCCATATAAGAAACCATGAGGATAGACGTCTATATAGGAATAGAAGTCCATATAAGAAAACCCTCAAGAAATCCTTATAAGAAAATAAGGCCTTAATTTTTTTCATTTAAAAATAGAAGAATATCTAAGAAAAACATAAATTTAAAATATTAAGACACTAATAATATACAAAAAGTTGTGGAAAGATACAAGAATTGACTTCACACGGTGCAAAGACCGATGACTTTCTTCAACTCATCAAACCTTAAGGAGTCCAAAGGTTTGGCAAATATGTATGTCAGTGCTTAAGAGTTGACACATACTCTAAACCGATGATCTTTTGTTCTACAAAGTCCCGAATAAAATAATGACGAGTGTCAATATGTTTGGTCTGAGAATGTTGTACAGGATTCTTTGAAATGTCAATAGCACTTTGATTGTCACACAAAATGATTAGTTCTTTTTGCATCACTCCATAATCATCTAACATTTGCTTCATCCACAAGAGCTATGTACTACAGCTCCCAGCTGCAATATACTCGGCCTTAATTGTGGACAAACAAATAGAATTTTATTTCTTACTTAACCAACACTCTATGTTGCCTCCTACAAAGAAACATCCTCCAAAAGTTCTCTTTCTATCATCACAATTTCTGCCCAATCATCATTATAATATCCATCCAAATGTGATATGCGCTATATTGTTTACATTTCTATATATTATTTTCATCGTTATACGATGTTTTTAATACATAAAATGTATATTTTAGACTAACACCCTTTATTCTTTTCTTAGGTGCTTCCCGATAGAGAAAACGACGAAAAGGAACAAAAACGATCGAAAACAAAGCCAACGACATGAATGAAGAAGACCTATCGCCTAAGGTAGGCCAACCTACCGCCCGCGGTATGTCTTGGAGGCTAAAACAGAGAATGGATAGAAAGTCTACCGGCGACGGTAGGCTACCCCTACCGTTGATGGTAGTTCCCGGCCACAACAAAAATAAAGGAGGGAGAACCCTACCGCGAATGGTAGGGCTCGACCTACCATGCGCAGTAGGTCCCATCTATAGCTATTTTAATGCATTTTTAACTCTTTTTAATGTAATTTTTCATTGATAATTAGACAGTTCCGCCATTAGGGCTTAGAGAGGTGAATAGAGGTGAACTTAGGTTAAAAAATTCCCCCAAATTCAACCTCAATTAGGTAAGAAATTAGTAAAAAATCTGCAATCGAGAGTCTACAGATCAAGAATTGAAGATTCAGAGGCACAATTTCGCGCTTTAATCAGGCGACTCGAGAGACGAGCTTGGGCGACATTTGGGATCACTATTTTGGCTTCAAACTTCTCGTAACCTTTATTTTCATTTCTTTTTACTATTTTCATGAATAATTTCAATTTTAGTATAACGTCTAGTGGCTAGATTTTTATGTTTGGATGAGAGTTGAACCATAATTCTTGATTACTATGATTTTGGATTAATTTATTGAAATTGATGTTTGTTTTCAATTGAGTACCTTCCAATTGTGTTTTGTTGCAATTTAATTGTCGCGAAGTTTTATCATAAGAGTGTTCGAAACTGAAAAAGAAGAACACTGGGGGTTAATTGAGGCAATAGATTAGATATATGAAATTGCATTTATAGGTCCCTTAATCACCTTTTAATTATTGCACTCATAATTGGTTAGGAAGAGAAGAGATTCTCCTCTAAGAGTTAGTGAGTAGGGTGACTTTCACCTAGAGACAGGGAATTACCCGACTAGTTGTGAGGACCCAACTCGATAATTCAACATCGTTTTCTATAAGTTTCTAATTAAACTAGTAATAAAGATTAGGGAGAGTTCAACATCCAAACTCTTGCTTTAATAGTTCTTAAACAATTGAATTTATCGTTTTTAGTTTGTCTTAGTTGAATAAACTCGTTTTTAGTATTTTTAGTTATTTCTTTCAAAACATTCTTTAGGTAAAACATTAGAAAGAGCGACTAATGCTTGAGCTTTTAATCGTTCCTTGAGATTGGCACTCGAGTGTAGCTCGATTTCTACAGTAATAGGTCCACTTGCCCATTACTCTAGTTTAGTACTTTGCCCCATTCATTTAGAACTATACACATCAAGTTTATGTCGCTGTTTCCGGAGAACAAAAACTTAAGGAAAATCGTTTTTATGGTGCTTTAGTCATTTTTTTCCTATTTTTGTTTAGATTTTTCTTTGTTTATGCAAGTATTCAGTTAATATTGGCCTACATCCTTGAGTACAATTCGTCTTTCTGGAATTGATCAAGTTTTCTTTTGTTGAAGGTTGTTTAGTACTAGTTTATGCTCCGAAAGAAAAGAGATGAATTAGTACCATTTGATCCAAAACCAGCACCTACACTGAGGGGTGCCTGCCATGCCCTTCGGTTCAAAAGGACAGACACTAGTGCAATAGTGGCTATCGAAAAGGTGGAGGAAGACCAGGTAGTTCCACCGTTTGCTAATCCTTTATTCATACCACATCCACCACCACCAATGGCGGAACGCACAATGGCTGGCTATGCTAGACCGTCCATCTCTAGGACGCAGTCGAGCATAGCAAGGCTGAGGGTAGAAGTAGATAACTTCGAGATAATATTATTCAAATGCTGCAAAACAGCATCCAGTTCGAGAAACTTTCGAATGAAGACCGAAATGCTCATGTCGGCAACTTCCTAAAAATGTGCAACACTTTTAAAATAAACGGAGTGCCTGAAGTTGCCATTCGACTTCGTCTTTTCCCATTCTCTCTGAGGGGGAAGGCAAAATCATGGCTTAAGTCCATCCCTTCTGGGATTCATTAGTAGAAAAGTTCTTTGGGAGGTACTTTCCTTTGGGTTAAACAATAAAGCTTAGGAACGAGATTATGTCGTTCCAACAAATAGACACAAAGTTATTTAGATGGAAAGAGTTTCTCCAAAAATGTCCCCACTTTGGATTAGATTTGGGGATCCAGATTTAGATTTTTTTATAACGAAGTTTCATTCAGGGCGAGTTAGTTAATAGACGCCTCAACTGGAGGGTCATAAGACCCCTCGATAGGTATAAGAATTGATTGAACATATAGCGATGAATAGCTATACTTGGGGAGGGTAGCTATCAAAGCCGAAGATGGATGGAATACATAATGTGGATGCAAAATCTGCCATGGAAATTAGATTAACTGCCATGATAGAATAGAAAATGGGGAACCTGACCACTACATCATCAAGCAAAGGCAATCAAATGGTCACGTTCTGCGATTTCTACTGTGGTGGGCATCTAAATCATGAATGCCCGAGTACGGGAGGACCAATAGAACAAGTTGAATTCGTACAAGAGAACCAGCCTGGTAACAACTCTTATGTAATTACGTATAATCCCGGGTGGAGAAATAATTCGAACTTCTCTTGGGTGGATAAGGACAGCCAAGACCATAACAGCCATTGGGATTTCAAAATAGCGATCCTTCTCCGCCATTGCATTATGAAGCGGCTCCATAGAATCATCCTCCATTAGCAAAGGCAAATTTAGAAGAGCTGATGGTGAAGTTTATGAGCGCCAAAGATAATCAGATGAACACTAGAGAGGTGGCTCAAAGGAATCAAGTAGCCTCTATCCAAAACCTTGAAAAGCAGATCGGGTAGCTAGTTAAGATTGTCTCTGAAAGGACTCCGAAGACTCTCCCAAGTAACATAGAAGTGAACCTGAGAGAGCATGTAAATGCTATCTCGATAAAAGTTGATGAGGAGATTTCTACGGAGAGGGAAGTAATGATCATACAAGAAAGGGACTGTAGTGAAGAGGAAGAACGATAATCTGATACTGTGGAAATTAAAAGAGTGGAACTGAAGGAAGATAAAAGAAAAGAAAAGCCGACAAGTGTTGAGTATAAGCCAAAAGTTCTATTCCTAGAGGCAATTATTAGGGGTCGTAATCAGGACAGTATGAGGAAGTTCTTAAAAATATTTAAACAACTTAAGATAAACTTACCTCTGCTTGATTCACTTTTCTAGGTATCCAAGTATGTCAAATACTTGAAGAATATGCTGACCAAAAAGAGCAAATTGCATAATCCATCCACACATGTCCTCAGCGAAGAGTGTTCGACAATCTTTATGAATAAGAAGAAACTACCACAAAAGTTAGAAGACCCAGGGAGTTTTTCATTCCCTTGCACTATTTGTAGTAGTAAAGTTGATAAGGCGTTGGCAAATTTAGGCACTAGTATAAACATAATGTCTCATGCTATGTGGCCAAAACTAGGCCTAGGGAAACCGAGACCTGTTAGGATGTCCATCAATTTAGTAGATAAAAGTGTTAGACATCCTAGGGGATTCATAGAAGATGTCCTAATTAAGGTTAAGGACCCCGTCTTCCCTGATGATTTCGTCATTTTTAGACATGGAGGAGGATGTGGACTTCTCCATTATTTTTTAACACCCATTTTTACGTATATCAAGGGCATTAATAGATATGAAAAAAGGGAAGCTGATCCTCAGGGTTGGGATAATGATATATGTAAGCCCTAAGGGTACTTTTATAATGTTTTGATTATGATTAACTTGTGCTTTGTATCAAGTAGATATAGTTTTATATAGAAGAACAAAAGTTCCACAAGGGAAGTCACAAAGGTAATCTATATAGAAGCAAAAGATCAATCAAGACAACAAGAGTCAATGAAGATGAAGTTATCAAGTTGAACACCTTGAAGACGAGAAGATTAGTTAGGAGGGTCCTTAAGGTAACCTTGTTAAGCTTCCTAACTCATTTCTGTGATTTTTCATCAAGTATGGTAGCTCCTTGGAAGAAATAATTTTTACAAACTATGCTTGAAAAACTAAGTATTCTTGATAAAGTTTTTGATGTTTTGAATATTTACTTATTTTAAAGAGTATCAAGAATACATGTTTTGAAATGTGAAGTCTACATTTTTTTTAAAGGAAAACCGGTTGTTAAAATTTTTCTATCATATTTAAAAAGGGGTCATCCGATTTTAAAAATCGGTCATCCAATTTTTTCAAAGGAAAGGAAAAATCAGTTGTCCTATTTTAAAATTATTCGTCCGATTTTTCAAGCTGTAGAAAAATTGGTCGTCTATTTTTAAAAAGGGACATCCGACTTTTTCTTGTAAAACAAAAATCGGTCTTCCTATTTCAAAAAGGGCTCATTTGATTTTCCTTTTATAAGGAAATCAGATGTTCGTTTTTAGAAACCGATCGTCCTGTTTTTTATTTTTACTATTAAAAAATTTATCCATTACAGAAGTAACAACTATTTTTTTCCTTCACATAAAAATAGAGATTTTTTATCAGCAGTAAATGCTAAGAAGTTGAAAACTATATGGAAATCCCGTTGATTCCACCCCTCTTTAAGATTGCAGAATGAATAATCATTATTTTATTACATTATGGAATATTTGGATATAACTTAGATCAGCTCTATATTATGAGACAAATAGACATTCCACTTCCACATAAAATATGCCAGTACTATAGACAATTGCTTTCACTAAGTGGGAAAAAACATGATCTCAATAATCCCTAGTTCTGTCCAAAAAGCTTCACTGTTACGAAGAATTAATTCCTCGCATCCTCCACCCCCCAAAAAACCAAATCAATAGAATGTTGGACATGTTAACAAATTTGAGATCATTTAAGAATATTTCAAGAGTTTCAAAGTACATTCTTGAAAACATCATTATCTCACAAAAAAAAAGGAAAAATCTTCTTGGAGTTTTATTATTGATCATCGATCAAAGAAGAAGAAAAGAGGAGCTTGTAGAAACAATTATTGTGCTGCATCTTTCCCTTATCAAGCTCATTTGGTAACATTGTCCCATCCTTACTCTTCTTTATTATATTGTGATCAAAGGTTTGTGGAAATACCCTTTGGGTGATCGTTTGATAATTTTTCTATTGTTGTGTTGTGTAATATTTGAGGTTTTGGTATAAACCCTTGAAGGGTGATCCTCATTATGTATTGTGTAAATAACTTTAAAAATAGTGCATTTGTGAAATCCTTGAGTTGAGTCTCAAGGTAGTGGATGCAACACTTTGAGAGAGTGAACCACTATAAATATCTTGTCTCTTCTCTTTGTGATTTATATCTCCTTTTTATGTTAATTGTATAATCATTGATCTTGAGAGTGACTTTGTTTAGTTAGGAATTTTATTAAAAATAGTAATTAAATTCTTCAAACAAAATCGTAGGTTTTAATTTTTAAAATTGCTTAAAAAGTGTTTTATTAGCCAAAAACCTTTATCATCCCCATCTAAGGTTTTTCAATATAGTATTTATATTTCCATTGAATTTGTCTATCCCTTCTAAAGCTCAAGATACTCTATGTTATATTGATCACTACTGACGAAGTATCCTTGACTGTGCAGGAAACTTCTGCAAAAGAGGACAAAATGTCGAAGAAGCCTAAGGAGAAAGGGAAGCATATTTTCACCAAAATGAAGGCGAGCGTGATGAAATGGGTACCGGTTTGGCACATTAAGGAAGGGGAACTGAAGAAACACCCGGATTTCCGTGATTTGGGAGGTGCTTTTGGCTCCTAAAAGGGAAGTACTCCTTACACCCTTTGAATGTTGTAATTGTATGTTTATATTTTGAATTTCTCATTTTTTTGCTATAAGGTTATTTTGGAGAGAAAGGATGTTTGCCTAAAGACTTATTGTGAGATTAATTGAATCTATGATGATGGCAGGCATGGCACGAGGTTCAAAATCACAGAAAGAAGAAAAAAATCGACATCTAGGCAGAAGCCTACCGCGGGCGGTAGAATACCCTACCGCACGCGGTGGGGTTAGAGCACACAAAACTTCTCATGGGTAGAAACCTACTATGGACGGTAGGTCCAAGCTACAACACGCGGTAGGGGCATCGGCATTTCTTCTCTTTGGCGGACTGAAGCTTACCGCAGACAGTAAGCCTTGACCTATCGGATGCAGTAGGGTCAACTTTCATCAGCGGTTCGGTTATGTTCAGGGTAAACACGTCGGATCGACTCTATTAAACATCAAACTGCAGCCATTTTCTTCCCCAAATTTCTGCAATTTCTCCTCCCATTCTCTCTCAAAATCCCTAACTTTCCTCCCTCTTTCTCTTCTCTTTCACTCTTGGTTTCTCCTCTTTCCTCTTCCCACTCTCTGTTTTCTCTCTTTCTCCTCCACAACCGGCGACCATCCATTTTCTTGCGACTCCTCCGATGACCTCCACTCTTGTTACTCCCTTCTCCCTCTCTCCTCTCTTCCTCCTTTCTTCTTCTTCTTCTTCTATTTATTCTTCTTCTCTTCTTATTCTTCCTTTCGTCACTCATTTCCATTCCTCTTTATTTTTTTCTTCTCCTTCCATTTTCTCTCACACCACCCAACATCTCCACCCTCTAATTTCTTTCTTCATTTTCCTACACCCACCGTTGAACCCATTTCACCCTTTTCTTTTTTCATTTCTTTTCGCTTTTTTATTTCTTTTTTATTCATTTTTTTTATTAATCTTGTATTTTATTATATTTTGTTTCTCTAACAAAAATTTTCAGAAAATTTATAAAGAATTTTTTGACAACTTCCCGTAGAAACTCCGGCAACTCCTGTGGAACTTCGACAAAGAACCGTTCGAGGTAGAAAATGCGCTTTACTGGACCGGTGGTGATAGTTTATTTTTTCAAACAAACTCAGGCTACCTCTTATACCTTTTGCCTTCGTTTAGTTTACTTTGTTTGTAATTGCCTATTGCATTCATTATGGGTATATTTGTGATTTTGCTTTCTTTGGGCTTTGTTTTAGTGTTAAATTTACTGTTCACTTATTTTTCTTTCTTTTACCTTTCTAACATTGCATCACACATGGGCAATATTAGGACACTTAGCAAGCACGGGCTAAATTTAGTTGATATTTTCTTTTTGTGCGTTTTTGTGTTATACATTTATATCTGTGTTATGTTGATTGTGTTGTTATGGTGTTGTTTTATCTAACTCCCCATTCCTTTGTATTTTTTGTTGAACTCCCCTCATGGCTCTAAAGAAATCCACCATTTCTTCCTCAAAATCCAAAAGGGCTCGAGTTTAAGAATCCACGCCCGACCCTACCATCCTCAATATTCTTCTATTCCCAGAGCGTCTTTCTCCGGCAGCCCGGAAATGGGTCACCGATAGATGCTCAAAATTGTTATCGAAAAGTCATTCGATAAGTCGGTCATCGAACATTTGAAATTAGAACATCTTTTGGGGGGCTTGAGTTGGGTCCCTCTTTTATGTATTTCTGGAGATTTTTACCCCACCTTGTCTATGAGTTTTATGCAAACATGCTTCATAAAATGGACAAGGATCTTCCAACTATCACTTCCACTGTTAAAGGAGTTAGAATCATACTAAGTAGGGACCGTCTTGCATCCGTTCTTAGGATTCAGGATGAGGAAAAACTTAGCTACCGTAGACTCGAACCGAAAAACAATCAACGAGGAACTAGATTGGAGTTACGAGATGACTTGTGATCACTTTGGTATCTGGCGGCATCAAATGGATCGCCGCTATATCCTCCACGGGGGCAATTTCTCCATACTTCTTCCTTGTGCCCTTACTTACTTCTTCGGGCATACACTTGTTAAGAAGGAGGGCAGGCAGGGTGATGTCCGTATTCTTGATCTCTACATGCTTCATAAACTTCATAATCAATCCCCCTTCTCTACCGCTTCTTTGATGATCCACACGACGCATAACACTGAGTGTGACAACATAAAAACACGTGTGCATCGTTACCCTATAACTTTGTCTAGAGTGTTTGATGCTTTCAATGTAAATTTTGCAGGGTAACGACGATCATCAACAGGATAGCCACAGATAATCAAATCACAACATTCAACAACTGTGGCTATTTCTTGGACGAGGCCAACAAATTATGGATTCCTCCAGCCAAGGAGGATCGGCTACGGGAATGCAACTATGTCGGATTTCAATCAATAAAGAAAACCAATCAACCGACATTAGAGCATCTTCCTAACAACTTGATGATTATCAGAGTGAGGACAACGAGTCCTATAAGCCCTCGACTGAGGACGCACATCCTACAGTCCTCATGGATATATTCCAGACTGAGATGCAAGCTACTTTTGAGCAGCTCTACATCACTCAACATATCCATGGGATCCAACTGGCAGAGAGAGTGGAGTCAACTCGCCATTATACGGATGAGTTGGCACATTAGAGGACGTCCATTGATCGACAGGAGGTCATGCTGGCCTGACTGTGCAGTAGATTCTTACCCAATTAGGTCAGTAGTGAAGGTGGCAGTGTGGACTTTGGTCTGCAATAGAGAGTTTTCTTTTCGTTTCTTTTCATTTCATTTTATGCTTTCTCATTTTCTTTCATGTTTTGTCTTTTTTGTTGTTTAAGTTACTTTTTCCATTCTTTATTCTTTTTCTTATTTTTATCTTTGTGTGGAGAGTGCTTCCCAATAGGTTTACTCGCTTTATATCTGTGAGATTGCTTCCTATGTATGTGTTTTTATTTGTTTTTCTGTTGGTCTGGCTCCCACATTAAGGATAATGTTGTATTAAGTGTTAGGGGGTTTTATGTCCTTTTATTCCTTTTCATTTTCCTTATTTCTTCGGATTCCTTTTACTTTTGTTATCTTATTTGAAAAAATTCCAAAAAGAAATCAGAAGAATTGAAAATTGAAAAACTTTTATTTCTTTTCCCTTTGCATATTCTTAAAAAGACCCAAAAATATTTTTGTTTTGACACTTTTAGTAGAGTACATAACTGTAAAACCCTTTGGGTTTGTCAAATAGGCATATTACTTGATCACCTTGGAAACCATACTTATTTGATATTCTTACATGATCAATGGTTATCATGCCCTTTATAACTGTCGATTAGTAATTGAAACATAGGAATCTTAGGGGATTAGCATAGATAGAATCCTTTTTGAGTCTTTAGAAGCAAAGAGTTCTAACCTAGGATAGTCCCGGAAATGATGGTCTTAGGCCTTCATTGTACTGTTTGTGCCTTTCTTGCCAAATGCTTAAACAAAATCAACCCCTAGTTCTCTTTTTGTGCCTTCCTTCCAAAGGGTTCCAATCTCTTCTTTTCGTTGTTCTTTAAAACTCACACTACATAAAACCTCAATTCGTGGAACTAATGTTTAGAATATCTTTTTAGCCTTTTGAGTGAGGAAAATAGAAAAGTGTGGGGGTAAACGAGTGAACAAAGAAAATTTTGTATATGAAAAGGGTATTTTGGGTATTTCAATAGTTCGGTACATGTGGCTGTTGAAAAGAGAGATTAATTTGATGCTTGAAAAAAAAAAGGAAGATGAAAAAAGAATTGCAGAAAACAAAGAAAAGGATGAGTGTTTATTATCTTTATAGTTAATTCTCAAAAGTATTGAGCATCTCTCTCTTATACTTGGGAATTCATGCAAATCTTAAAAAAAAAAGGTGTTAGGTGGGGTGTACGTTAAGGGAACGAAGTAGGACGTTCAACGGTGAGTGAGAAGAGTGAAAAGTAGCTAGAAAGTTGTTCTATAAGTTTGTCATCTTTCCTTTCGATTGTATTAGCTCTGTCTCAATTGTTTTCTCGAGGAGTTTATAGATGTTATAGATGTTTATAGATGTTTTCCTGAGGAGTTAATGACGTTTCCCCCAGATCAAGACGTGGAGTTCAGCATAGAGTTGGTACCCGGTGCTAAACAAATATCTCGAACCCCCATAGCGGATGGTACAAGAAGAGTTGAGAGAGTTGAAACAACAACTACGAGAATTGTTGCAACAAGAATATATCCATCCAAGTACATCTCCTGGGAGTGCATTAGGATTGCTTGTAAAGAAGAAATATTGGGCCTTAGGCCTATGTGTGTAGACTACAGATGACTAAATAGTATGACAATTAAAAACAAGTACCCACTTCCACTTATTGGTGAACTATTTGATCACTTCGAGGAGTAGGATGCTATTCCAAATTAGATGTAAGACAAGGATACTATCAAGTACGAACAAAAGAAAGAGATATTCCCATGATATTTTCCAACACCCGATATAAGCATTATAAGTCTGTCTTATGCCATTTGGATTGACAAGTGCACCTGCGACATTCATGGAATTAATGAATAGGATTTTCTGTCTTTACTTGGATAAGTTTGTGGTGATTTCCATTGATGATATTCTTATGTATTAACCTAACCTAGAAGTACATGAACATCTTCGAAGAATTTTTAAACCCTATAGAAGCATAAGTTGTCAATCAAGTTTAGTGAATGTAGGTTTTGAATGGCAACAAGTGACTTCCTTAGGACATGTAATTACTCTGGAAGGAGTATCAGTAGACCCAGCAAAGTTGGAGCAGAAAGAATCCTAGAAAAATAACAATAGAGGTACATATCTTCTTAGGTAAGAAAGGGTACTGTCGGAGATTCATAACTGACCTCTCTTTTAGAATCGTTAGACCTTTAGCACAACTTATAAGTAAAGCCATTGAGTTTAAATGGGTGGAGAAATGTGAGAGAAGTTTCTTAGAAGTAAAGCACCGACTAACTTCGGCACGAGTTGTGCTACTATCCAATTCAACTGAGGAGTTTTCCCTACAAAGGAAAGGCCTAGAGACAGTTTTGATGCAAGATAAATAGGTTGTTGATTATATTTGAATTATATTGAAATATTATGAGCAGAACTATCCAACAAAAGAATTAGGGCTAATAACTCTAGTGTGACTAGGGAGTGGTGATTTCACTTATATGGGGAAAATATGAGATCTTTATTGATCATACAAGTTTATAGTACTTGCTTTACTAGAAGATTTCAATATAAGACAATGTAGATGGATTAGGCTGCTAGAAGAATATCGATACCAAATTAACCACTATATGGGGAAAGCAAATGTGGTGATAGATTTAGTTATGTATTCGATCTATATATATATATATATATATCAAGGCTCACCTTAACATCTACCTTGCAACAAGATATTACAAGTGCCCAAAGGAATGGCACGAGCTTGCCAGAGTTTAAGAACCAAGTAGAGGCTAAAAAGTAGACAGATTATCGGACATTAGAAACCGATAGGAGCTGGTACTTTCATAATCGGTTGTACATTCCTGTCAATACCGAGCTTAAGTGTAAAATACTAGAAGAAGCACACAGAAGTAAGTATTCAATGCATCCTGGAGAGAATAAGATGTGTAAAGATTTAAAGCAAAACTTTTGGTGGAATGGAATGAAGAGAGAGATTGCGGAGTATATAGTAGTCTATCTTACGTGTTAAAGGGTTAAGACAGAGCATCAAAAATCAGCAAGACTATTACAACCATTACCTGTTCCCGAATGAAAATGGTATCGTGTGACCATGGGCTTTGTCACAGGATTTCCCCGGACCAAGCGGTATAAGGATGCTATCTGATTGATCGTTGATTGTCAAATGAAAATGGCTCCTTTTATTGCCATTAATATGACATACCCTTCAAACAAGTTGGCGCAGATTTATGTGGATGAGATTGTCTGACTTCTTGGGGTACCCGTTGATATTGTATCCGATAGAGACCCAAGATTTACCTTAAGGTTTTGGCCCAAGTTCTAGTTAGCTATCGAAACCAACCTAGGTTATAGTGCCACAGTACACTCCCAAACCGATGGACAGTCTGAAAGGACAATTCAAACCCTAGAGGATATGCTAAGAGCTTGCGCCTTGGACTTTGGGAATAAGTGGGTTGAAAATCTTGCTTGTGTTGAGTTTTCTTATAGTAATTGCTACCACTCTTCGACAGGAATGGCACCATTTGAAGCATTATATGGTAGGAGATGCAGAACACCCTTGTACTGGGATGAAGTCGGAGTTCGATCTCATTGGAGACAAAGAGACTTGATGCCAGAGTTGGAAGAGATGTAGAAACAAGTTAAGATAACTCAAAATTGGCTTCGGACAACTAAAAGTAGACAGAAGATCTATACCGATAACCGAAGGAAAAATCTGGAGTTTAGTATGGGAACTCGAGTTTTTCTTAAAACTTACGCCTTGTCACAAAAGTTTAGATATCTAAAGAAAGGAAAATTAAGCTCTCGATATATCGGACCGTTTAAAGTTATTGATAGGTAAAGTAGCGCATCGGCTAGCCTTGCCAAGTGAACTGATGGGGTATACATGACGTGTTTCGTATCATAATTGAAGAAGTACTATCCTGCACCTGATCATAAATTCTTAACGATGACAAATTCGAGTTACGAACTGACCTGTCATACGAAGAAAAACCAATTGAGATTGTAGAGCGAAGCATAAAAGAGTTACGCGGAAGACAGATTCCAATATATAAGATTGTCTAGAGGCATCATGGAATTCAATAGGCAACCTGAAGAAGTATTTAGAAGTTGTGGGTACGTGACTATTAAATTTCGATGACGAAATTTCTTTTAAGGAGGGTAGAATATAACGCCCCACCTAGTAAGCACCTAGCATGACTCTAAAAAATTGCAGGTGTTATTAAAGTAGGGTTTGGGACCTGACCTAGTGGAGTAGAGTATTTTTGACACTTAGTGGTATTTTGGAGATATTTAAGATTGAGAGTAACATTTTATTATATTGAGCTATTTTTTAGTGGAGTTTATAAGTGTCTTTAAGTGAGAATTTTTTTTTAGAATATTTACTATGTGTATTTTAGAAATTTAAGTACTTGATATTTCTACGTAAGTATTTTTTTTTAGAAAAAAAAAGAAACTTACCAATTAAGAATTTCGGCCACCTCAACTCCGCACGTGTCACCATTTTGGCTCCTTTTGCTTTTGCACACCACCACCCCCACCATGTTCTCTTTTTTTTCTTCTTTTAGGCTCAGAACCGCCTAACACCTATATATATATATCATAAGCCTTTTTTAATTTGTTTGGTTTACTGGTTTGGGCAGCCATAGTAGACTTCAAAAAAATCAAGGTTAGTCTTCATTTTTTTAGCTAGATGGTATATATATATAGTTAAATTTGTAATGTTTGTTTTAGAATTCAAATATTTTAAATGGGTTTTAGTATATAATTAATTATGGTTTCTTGAGAGATGATTTTTTTTTAGGTTATAGGATTTTCGATCTTTTTAAAGAAATATTATAAGTACATATATATATCTCTTAAGCCATTTCGTTGGATCTCTATATTTAGGGAATAGGGTTATTTGGTTGGTACATAAATATTAAGTATTTTCCTATTACTATATTTGTAGGATCTTAGCATCAGATATGCATGTAGGTGAGTCCAAAAACTTCGTTTTATTATGTTATTTCAAAAGTTACGAGCCATATAAATATGAATTCTAAACTTATCATAAAATATCTACTATATTGGAAACGGTATAATTTGCCATGTTTTTCTTAATTGGAGATGTTCTTCACGATGTGTTATATGTCCATTTGAAATGCATAGGAGCGGTGCTCCATATAGGTGTTGTCTTTTTAAAACAAATTATTATTGTTGTGAAAAAGAACTAGTCTGTACACGAGTTTTCTGGGAATATTTATAAGTTGGAGAATACCTTGTTTTGAAAAGTTATATGATTTCGCATGTGTGAATGTAAACATGGCATGTTTGTAAAATCTGCATAAGCTGGAGAATGCTTTGGTCCTAAAAAGTTACATATTTCGACATGCATGAATATAGGCCTGGCATTGGCAGAATTGTGAAATTTGTATAAGTACGTGGTGACTGGCGGATGGGGATTTTTGCTAAAAATATTCATGACCTGATTCTATCCTGATGGTTGGGCAAGTGGCCTTTCTGTTTAAAAATGCATATGAAAATCCCATTCTGACCAGGGTTACAATTTTTGTTATTATCTTGTGTTCGGAAGCGTCAGAGGATTGTACTGTACGTGGCTAGTCCCTCGTATGAGGGCCTCTTCCAATAGCGTGGATGATTCAGACTAGGAAAAGTGGATCCACTTGAAGAGGGGCGTAGACCGCGGAGGGTGTGGCTTAATCGAACTATGTGGACACTACATCATGCTCTATGGTGAGGTTCGACCGCCTAGTGGAGAGTCAGGAGGGGCTCGACACCGAGGTTGGTCCCAGGGCAGACCTAGTAGGTGCCCCAGCAGTCTGTAACCTGATGTTTTAACCTATGATATGGGAGTGCGGTTGTTTGGTAATCGAGCGCTCGTATGGTGCTTGGCTGGTATTGACTATCAAATGCCGAAACTTGGTTCCGATGACCTCGTTATGGGATCCAAACTTTGTCCGTGGAGCCTTACTGTTGCATTATATGTTCTTTTAAATTTGGGCGTAGAAGCTGCGATGATGTGTCTTGATTCGCTCAGACTTCTCACTGTGCTCGAAACCCTCATGTAGGTTCAAGCATCAGTTTTGTTAAAATAATAAAAGAAAATGTTTTCTTATAACATTGCATGAACTGTTTTGTGAAACTGCATCATCATTGTTTTAAAGATATCACTACAGCATACACACACACGTAGACTCACTGAGTATTCGTGCTCACGCTTTTCCATATCATGCTTTCTTCTCAGATTAACTCAGGATGGTCAAAGATACAATAAACCGCTGAAGTTTTAGGCGTGGAGTTTTGGTTCGAGTCTCTCCGGAAGGACATGTGTTTCTATTGTGCTTTCTTGTGCTCGAGCCATTTGTAAAGTATTTCTATCTTCGTATCAGAATTATCATAAGATAAGAAGTTTTCTTGAACCTCTATATTTTGAGCGCCCTTTTAGTGTTCAAATTAGTTAGTTTTCTGCTGCATATTGTATATATACTTCTAAGTGTTGCCCAGGGGTTATGTTCTTGTTTTCTTTAGACTTATAGTTTAGTGTCGAGAGGCACACAAATACCCTACTCAGGCCGCAGTTGACCTAGTGGCAGGGTTGTGAGTATCACATACACACACATCGCTAATTTGTAATGTTTATTAATAACTTGCGGTGGAATTGGTAATTCTTGTCGTTTGTCTCTTTTTATTTACCTTTGGAGTTGAGTAGTAAAGTGTTCTATTGAAGTGGCCTTATTATTAGTTTTTTTTTTTTGCTTTATTTTTGTTTTTTTCTTTGTGTGTTATTTCTACTACCATGATATGTGGTCGATTTCTAATCTTAATTGTCTTAGGTTGATTTTTCTTATTTTCCCTATTTCATCCTTTTTAGATAAAAACTTTTAACTCCTCTGTTTTGTCTTCTTAGTTTGTGTTGCTTGAGGGCAATCAACGGATAAGTGTGGGGGTATTTTGGTTATGCACTATATTGTCATTTCTATATGTTATTTTCATCGTTTTATGATGTTTTTAATATATAAAACACATATTTTAGACTAATACCCTTTATTCTTATCTTAGGTGCTTTCCAATAGAGAAACGATAAAAAGCAACAAAAATGGTCCTAATGGAGTGAAAACAATGAAAACAAAGCCGACGACATAAATGAAGAAGACCTACCACGTGAGGTAGCCAAACCTACTGCACGTAGTAGGTCCTAGAGGCAAAAACTGAGAATGGACAGAAGCCTACTGGCGATTGTAGGCTACCCCTACCGTAGACGGCAGGTCCCGGCCACAAAAAAATAAAAGAGGTAGAACCCTGCCGCGGATGATAGGGTTCAACCTACCGTACACGATAGATCCTGCTGTACCAGTTTTAATGTGTTTTTTTTTTTTACTCTTTTTAATGAATTTTTCATTGATAATTAGAGAGTTCCGCTATTAGGGCTTAGAGAGGTTAATAGGGGTGAACCTAGGTTAGAAAATTCCCCCAAAGTCAACCTTAATTAGGTAGGAAATCAGTAGAAAAACTGCAATTGAGAGTCTAGATATGAAGAATTAGAGATTCAAAGGTACAATTTCGAGCTTCAATTGGACAACTCAAGATACGAGCTCGGGCGACATTCATGATCACAATTTTGGCTTCACACTTTTCCTAAGATTTCTTTCCCTTTCTATTTACTGAGTTTCAATGATTAATTTAATTTTAATGCAATATTTACTGGCTAGATTTTTATGTTTGGATGGGGGGTGAACCCCAATTCTTGATTACTATGCTTTTGGATTAATTTATTGAAATTGATGTTTAATTGAGTTGTCTTCCAATTGTATTTTGTTGCAATTTAATTGTCATGAAGTTAAATTTATCGCAAAAGTGTTCAGAATTGAAAAAGGAAGAACACTCTAGAGTAACCAATTGAAATTAGATTAGAAATATGAAATTGTACTTTTATGTCCCTTGAAATTGCGCTCATAATTGGTTAGGGAGAGAAGAGATTCTCCTCTAAGGGTTAGTGAGTAGGGTAGCTTTCACCTAGAGATAGGAATTCCCTGACTAGTTGCGATGACCCAACTCAGTAATTCAACATCGTTCTCTATAAGTTTTCCAATTGAACTAGTAACAAGGATTAAGGGGATTCCAACATTTAAATTCTTGCTTTAATAGTTTTTAAACAATTGAATTTCTAAATTTTTGGTTTGCCTTAGTTGAATAAATTCGTTCTAGTATTTTTAGTTATTTCTTTCAAAATATTCTTTAAGCTAAATATTAGAAAGACCGATTAGTACTTGAGCTTTTATCTTCCTTGAGATTCAACACTCAGGTGTAGCTTGATTACTACAGTGATAGGTCCACTTGCCCCTTACTCTAGTTTTGTAGTTTACCCCATCCATTTAAAACTGCACACATCAAAATGCATGTTAGAACTTTTATTAAAAAACATTCCCAAGCTGATTGTGTTACTAACATACTTAAAGATTCTCTTGACAGCTTTCAAATGTGATCCCTTAGGTGAAGATTGGAACGTCTATAACAAACACTAACACTATAAGAGAGATAAAGATGACTTGTAGTTAGATACAACAAATGTCCAATCATGCTTCGATACATATGGTGGCAAACAGATTCCCTTTCATCACCTTTGGATAACTTGGTGTTTTGACCAATTGGTGTTGAAACCTGTCTAGTATTATCCAAACTAAAGTTTTTCACAAGATTATAAGCATACTTTAATTGAGAAATAAAAGTACCATCAGACAATTGTTTAATTTGAAGACCAAGAAAATAAGATAACTCACCAACCATACTCATCTCAAACTTATTCTTTATGAGCCCAACAAACTCATTTGTCAACTTAGTTGACATTGAACTAAAAACTATGTCATCAACATATATTTGTGCTATTACAATATGCCCTTCTAAGTATTTGACAAAGAGTGTCTTGTCAACACCTCCTCTGTTGTATCCTTGTGTCACTAGATACCTATTAGACATTCAAACCAAGCTCTAGGAGTTTGTTTCAAACCATAAAAAGCCTTCTTTAACTTAAACACATGGGCTTTTAATTTTGGATTAACAAACCCTTTTGGTTGCTCCACATAAACTCTTTCATTTAAATAGCCATTCAAAAATGCACTTTTACATCCATTAGTTGAAGTTTAATGTTTTGGGCACAAGCAACGACTAACAACAACCGAATTGACTCAAGTCTAGCAACTGGTGCAAACGTTTAATCGTAATCAATACCTTCAACTTGGGTGTATCCTTGTGCCACTAATCCAACCTTATTGTGTGTGATATTCCCAAGTTCATCTATTTTGTTTCGAAATACCCACTTGGTTCCAATAACATTGACCCCTTTAGGTCTTGACACCAACTCTCAAACTTCATTTCTCTCAAACTATTATAGTTCTTCTTGCATTGTTCCAATCAAGAATTCTCTTGAAGAGCCTCGTCAACATTTTTTGGCTCAATTGCAGATGTATAACAAGCATACATCACTATGTCCCCGTAATTGACTGTTGATTTCACATGTGTCTTTCTACCTTCATTCACATCATCTATCACTAAAGGAATTGCATTTTGTTTTTTAAAACAAAAGTTTTCACTATAAGCAACAATATTAGTCACTATTACTATTTGTGAAAAATTTTTTAGGTCATCACTTGCCGTCACAAGTACCTTCGCCACTGATGAAATTGTAACGACTTTTGAAAATATGACACAATTACTAAATGATTTTGTAACGACATTCTCCACACAAAAAACTTAAGAGTGACAAATTTATGTGGTCACAATAAATATGAATATTTGTGATAACATTATCGACACTAAAATAATTTAAAATAGGGATAAAATTCTTGTCACTCCTAAATTTGTTTAGTGACGAAATCGACGTTGTCACTATTCTTATTTTAAACGGAAAAGGAGAGCTTGAGTTAAGCTGAATAGTGTCTACACACCAAACTAACAATTATCTAACCACGTGCTATATAGTAGTTCATGCAAGTGGCGCACATGTGGGGCCTTGGAGCCCCTTGGAACTTGTTGAAATATTTTAGTGAAATTTGTTGAGAATGTGATTTGAACCCTGATCTCCAAGTTGGAGTAAAATTCTATCCACTATGCTGTTGATTTTTTTGAGTCATACTTTCCATCTAATTATATTCAATCTATACAATCAGTATGATCATCTAATAAACAAAACAACAATTAATACATTAAATGTAAATAAAATTATTAAGTAGCTAATTTTATATTTTAGAAAATCAATAACCATTAAAAAATATATTCACTATTTGATAAATAAGGACATACTCAATTTATCGAATTCACTTACCATTTTTTTCTTACCTTAATTTTAAAAAAGTACATAATTTCTCCAAGCACGTTTAATTTGAATAACTATTGGTTATTACTTAGTAATATATCCTTCTAAGATTTATTCTAGGTTGTATTATTTATATCAATTATAATTTTTTTAAGAAAAAGATTGTTTACATTTATTCCTTTAAGATAACTAAAATTTTAGAAGTATAGGTATATCTCTTAATATTAGTATACAAGATTAATAAGTAGGAAAAAATTATTATTATTATTATATATATCTTATGTAGTCCATTACTATTCAAACTAATATAACATAGTGATTTATATAGAAAATCAAAAGTGAAGGGTTCAAGTTGAATTTTATGCTTGAAAATTACTTTTATAAATTAATATAAATTAAATACATATATAGTTAAAAAGGCCGAGCTTTCGCTACAATTATTGAATAAAAATAATAGACAATAAAACTATAGTGTTAAAGGGGATGATGAAATTGATTACGATTAAGATATACTTTTTCATCAATTATGAGATAAAATATATATGATCAAGTAAAAAAATTTTCAAAAAAATTATGAATAATAATGACCACAATGAAAATTTTGCTATTGTGACGGTATTTTTATACTCACAAACTAATTAAATCTTTTAGTGACACTAGTTACGATAAGTACAAATTTAAGTAACAAAGAAATTTTCGTCACAATAAGTACAAACATCTTGATAAAACTATATTTTTTTCACAAATAAGTTATTAGTAACAATACTTCATTGATAAAATAAATTACGTCACTATTAATGTATTATTAGTGACTACTCAATTATGAAAAATATTAAATTGTCGTAGATACTATCATATTAGTGACAAACAAGTATACTGTCACAACTAATACGTACAATAGCATAAATCATTATTTTCGTCACAATAAAGATCTTATTTGTGGCAAAATGATATAGTGCCACAGAAAAGTTATCACTAAAACCCTTAATTCTTGTAATGTGTGATCAAGTTTGTTCGGTGATTTTTCCTTACTAGACTTGATGGTTCACAAGATTGGTTAACACTCTATCCTCCTCTTCATCTATTGAACCATCGTTGTCACTCAATGTTGTGTCATGTTCTCTTGAATCAATCACTTCTTTTTGTTGCTCTATTTGCTTATCATCCAAATCTTTCACTTGCACACTAGACTGAACAACATCATAAACCACAATGTTAATAGACTCCATAATTATCTTGGTTCGATTGTTGTACACCCTGTATGCTCTGCTGGTGTTTGAGTATCCCAGAAATACTCCTTCATCACTCTTTGGCTTATCATCCAAATCTTTCACTTGCACACCAGACTGAACAACATCATCAACCACAATGTTAATAGACTCCATAATTATCTTGGTTCGATTGTTGTACACCCTGTATGCTCTGCTGGTGTTTGAGTATCCCAGAAATACTCCTTCATCACTCTTTGGTTGAAACTTGCCAAGATAATTCCTGTCATTCAAAATATAACATTTACAACCAAAAATATGAAAATGACTCAAATTTGGCTTTTTACTCCCCCAACCTCATATCTTGTTTGCATTGTATGAGGTCTCAAATAATTAATATTGATAATGTATACAACTGAGTTAACAGCTTCAGCCCACCAGTAATTAGGCAACTCCTTAAAATTCAACATAACACATATAATTTCCTTAATGACTCTGTTCTTTCTTTCAACAACCCCATTCTGTAGATGTGTTTTAGAAGCTGAGAACTTGTGTTGAATGCTAAATTCCTCGCAAAACATTTTTAACAACACCTTCTCAAACTCATGCCCTTGATCACTCATTTTCTTGATAATTTCCATATCTATTTCTTTCTACAATCTGAGACATATCTTTTTGAAAGAACTAAAAGCACCATATTTCTCTCACAGAAAATTAATCCAGGTAAAGTGTGAATAATCATCAACACAAACAAGAATATACTTCTTTCTAACACACTGTCAACTTGTATTGGACCCATCAAATCCAAATGTATTAACTCAAGAGGTCTTTAAGTAAGAATTTGAGTAGTACCTTTGTGTGATATTAGCGTCTGCTTTCCCTTCTGACAAGCGCCACAAACAGTTGTGTTAACAGACTTTACGAGTGGTAATCCTCTCACCATTTATTTTGAACTTAAAGTTTGCAACAACTAATAATTAATGTGACCATGTTTTTTATGCTAAAGTTCAAGATTATCAACAGTACTTACTTGACACAACATATCTACTAATGACATGATTAATTTGTAACAATTATCATCAGACCTATCACTAGTTAACATATGCTCCCCATGTTGATTTGTTATTTTAAAACCTCTTTTCGTAAAATTCACAATCAAATTATTATCACATAACTGACTTACACTGATTAAATTTACCTTCAATCTTGTAACATGCAGTATATTATCAATTTTAGGTAAACCATCAACCTTCAAGACATCAATACCTACAACATAACTTTTAGAACCATCACTAAATGTAACAGTACCTCCATCTCGCTGCTAGTAATTGCCAAGGACCTCTTTGACACCCGTCATATATCATGAACAGCCGCTGTCAAGATACCAGTTGCTAGATGCACTTGCTCTCATTGACAAGTGACTTGTGAAAGCTTTGACAGAAGCTTTCTTGACAATCCACACACGCTTACGCCTTCTGTCTTCAACATGCTTTGGCTTAGAAATAGGCTTCCTCCTTTTCAAATCCTTGAATCTCTTAAATCACCTACATAATGCATGCACCAACATTGAAATATAACTGCACACTTGTTTCTTCAACACATTTGTTGATTCTGTTGTGATTGTCAATTGTAGTTCTAGCTTTTGATAGTATGCATTGATTCTTTCATTTTCTTTTGACAACTGTTTGTTTGTTGTCATTAACACATCATACTCCTCATCTAGTTTAAGCCACCCAACACTCAAAAGGTTGTACATTTTTTGAAGCTTTTTCTCCTGTAATCCTATTCCTGTTTGAATTCATTAGTAACATCAAGATTAGTACAATAAATTCAACTTACACAAGCTAACAGATTGCCAAAAGAGATTTGTGAGTGAAAGGCCACATTATTTTCTTGTCCTTCGATACCACTATCAGCTGTGCACTGCTGGTGTTGTCATCTCCCAAGGTGGTATTGTACGATGTCGGACTCAACAACTGAAACATAGAGGGTTTTTGGTTGGCTTGGTCTAACCAAGAAAGGCATGGCGGTCTTTGGTTCGAGCGTCTCTTTGGCGTCTAGGAGTTTGCTGGCTAAACTAGAGTACTAGCCTCGGTGTAGCTCTCTCACCTCCCAGAACTTATAGCAAGAGACAAAGGCTTTCGATGCCATTGAGAGGTTTAGTGTTCTTCTTCAGAACATTTGCACATTCTGATTGAATATGACCACCACCACCCTATTCAAAGCATCTAATCCGATGTAGACTATCACCATTGTATCTCCTGTTTCACTACAAAAAATTCGTCCTTTAGTGACGAAAATATTCGTCACTATAGGTCAAATTATCGTTGCGATAGGTCTTTAGCAACGAAACATCTTCATCCCAAAACATTTTCCGTATAGGTTGTCTCTAAAAGTTTTCGCGACGACCTGACAAATTCGTCCCGAAATGTTTTGGCAACAATTTTTGTTTTGTCACCTTAAATACTTTAGGTGACGAAATAATCGTTACAAAAACTGTCTCCTTTGTCATGAGAAGTCCATCCATTATTAAAAAAATATAGATATAATTATTTGTTTTATCTTTGGTGACGAATATGTTCGTCGCTAAAGGTTCAATAAAATTTTTTTTATATTTTTCACTATATAATTAATTTTTTTCTGAATTATAAAAATATTATTGCCCATCTACATTTTGGTCCTTTTTTCAAGAATCAAAGTTCAACACAAACCACACTAACTTCAATGAGAAAACCAAATAACATATATGATGTAAACCAACATCATCATATACAAAATATCATAGTCCTAATATTGTATCCTTAAACAACAAAAGGTATGATTAATAACCTGACAATAATTCCTAAACAAAAGTATTTACTTGACTTTCACAAGTTGGTTATATATAATAACACAGAAAATATATTATCAAATTTAGTTTGCTCATCATGCAAAATACCATCCATAATGAAGTTTGAAAATATATCTGATCTCCTACCTTACTGCCATATATATGTAGCTCTTATAGTTCCAAACACTGCTATAATCCTTCTAATATGATAATAGCACCTAAAAAGTTGAATGAATAAGTTTAGTACCTAAGAAAACTCTTTAAAATGCAAGGTACTATGGGTAAACATAGAAAACAAGCATACTTGTTTCATCATTAAATATGATAGAATATCATAACTTTCAAATAAAAAGTTCCATGCAAATGACGAAAATCAGCCAACTGTTTTTGCTCACATTATAGGACAATGAAAGCTTAATGGGAATGAAGGAAAAATCATGACCTTCAGTTCCAAATCAACTAAATAGTAAGACAAGGTCAAATATGTTTAATTTTATGAATCGATCTTTGAATTGAGGATTAGATTGCACTACTACTGGTATTTAAGGAACAAAACAATAACAGCAATACTAGCTATTGATTTCAATGTGGTTGTACAGTCAAGAAGACATTAAAAAAGACTCAATCAAGTAAAATAAAATTCAAACTAGCTAGGTAAAAACATTGAATGGAAAACAAGACAATGCAAGTAAAATATAAGGGATTTGAAGTGATGCAAAGGTGCAAAAATTTAGTTCAAGCAAAAAAAATTCAATCCAATTACAAAATTTTCCAAGCACAAAAAATTCAACAATAGAGAAAAAAAATTCAATCTATCCAATTTTCAAGCACAAAAATTTAGTCCACTTACAAAATTTTCAAGCACAAAAATTTCAGTCTAAACAATTTTTAAAGCACAAAAGTTCAGTCTAAAGAATTTGCCAAGTACAAAAATTCAGTCAACCAATTTTCCAAGCACAAAAATTCAGTCCAAGCATAAAAATTCAGTCCAACCGATTTTTCAATCACAAAAATTCAGTCAAACTATCAAGTTCAAACTATAACAAAAATCTATTTAAACTATAAAGTAGTTGTATAATCTTATCATCTAAGATATGATCATATACACAAATGTTTCATGAAACTCTTGACAACCAATCATCAATTTTCTATCCTTCACCACAATTTCCAAAGTAAATAATAAGCTTTTCTCTCAACAAGTACCACAATATACAACTACAAAAGCCGGACAAGTAATAGAAAAACCACGTATGAATGATGTGGTACTTACTATTAAACATTAACAATGCTCTGCCATCGTAAGAAGCCTCTCCATCATAACCTCTAGCTTCTTCTGGCTTTCAACAAGGGTTTGAATGTATTCATCTTGCTTTTGAATTCATTCTTCATAACTTTGCAGTTGATCTTTTTGCGCAGCCAACTCCACTTGTTGTGATTGAAGAGTTTCATTGGCAATTTGTAGTTGTTCAGCAAGTTTTGTTGCATTGTCTGAAGATGAGGCAACTGAACTAGCACCTTTAGTAGTTTTCGGTGGTATAACACCATATCCCATCCCAGTTATATATCCAGGTCTTTTGCTAAGTGTTTCTGTTAAGATTTCATCTTCTGCAACAGACTCTCCATTTTCCACGCATTGCCACTTCTTTTCTTGCAACTCTTCCTACAAAAAATTTAAGGCATAAATTATATATTAAATGATTTCTCATAAGGGATAATTGTTGGACCTTATAACTTACATGTGTTGACATAGCTTTTTTATTCACATATTCACCGTTAGCCTTTATGTGAGTCACGCCAAAGTGTTAGATATAACTTTGATTCTCTTGTAAACAATGTAGATTTTATATAAACACCAATATTCATTTTTATTGATTAATGAAAATCAGTAGATTAGTTTATTAACAGAAATAATAATGCTTACCAGATCAAGAAAGCGAGCACAAAATGATTTTGAACTTAATGTATGGCTGTAGAGTAGCTTTTTACGATTCTCAACATTCACTTGAGATCGTTTCCATGACAATAATAAGAAGCAACCTAATTAAGTAACATTCTTTCCTCAATATATTTAATGAAAAGAATGTAACAAAAATACGACCGCATTACCTTAAACTCAGGACTTTCAATCTGATCACACATATTCCCAAGCATCTTGCTTTATGAAATTATAAGGACAATGAGTTCTTGGATCCTTTCCCGCATATACCAATTGTTTGTAGACTATGTGCAATTTATTTCTCTAACGTCTATAGCTAATCATCAACATATTCTCACACGTTTTTATGTGTCCCAGTCTTTAAAGTTAAACCATGCCTAGCAAACAAAGATAAAAAAATATGTCACCATATATACATACATATATAATTAGGTTTTAATAGATAACACAACATATAAACAGACCATCAGACTGCCATAAAGTTTGTCCTTTTCAATTTGAAGCATATCATTATAATTGTATATCCTTGATTGGAGCATGGTGCTTGATAATAACTCCAACTCTAGTAGCAAGTAAAGACCCATATTGAAGTGGTCTCCTGTAGCCTTCTTGGAATATAAAATACATGTTGAATCTGATTTGGTAGGACAAACTGTTATTCTTGATACCATTGTGATCTAACATCCATGCTTTCAAAAAACTTATTACATTACATGGTACTTGTACTACCCATGTTATACCATTCACATTGAAACAACACCATTTTATATCCATGTGAAAATGTTACCTCAACTTGTTTTACAAAACCAAAAAATCAATCGCCTGGCCTTTATGATCACCCTCTACAACCACCCCACTATTTTGTATTGTTCGATTCTCTTCAAGACTTTTCGTATGAAACCAAACCTCATTTACTATACACCCTGAATAACACTTATTCATGATAGGTATCGGTCCATTGTGAAACGCCCACAAATCTTTGGCTACCTCTTGCGAACCAAAATTGTAGATTTGATTTATCCACAAAGACGTAGAAGTGTAAAAATTAATCACATTTATTTCTTATGACAAACTTCTTCTCTAACCCTTATGATAATGAGAAAATAATTGAGAAAATGAAAAATTAACTACTCACATGCTTGTTAAGCCACGTAGGGAATTCCTGTTGATGTCTAAGATCAACATTGTCAGAATTCACTTTATGTAACTCCTCCTTATGCGCTCTAGAAAGTTAATGTGAATTTTCAATGTAAAAACACTTAACAAAAGAATTCGATAAGTTTAAATTCTAATATATTTATTCATACCTTTTGTATGACTCAAGTACATTGCAATTGTTTAAAATAAATCTATAAGCTGCATCTAGCTCCTTTATAGATAATTTTGGATGAGGAGTAATAAGTTCAAATGGACGAACACGAAAGGAGAAAACAAACATCCCTTTTCCAAATCTTGACAATTGTCATGATTTCATGTTTTTTGGTTGAATTTCATTTCAACTCTACTAAGGTACTTGCACATGAATGTTAAACATTCATTTGCTACATAGCCTTCTGCAATTGAACCTTCCGGTCGATCTTTATTGCGGACAAACTTCTTCAAAGATCCTAAATTCCTTAGTAATGGAAATAAAAACACCACTTAGTTTTGTTGGAACAAGATTTTTATTAATTTATTTATAAAATATTGACTATAGTGCGTAATAATAAAAATTAGAACAACATTACCTTTAAAATGGATACATCCACCTTGGATGTACGGTCCTCCAAGCTTCACTTTATGAGGCAAATGAACTGCCAAATAAATCATTATATCCAAGAAAGCTGGAAGAAAGTTCTTTTCTAGCTTGCACAAGATTAAAGGTATGTTCTCCTCTAATTTATTTAGATCTTCCATTCTAAGAGTTTTAGAACATAAGTCCCAAAAAAAGTTACTTAGTTCACATATTTCTTCATTAACCTCTTTGCATAATCACTATCGAACTGCTGCTGCAAGAAGTCGTTGGAGAAGAACATAGTAGTCATGAGATTTAAGCCCAAATACTCTTCCATTTTTAACACATCGAGAAATATTTGAAGCATAACCATTTGGGAATTTTATTGATTTCAAAAACTCACAAAAAGATTTCTTTTCATTTGATGATAATGTATAATATGCTTGTGTCATTTTACTATCATCTTGTAAGTGTAGTTCACTCATTATTCTCATATCAAACAAATCTTCACGACCTTTTCTAGTATCCTTGTTTTTTCCATCAATGCTCATCAATGTTCCAAGCAAACTTTCGGCTGCATTTTTCTCCAAATGTATCATATCAATATTATGCCTTTGCTTGAGGAATGGCCAATAAGGCAAATAAAAAATACACTCTTTTTTCTCCAGTTGCTTTAATCAAGATGGTGCCTTTTCTTCTACATATTTGGATTTTTTTCTTGGTTCATCGAAAAGATGCTCAAGGTTCTCTAGGTGTTGCAATATTTCTTCCCCGGTCCATTCCTTAGGTTTTAAGCTCTTCTCACCTATCCCATCAAAAAGAGACTTTTTTTTCCGCCAAGGATGATTTGGATGTAAGAAACGAAGATAGCCTACGAAACCAATCTTATACTTTAATTTAATAGAAGACATATCATCCAAGCAACATGAACATGCTTTATATCTTACAGGTCTATCGAAATAAATAACCATATGCAGGAAAGTCATTTATCGTCCATAACACTACACCACGCATTTGAAAAGTTTCTCCATTATGTGCATTATATGTCTCAATGCCCTTGCACTACAACTCTTTCGATTCGTCTATGAGTGGTCTCAAATAAACACCTATGTCTTTCCCAGGGGAAGTAGACCTAGTATGAGCAAAGACATCATGAGATACTCTTCCTGCATGAATTCATATGCTGGCAAGTTATAAGGAACAACTAGTGCTGGCCACATACTATATGAAGTGCTCATATTCCTAAATGGATTAAAATCGTCACTTGCTAATCCAAGTCTTACATTGTGAGAATCATGAAAAAATTCAAGGTACCTCATATCAAAATCCTTCCAAGCAAGCGAATTAGCTGGATGTCTCATAACATCTTCTTCAATTACACGCTTCAGTTCATGCCATCTTATATTCAAAGCTATTTTAGATGATAGAAACAACCTTTGCAGCCTCAGTATCAACAAAAAAAAAAACATATGACCTTGTGAGGAACTCTTTTCCCTTTCCCATCATCAGTTTTCCATCGTGGCTCTTTAAATATTGGGCAATCCAGTGTTTCCTCATGTTCTTCCCAGAAAAGTGCACAATCATATCTACAAACCTCTATTTTTTTTAACCCATGCCTATCCCAACAAGAATTTTCATTGCGCTATAAAGAGATGAAGGTACTATCTCACTTTCTGGTAGCACATCCTTAAACAATTCAAGCACCATATTGAACGACTTTTTAGTCCAGTGGTTCATTACTTTAATATGCAGAAAAGTGACAATAAAGCACAATAAACTGTATTTTTTGCAATCTGGGTAAACTTCTCTTTGAGCGTCTCTTAATAGCTTCTTAAAACTTGCAGAATCCCAACTTCCACTACTTTCAGGTTTTGCATCCCTAATTTCTTCCAATAAATCAAGCAACTTATCGATTTTTTATGTATTATGTACATCCATCTCATCCCATTGTGATGCGCTTTCACTTTCATTAGTATTGACATTAGAAGCATCTAAAGGCACATTTAATGATTCTCCATGAAATACCCAATTCTTATACAAACTATAAAATCTTTTAATATGCAAATCTTGTTTTACTTCAAGAATAGTCTTTTGACTTGTATTTTTGCATGATCGACATGGACAGAATATTTTGTTATCAAATTTCAAGCCGTTAACCTTCACAAAATTCAAGGAATGATTGAAATCCAGTTCTATAAACCTAACTAAAAGTGTCTTTCTCACTAATCTAACTTTTATCCATAACATACCTAAAAATGAATGAATTTCATTTATTCAATAATGCTATGAATTATAAAGCGCAAGAGAATCTCAAATAACATTGAAGCCAATTTGTAATATTATGGAAACACTAGAGTTGCACAGCAATAGTCTAAGGAAGCTAATGATTTGGTTGGGCAGTCAGGTACCTCCTCAAAATTACCATAATTACAATGGGACTTTGCGGCAGTTTCCGGGGATGACTAAGAGAGAGTTTTAAGGCATGCATCAACAGAAACAAGGGCAGCAAACTGGACTGATTCAGGCGCCAATTACTGCCCTGAATCAAGTGCAACTTTATCAAATTTTTTGACTGAATTAGCAGCAAACAAATGGACTGAATCAGAGTGGGAAACCTGCTCTGAATCAGGCCTTGAATACACAAAATCCCAGCCCGAATCAGCGGCAGAACACTGCAGTTTTTGGCCAGCATGAAGGGCAAAATTCTAGACATATTTAGATGCAAAATGAAAGCACTTTGGTGCAGTAAAACAGTAGGGCAGTTGGGCAGTAAAACAGTAGGGCAGTTGGGCAGTTTCCAGCCTTGACTCAGGCGCTAAAAACTACTCCTACTGCTTGGTATATCATAAATTCCAAGGAAATCATCTCTTTATACCAGAATTCAAACCAAGGAAATCCCAAGGAAAGCATCCATTTATATCAGAATTTATGCTAAATATATCATAAATTCTGGCCATGTCTACTACAAGTTTCCAAGAAGCATGGTGATCAACAGGTCCCATCCTTAATTCCAAACATCTCATGACAACTTTCTAGACTTATTACAATCTTTTCTTAAAAATTAGATAACAAAATAGGCAGCTTCAGAATCTGCAATCGCAGATTCAGAGGAGTTTACAAAACTTACTTTACCATGCAATTAAACTCAGATATTTAATTCAATAATAATATGATTAAATTAATGAATAAATTTCATTTATTCAATAATTTACATAAAACGAGAACTACTACATATTTCAAAATTTTCATTGTGTATAGTGAATATATAATATAAAAGAAAGTTAAGCCATTTTCAAGACAATAACTTCAAGAATAATGGATTACTTGTCTATCATGTTGTTATCAAACAATTAGTTTCACTAATCTAAAAGGTTCATCAACCTTCAGAAAAGGAAAGTTCTGATGAGGGTCAGAATATTCATGTTTAGGAGTTGAATTTAACAATATAGGCCCTATAAAAAAAGGTAATTGAAAAGGACTGTTAGCTTCTTTTGCCTGCTTTAATCTCTCAATAATTGCTGTAGTGATAAAATGGCTTCCGAGAAGCTAATAATTGCTTGCCAAATGCTGCTAACTAACAGGAAGAATAAGTTTTAGTTTCTTAGAAGTACAAAATCAAGTACCTAGACTGGACAAGACTAAGAACTACATTAGCTCAAATATTTGTAGACTTATCTTAGAAAATTCTTGATTACTGCTTCTTGTTGCACCTTCAGACCAACAAATACTTAATTAGTTGAATAACCAACATCTGCCACTTAAAATATTTGGCAGTAAACAAACCTTTTTGAATAGAAATAGAATGAATTAGCTAAAGTCAGGCACCGGATGTTTCAAGGACCGGCGTCAGTTGTTCTATTTTCTTCTTTCTTCTTCTTTTTTTTAGTTGAGCTTCCACACTTCTTCTCTAGTCTTCCAACTTTATGATCATGCAATGGAGCCCCTTTTGTCCTTCCTTTGAGCTTTCACATGAATAGAAGGCCTCGTTCCGTCAAAAACGAACCAGCCATCTTCTTCAAGTGCCACTCTCACACTACAAAAAGCTGTGTTTTACCGATTGTAATTACCGACAGATTTTGATTCCGTCTATATGTTACTGACGGACTACCGACTCAATTTATATTTCTATAGGTAATTTGACCAGCTCGGCCAAAAAATAAAAGCAGAGTCCCACTTAAAAAGTGACGAAGAATACCTACTAAAATTTGTGTAGGTAACATTTGTTATTGATGGGTTTTGGCGCAGAAATATATCCGTAACTTGTGAAAAACTCGACGGAGATACCGCCACTTTGTGCCATCATCCCGTTAGTAACTGTTACCCTAATTGGACGAAGTCGTCCCCCTCCCATTCCAATTTCACTCCCTCTCTCAAATTGATCAAATTTCCCTCCCACTCAAATTTTTGCGAAACCCACCATTCCCCATACCCCCAAAGCTCCACGACTCTCTCTTCCATCCCCGAGCTCCGGGCATCAATGCTGATTAATGATTCTTGAACTGAGAACATTGAGGCATCACCACAAGAAAAACTTGCCCAATAGAGGATTTTAGAAACACCCTAGTATATAGTTTTTTATGCGCTCAAGTGTTAAAAGCGTTTATTTTAAACGCGTTGTATGTTGATGCCTTAATAACTCTTCGACTTTTATAAACGCCTTAATAGATATATGTTTAAAAATCCTAAAGTCACAAATATTAATACTATACCAAAATATCTATAATGTAACTAATATTATTATAACAATGTTTAAATTCAGACACTAAGATACGTAATATATTTCAAATTCCTCCATAAAAAATGCAAAGTCAAGTATTATAATAAAAGGTAATAAGAGTTCGTCAAGTATTATAATAAAAGGTAATAAGAGTTCATCAAAATAAATCCACCAAACTTGAGTGTGGTTTTGCATCATAGATAATAATGCTCCCTTCTCTCCTCTTGCTTTCAAAACTGTTCTTTTTGCTCTTCCTATCATTCAGCCAATTTTTTTTAACATGGTTTGTTGCTCATAAAATACTCGACAAATCCTTCCTTGTCCTCCGTGTCTACATTTGCTCCATGCCTTATGAGGAGCAGAGCCACCTGCGATAAGCTGAGTTAGCTTGGAAAAAAAATTAATTTTTTAACAAGCATGAAAGTTTCTATCAAAATGTTAAAAGTATATGCATCCAAGTATTAAGGCTGCAAGAAAATACAAAGGACCAAAAGAAGCTCTTTCCCACCGTTAGATTATTTTCATACCCTCGCAGTAAATGGATACATCCTCATTCATTTCTTAATCTACAAGACACCTAGTTGTGTGGAAGGGATTTGCCTGTTTTACTGGCCAAAAGATCACATTAAAATAACTCATGCAAGACAGCTTTTGATCTGCTATCATTACTCCAATTTACTCTAGTTGTTCCAATCACCCACAACAAGTAAAAGTTTCCATGTTTCTTTAATACATGAACGGGTAAAATGAATTCACAAGAAAATCTACACTAGCTTGAGAAGGACTTGAACTGAACTACATGATTATTCCAAGAAGATAACAAACAGTTGTGGAACATCTGAATCTATGTCCATGTTCTATAACTTTAGATCTCGTACTTTTGAACTCTAGAAAAATGCAAAATTGATTGATCAAATTTAACTGGCAACTTATAGTTATGAGAAGCAACTTACTGAAATTAAAAAGAGAAAAGAGGCAAAAGCACTAAAAGATGGGAACTGATAAACCAGAAATAAGTAACATTCCTCCATTCCTGAGTCCATACTTGAGGTAACATATAAACAATTTGTTTTGACTATTATAGATGGATTTGCCTTACTTTGCAAGGTTCAGTAAAAATTGATTTCTTGAATATCAAATATTTTGACAGATAATAGGATTAACTATCACTTACATAATATGGAAAGCTTTGTTTCTATCTAGCAAGCTAAGGATCTCTAATAACTGGATCATTCAATCATTTAACCACAAGATTCTTGTTAAGAACAATGAAACACTGACCATTTTTCATATGAGGTATTTTGCAAGAATATGCAGTTACAGAGCCTGAATTTTACCAATAGAGAACTAGGGAATTAGCCCAAACTGATAAACATAAGCATTCAAGAAAAAAAATGGTTTGATATGTTAATTTCTACTGAATTTAGATTCATGTATGCCTAGCTTACAACAAAGAAGATCTTGATTAATAGTATAAATGATATGTAAAAGAGCTAGAAAACACACCTGATACTGCCAATTGATGCCGCTCTTCTTATATTCAACATGGAGTATCTAGCGAGCTGGTCAATATATCTGGAAGGAAACATAAAAATAAAAATAAAAAATAAAAAAAGAAAATCAGTCTCATAACTAAAATAAAATTGCGCTAAAACTAGTCTCACTCTGTCTCATAAAAGAGAACAATGTACCGGACAAATATCAATATCAACTTTAGGAAACTAGTTTACAAAAATATATCATATTAAGAGCATGATATTTGATTAGATTATGTCATTGCATTATCATCAGCGACATGTCTTCGAAAATAAACTTGATTTATATAACATACAGATCCAGAAAATTCTTCATGGTATACTACTTATGTTAGCCTTCATTTGGTTAATTCATAATGGGAGCCACTTTTAGTTCTATATTAACACGATCTGTGCCTCAAAATTAAAGCTAAAAGTCAAGGGAAGACTCATCAACAATGTGAAGGTCAGAAAACATTTCACTTTCCTAGAGACGCTGGCCTCACTTTCCTATCTCCATGTCACATAAGCCTATGCACCAAATATTATTCTCTTCTTAAAGTGGTAGTCATAATCTCATTTTGGTGTTATTTCATTACTCTCAGAACCTCTGCATAAGCTTTTTAATTTCAAAATTTACACTTGTTCTCCTTAAGTAAGGAGCTGGTGTTCTTCTGATTAATTCAAGTTTCGTGTTCAAATCATCATATCTTCAAATCATTTTGCAAAAACCCAATCAATAAGATATACTCAAGCTAAGCCAAATAGAAGAGCTACGACCTGAAATAACAAGTCAACACTCTAGTTAGAACTGTATAGGAAACATCACCATGTAAGAACAAGGCAAAAAAATAGAAGGATAATTAATATTTGAGTGTAACTTCACTTTATAATACAATGATCGAAAACCTAGAATGAAATAACAGATCTTTCATATGCAATACAAAAATCAAAATGGGAATGACATAATGAAACTAAATATTATGACCAACAACACAATACAATCAAAATGTTTCCCTTCGTCATTTATTTGGCTCGTTCGTTTCAAAAATAAGAAAGAAGGAGAAGCTACAAAGTGAACAGAGTATGGAGTATTTTGAACAAAGGATCACCAAATATTTTTTTTTAGTAAAAACCTCTTATTTTTCTTCTAATGAAAACGCAAAAATCAATTCATGCAGCAAATAACAAGAGATTAGTGCAAAAAGATAAATCCATTTCCTTTTTATCTCCTCTTATGATTTCATCAGTAGAAGGAGAAATAGATAGTGTAGCGTAAATCCGAACCTTCTGCTTTTCGATGAATATTTTAGCTTCTGGTACATTCCTTCGGTTCCTTAGCATCGTTGGTACGGCGAAGACCAAGAAGACGGCTTCAGGTAAAAATCCTCAAGATATAGCTACTGACAGAGAAGAGAACTTCAAAAAAAAAAAGCAGCTCCAAATCAAGGAGAGATATAGAGCATTGCAGAAGATTTACATTAGCATCGGAGGCATCCGACGCAACTAATTGAACAAGTTCTGCAAGTACCGAGAAGAGGGCCTGAGACAAAGGTCAAAAGCCTCCCAAAATCCCTACTTCAACTACAAAAATTTCAAGAACAACATGAACAAGGAAGATAGTGAGCGTCACGAAACACCGATCTATTCAGCACCGGCAGAGAAGAAAGCAGAAGGGGGAGAAGAGAGTACGGCAGAGAGAGGGTTTTTTTTCTTTTTTTTTTTTTTTTTTGGTAACTTAGGCAAAAAGGAGGGTTCAGGAAGAGTGATATATTTTTCTAATTTAATTTTCTCCAAAAAGAGTCCGGACAACTTCCCCGTTTTCATTTTTAAGCTAAAAACTTTTTAAGGTTGTTTATGTAATTTTCTAGGCATTTACAGATGTAGGCATATGTTGTCTTTTAAGGCATATAAAAGAATGCAGGGGAAATATATATGCCTTAAAAGCTATGTCACTATAATTATATTTTGTTGCAGTGTATATTAATACAAGATAAAAAAAAATACTGTCCCTCCCGCAAAATAAGATGGTCTAATGATATGTCTATTTTTTGTACATATTTTTACAATATTTAATCTTTGATTTTCGAAGTATTTTAATAGTAAAATGACATTTATATTTCGTTTCTTTTCTTTTATTTATAGGTATGTCTCGGATGAGTTAGAATAAAAAATAAAATGAAATAGGAGCATTTGGAGCAAAAACAGACGAGAGAAGAAAAGAAATGCAAAAATGCAGCAAGTAGGGGGCCCGGCCACCCAAACATCCAAGAAAGCAAGCCCTGGCCACCTAAGCAGAGAGACTTGACTAGTCACGTAGCAGGAACCTATTATGTAATTTTCTGCATTCTTTTAAATATTCTTTCAATGTAATTTTAATCTACCTTCGTCTAAGGTTTCTAGGGGCTGAGAGAGGCGATTTTCGAAAGAAAATCCCTCTCAAAAACTTTCATTTATCGACTTAGATCAACAATTAGATTAGGGATTCAAGTTTTAATAGTCAGATTGAAGAGCTTCTTTAGAGCAATTTCGGGATTCTTTGAGCAGTTCAAGAGAAGAGTTTGGGCAACATTTCAGGACCGTGGATTCTTCAATTTTACTTCCTAAGCCTTCTAAACTCTTGTTTGTTATGAATCTAATATTGGTTTTATGATTTATATGATGTTCAGTGGTTAGGGGTATTTTTTGTGTTTAATTGGGGTTGAACCCTAGATGATCTTAGTTATGTTCTTTGGATTTTCATGGAATAAATTGCTGAATTGATTTTGATTTTCATTCAATTAATTTGTTTGTGTTGCTTAATTTTACTGGTATTTGGCACCTTCACATAGGGTGTTTGGAATTTAAAAAGGAAGAACAATCTAGGGTTAAATTTGAATAATAGGAATTGGTAGTTAAATAGAGATAATAGCTACGGTTTCTAGGTCATTAGTAATCACTCCTATACTTTGACCCTTCTTAGCTTCCCTTGAAGGTTATTCACTCCCAAGATGCAACTCCCTTCTTGAGGATTTCTTTGATGGTTGTTTTGGAGAATTTGAAGAACGCAAACACACAATTGCAGGTATAATAAAAGATAAATAAAAAGATACAAATAGATCTTGTATGCAAGGGGAGAATCAACAAGGTTTGAAAAAGTCTCTCCTATCCTTCACACTTCAAGAAGCACCTCTATTCCCAAGCAATACCAATTAAAGAATTGGCACCTCAAGGGATAGATAGGAATTGGAAATTAGACTTGGACTCTTGAATTTGAAGATTAGAGAAGTTCCTTGCCTTAAATTACACAATGAAACTCCTAATTTACAAGGAAGACGAAGAAAACTCAAGAACCTTAGTTCTTCATTATTTGATTTCTCAAAATATATCAAGCTTCTTTGAATAGCTGCCAACATAAGAGTATATATAGTGATCTTTAAAATTAGTTTCCAACCCTAGGTATTAGACTAACTTAAAAGAGTTTAAAAGGTACTTAGACTACTTAAGTATAAGTGAAAACACATTTAAAACCAAACTGAATAGTTAAGGAAGTTAAAAACTTTCCAATTCCTCTTCCAGCCGAGACCTACCGCCGACGGTAGGTCGGTTGTCTTCAAATCCTTCTTGGCCAGAACCCTACAATTGATGGTAGGATGGACCTCATCAAAAGTGGGGTCCAGAAAAATCATTCTCTTAGATTTTTTAAGCTCCAAACTCTCTAAGTTTGCTTCCTTAGATTCCTCCACTTGCACACTATACCATAGGACGATTTTGGACCTTTTAAAGTCCTCTTCTTGATCTCCTATCGCTTACAAAGCCAAATCTTGGATCATCTTTTTAAATGTGGCTATCTTTCCTCGGTGCTTCTCTTCCATTTTTTTCGCCATGGCTCTTGTGACTGAACCTCACAATAGCTCTACAGTTCCTTGCACTTTTCAGGTCATACCATCCGCCACTCCTTTGAAAGGATTTGTCCTCGAGTCCATTCTTTTAAATAACAACAAGAGGGGGACAACATTAGAAATTGAGGCATTTAAAGGCACAATACTAGGAAAGTTACCCAAGCACTCATGACTTAGAAGAGAATAAGTAAATAAAGCATTAAGTTTGTCGACCAACGTCGCAACGGCATAAGAATTCCATAAATAACATAATTCCTTAAATGGTCTATGATAAGAAAAAGAAGTGTAAACAAAGAAAATCAAAGCTAAGAAACTCCAAAAAAGACCTTTCAAGAGTCACTCAAAATTTACAAGAATTCTCCAAAGAGAAGCACAGTTGAAAGTTTTGAATTCTTCTGAATCAAGGAAAAGGTTAACATCAACATCTTTTAAAGAAATGTGATAATAAAAGCTTTTGCTCTTTTCCAACTCAAAGAGTAAATCAAGATGATCGAGAGTTTGAAATACGGCCTCTTTAAAAAATGATGGTAATATAAACTTAGATTCTCAACACTTTGCAAAGTTCCTTCGTTGATTCTTGACAAATGCTTTTGCAAAATTCTAGAAATATATTGAAGAATCCAAGAGGTTTTAACCAAAAGACTCTCAAGCTCACAAATGTGATTAGCTAGAAAGTTCCTTTTGGAAGTCAAAGAATTGGTATTGAAAGGTTTAACATCATTTTGTACTTTCATTGGCAACACAAAATTTCCAAGATAACTCTTCAAATTGCAAGTGATAACACCAAATCCTTTCTCTTTTCCATAGAATCTTAAAAACATTTTCTCAATTATTTGATCAAGAGTTCTAAACAATGAAATTCAAGACTAACAATTCTAGTCCAACATTAACTCCCATAAAAATCTTTAGAAGTGCTAACTTGTTCTTTTGCTAAATCATGTTTCCAAAAGATTTCTTTGAAAGGAAGATGGTAAAATAAGATGTTTTGACGCAAATTTTTCCAGAAGAGCTTCAAGACATTATTCAACAAAGAACACTCTTGATTTAACATCAAAATTTGTAGAACATTCAATTCTCTTTTAAAAACCAACTCATCTAAAAACTCCTTGAAGGTTAAAGAATAAAGCAAAGTAGCACCACTAGATTGATTCTCAATCTTCACACAAGACTTTGTGCTTTGAACAATTGACTCATTTAAAGTTTCATCTTTGTAGAGAAAGTCAATAGAGGCAATAGAATAGACAAGATGTTTCTCAACAAGATTCTTCCAGTTTAGTAAAAAACACCACTTCCAAAAGGTAGTTTTCATAAGATCACAAGGATGGGCTTTAACCATCTTTAAACTACTATTCATTTTCCTTCTAAAGTTTTAGAAACCTTATAAATTCCTTGAAATGAAAATGGTAGAATTAGAATCCATGAATGTTTCCAAACAACAACGTTTTCAAAAATTCTTCAAAATTAAAACCTTTTGCTCTTCATGAGGAAATTCAAATTTATAACTCACAAGGCACAAGAGTTTAATAGAAGGAATAAATCCATCAAAATTTTTCTTAGAAGCATAAAGGAAAGATGATTCATTATCACAATTTTCAACAATCCCTCCTTTAAACATAGCATGAAAATCATCACATAAGGTCCAGAAGGAACAGTGAACTCTCTCATCATAACCATTTTCAACAAAAGTTCGAAGGGAGATACAAATCTTACTCCACATAGATGCACAAGAAGTTGATACATGAGCAATAAGTCTATAAAAGATGAGATTATCATGTAACAACTCAAGGTCATGACAAGATGGTTTAATTCTAGCAATACTAACCATAAGTTGTTTTCCAAGAAAAGCACATGAAGAAGAATACTTAAGCATATGGTCAATATCAATAACTAGCTCACATGTGAAAAGATTAACCATACAATTCCCCAACAGAAATCAGGTAGAAGGCATTCAATTCTAAAAATAATTTTAACTCTTTAATGGAAAACACAAGGAAAAGAGAAATAGGTTTGAAGAAAAACTCATTTTCAAATCTCCATAGCATAAGATTAGTTTTCCTCAAACACTTTCTCCTTGGCCTTCGAACTCCATAGTATTCCTCTATCCTCTCATTGATATTATGGTGTAAACATGTAGGATAGAATTCCAATCATATCCAAGCATAAAGGCAATAATGTTAAGCTCAACAAAGAAAATATCATCTAAATTAACACTACTACTCATCAATGGATCCTCAAGAGACAAATGAGAAGAAAGGAAATTTGACATAGACGGCACCAGAAGGAAAAGGTTCCCTTCGAAAGCAATAAATCACCAATTAAGCTCACTTGAAAATTATAAGAATCAAACAAAGATTTTAATTCTTCAAGAGAAACTTCATAAGACAAAGAAGAAGGGTTAAGAGATAGGCTTATTGATAAGTCTTCAAGAACAGGGCCAAGCTCTTTCCCATGCTCCTGCTATCCTCAACTCCTAGCACCCAAGAAACACAATTAGGAACATTGAAATGGTTTTCATCAACTCTAGGAGTTGCACAAGATAGGGAATTAAACTCAATGAAGTATCTCCTTTCAAGACATTCCAAGAGAATTAAGGAAAATGAAATGATCTCCATGTTCTATGAAAACAAGTGAGAACAACTTAATTTCCTTAAAATAAATCTCAAAAAACAAGTAGGAATTAGAAGAAAAGAAGCTTATTGTTTTGATGGAGTTGTAGATAAGTCTCTCCTCTTGATTCTATTATCTGCACAAAAGGAAATTCACTAACAAGAGAAGAGATAGTTTGGTTAGCAAAGAAATTTAAGTCCTCACTCTTTTCAAATACATTCAACTCTTCTTTTGAATTCTCTCTTTTTTCTTCACTCATTTCTTTTCTTCCCCCATTTTTCTCATTATTATTCTCCTTTTCTTTTATGCACTCATCTTGGTTCAAGAAATGACTAAGAACACCATGGGTTAGTCTTTTCTTCCTCTCCACAAATCACTATTTCAACACCCTTTGGTTGTTCTTGTTCTCTTGCGTTCTCTCTTTCAATTTCTTTAAATCTTCAATCACTTGAATAAGGGAGAGAGAGAGAGAGAGAGATTTAAGTGTACTCTTAAAACCACCCCTTCCTATGGAGTACGTTTCCTTGACGTCGTTATAGGAAGCTTGCATTGTATCTATCCATGATTGCCCAAATATTAAGTGGCTCACTTGCATTGGAATAATGTCACAAAGAACTTCATCCATGTATCTTCCAATGGAACATGGTAACCATACTTGTCTATTAACCCTCATTTTTTCATGACCATTTAACCATCTTAAGCGATAAGGCTTAGAAATGCTCCATGGTATGTAAACTCAATTTTCTTACATGGTAGTAAGCTAAGTTTGCACCACTTTCTCCATCAATAATGGTGTGACAAGCTTTGTTGGTAATATTGCATCACGTATAGAATAATCTCTCCTTTTCATGAATAAGCACTCCTCCAACGCCTTGAGAATCAAGATTCCCCATGACCACTAATGTCCTTCCATATCCATCAAATGTTTAGACCAACCCTCCATCACCATCCTTTATATCTATTCCTCTACCAACAAACTATCCATTATCCTTCTTTCAATCTTTGGTTCATCCCCATAGCTTCCATTACAATCATTCCTATCGTAGGAACCCGAGTTATAGCTTTTAAAGTATAGACGCCTTATCATAGCATTTATAGTATTCATCATATTCTCTTTGGTAGTTCTTCATCCCATACATTATTATAATATTGATACCTACAAAATTAATGTAAGTAATAGAAAAACAAGGATCTTGCCGCTCTCTAAGTGTTTCGCTCAATAGTTATTGCTCTCAACGCTCATGTTTGCGCTCACTCTCTATGGCTTTTATGTCAATGTGCTCATCCTCTTGCCATTTACTTTATCCTCACTACTAGAGTTATCTATTGATTTCTAAAGCTTCCAAATAAGACATTCCCAAAGAAAAAAATCATGCAAGCAACTCTTGATAGATAAGAACAAGGAATTCAAATAGAAATTTTGTCGAGCATGTGGAAAGCATAGAATGTCAAAGAAAAATTCAAGAGTATGAGTCAAGGAATGAGTCTAATGTCCACCAAACATCAGGAAAAACTTATAATTATATCACAAAGAAGTTTCAAATTCAAAACTAAGACAATTGAAAGCTTAGTTCAAAGATTTCATGAGTAATATGAAAAATTTCCAAAAAACAGAACAGCAAGAGATTTCATCACAAAAATCACAATACCTCAGTGATGGCAGCTCTAAATCAAGTCAAACTAATTTATAAAGATGCCTAACTAGAAGAGGATGAATTTAGGTTCAAATTTTGTTCAATTTTATGGAGTATAACACAAGATATAAATAGCTGAATCCACATGTTCTCAACAGTCTCCATTTCTGAATAGTTTGCAAGTTTGCATTCAATTGACCTACCAAATCAAATCCAAATCAAGTCAAATATGTCTCTAAAGAACCAAAACTCAACAAACATTCATACTTGACAGTTTCATGCAATTCTAACCTCATTTGATAAACTTTCTATCACATTTTTTTAACATGTAAATTTCTATCTGAAAATTTTCTTGATTACTTGCCTTTTATCAAATACTATCAATGGCTTTTTCTTAAACACAAATTACAAAAATAAACACATAAAACTTCACCTCAAAGACAGCTTTACTCTGATACCACATGGTATGACCCTCCTTAGCTTCCCTTGAAGGTCATTCACAACCAAGATGTAACTCCCTTCTTGAGGATTCCTTTGATGGTTGTTTTGGAGAATTTAAAGAACACAAGCACATAATTATAGGTATAATAAGAGATAAATAAAAAGATACAAATAGACCTTCTTGTACGCAAGGGGATAATCAACAAGGCTTGCAAAAGCCTCACCTATCCTCCACACTTCAAGAAGCACCTATATTCCTGAGCAACACCAATTAAGGAATTGGCATCTGAAAGGATAGATAGGATTTGGAAATTAGACTTGGACTATTGAATTTGAAGATTAGAGAAGTTCCTTGCCTTGAATTATACAATGAAACTCCTAATTTACAAGGAAGAAGAAGAAAACTCAAGGACCCTAGTTCTTCACTCTTTGATTTCTCAAAATATATCAAGCTTCTTTAAATGACTGTCAACATAAGAGTATATATAGTGGTCTTTACAATTAGTTTCTAATCCTGGGTATTAGGCTAACTTAAAAGAGTTTAAAAGGTACTTAGACCACTTAAGTATAAGTCAAAAAACATTTACAACCAAATTGAATAGTTAAGAAAGTTAAAAACTTCCCAATTTCTTCTCCAGTCGAGACCTACTAGCGACGGTAGGTCTCGACCTACTATCCGCGGTAGGTCGGTCGTCTTCAAATCCTTCTTGGCCAGAACCTTAGCATCGATGGTAGAGTGGACCTAACGTCGACGATAGGGTCCAGAAAAATCATTCTTTTTTATTTTTAAAACTCCCAAACTCCCCAAGTTTGCTTCTTTAGGTGTCTCCACTTGCACACTAGACCATAGGACGGTTGTAGACCTTTTAAAGTCCTCTTCTTGATCTCCTATCACTTGTCAAGCCAAGTCTTGTATCATCTTTTTAAATCCGGCTATCTTTCCTCGTTGCTCCTTTTCCATTCTTCTAGCCATGGCGCTTGTGACCGAACCTTGTACGGTTCCTTGCACTTTCCGGGTCATACCACAAACTAATCATCAATAAAACACACCATTTTACTACTCATATTGTTAGTTTCAAGAAAAAATGCCAAATTTAAAGAAAGGTATAAAAGAGAAATCAAAATAAAATTTATTAACTCTTAATCTATGTAAAAATTTAAGTAGGATCATCTTTATAAGAGAGAGGGAGTAATATTATATAAGATATGTTATATCTCTTACAAAACACAATAGTAGTGATATGGTAAATTACCTTATAATTTAGGGGCAAAACCAGACTCCTACGTGTAGGGATGCCAAATATTTAATGCAAAAATTAACTTTGAAATTAAAGTTGATTTTTATTTATGTGTGTTTAATAAATACTTACTTTTAACTAATTTGGAGGCCAAATGATAAATGTACTATTTAAAATGCAAGATAGGCAAACTATATACATTATGTAAAAAACAAAAAGAAAAAAAATGAGAGGTCTAATGGCTCTGTTTGGCCCTAACGCGTCACTGTTGCAATCTATCTTTTTCATGGAGAGTGGAGTTAAAAGGAAATAATTTAGAAGGTTTGATACATTAAAAAAAAAAAGTAAATGGTTCCTAAGGAAATGTGATTGAAACTTATACAGCTTTAATGTAGGCCGTAGGGTGCACTACTAAAAATAAAAAGTTTTAAAAAATAAACGAATTTGTCACTAACTTGGTCATAAACTTTTTGATCATGTTCATTGATGGACGGTCGCAAATTGGGCGACTAGAAATTTCTTCTGGGAAAACTTGGATTTGTATTCATTATTTTTCTCGTAGTACAAAATGGTACAAAAGGTCTAAATTGCATCTCTAGTCTTATCCCTTTTTTTTTTTTTGAAGTTTCTACATAATGCAGTTTTTTGTTACTCTTCAAAAGAAAACAAAAGTAACAGAGATAAAGGAAACCCACAAGAAAAAGGTAGTAAAACTTCAGGAAAAATTCACTTTTACTGGAAAAAAAAAAGTGGTTTGTTCATTGCATAACATGACGACAATGGAATTGAGAATGAGAGAGGATTAGAAAAAAGATACCACTCAAATCTTTTAATACATTTTTTAATATACTATCTAGTACACTTACTTTAATAGCAACTTTTCTTAAAGTTTATTTTTTAAAATTTAGGGTTTATCCTTAATTCTATAAGATTTATATTGATAGAGCCACTACAAAATGTGTGTAATACGGAATGTGCAAAAAAATATACTAGACAATCCCATCACAAAGATATATATTAATGCAAATTAAATATATTAATTATAGTAGTTTATTTAGTTTTTTATAAATTTTATAAAAGCTTTCAATTTATAAGAAAACCACATAAATGTACTTAATTGATAATTCACAATATGTTTTGAGCGTTAAATTTTTTAGACTTAATCCACGTGCACATGCACTGTTAACATTTGACCATATAAACGTATATGTATTACTTAATTTAATTATGTGATCATATATATTTTGAAACTCAGTTATATTAATACGTATTTGTGTAGGTGGGTTTATAATCTTAATAAAAGTGCATGGTCTACATCTTTATTCCCTTTTCCACAAGCTCTTCCTTCTCCATCCATCTTTGTATGATACTCTAGAATGGTAACACAGACAGAGGATGAAGGACAAGCATAGCAACAAAAGACGTAGAATTTGATACTTAAAAGGGATGAGTATGACTACCACTAACACCTCTGTTAGTTTGACCATCGAAAAGTCGCCGGAGAAGAAGATCATTGGAAACGCAGTACAAAGCGAGTTAAAGACTGTACTGTCGCCAATGCTAAAGAAACTTCACCGGCAACAACTCTATCGTACAAAGAAAAACTAATTAGATCACAAAGATGTACATACATCCTATTAGGATGAATTGATGGATGATGATTTATCTAATGAAAAAAGGATAGGAATGAGGCTATTCCCACCGTTACTTTGACCAAAGAGGACAAATTTTGGATTAGACTTATATAGGTTAACTCTCTTATTTTGAAGCCCTATGGGAAACACATTCCCTATACCTTATTGGACTTTTAAGATCAGAGAACTTTGGAAGCCTATGCGTACAATGCATCTTATAGATTCGGGGCATGACTACTTCCTTGCTAGATTCCAGTTGAATGAGGACTTTGCAAGAATTACTTCCAGAAGTCTATTGTTTGTTAATGGCCAATACATAACAACAAGACTTTGACAAGCTAACTTCAACCCAGCAAAAGAAAAGCATTCGAACACTAGGGCTAACTAAGCTAGATTGTTTGGGCTACTGTTGGGTTACTATGACCCTGCTATCCTATGTTTGGTTTCTATCCTAACAAAATTTCACTTTTAAACAAGCGTATTTATCGATGTAATATAATAATGAAAGTCCACGAATTGTCAAACTCTCGGGACGGTCAAGCACTAGTACTTCATATGTCTCTACTGTTTAATTAAATAAAATGTTTTGAAAAGATTTTTAAACTAAGAAACAATTAAAATATAATTAAAATGAGAAAGCAATTAAAAGGTTTTAAAACAAATTTGTAAAAACAAGTTTGGAAAAGAGTGTTTAAATGGTAGAATCGCCGTAGAACCTTAGATTAATTTTATTTATAAAATCTCTATAATTAATTATTAAAACTCGTTGGTTGGATCTACTCAAACGTCGAATAATCCTTATTCCTAGGTGAAGACACTCAATTCACTTAACCATTTAGAGAAGACTTCCTTCTCACCTTAACTCGATTATAACAAATTATGAATTATAGTGATTAATTAATGATCTAAGAACTGTAATTAGTGTTCCTACTTAATTACATATTCTTATTATTCAATTAAGCCCCAGGTTAACCTTCCTCTATCAAAGTCCAATTAACCTTACGAAATTACCAATCTCCAAAAAATCGTTAAACAAACACAATAATTGAATAACAACCAAACAAGAATTAAATAATCAAAATAAGAAATTCATATAAAACATTAACCAAGTATTCTAGGTTTTATCCCTACTTAAACACAAAAAATTAACTAGCCACTAAATATAATTTTAAAACATAAACTCAAAGACAAATTTATGAAAATAGAAAGAGTTTATGGGAGCTTAGGGAAGTCTTGAAGATTCCGCGATTCCGGTGAGCGTCCAAGCTCGTCTCTCAAGTTGCCAAAGAACTCCCAAAATTCGAGTCTTAAAGTCTTCTTACAAAATATAGAATTGAATCTAAAACCCTAGCTACCTAATAATCTAGCTATTGAAGAGTTTAAATAGAGAGTTTTGATGCTAAAAATTGCCCTATTCCTTTCCTAAAAAGGTTTTGAATCAAATTACAAAATAGAAAAGAATGAGATTATAAATAGGAAACGTAAAAAAAATTCATTTTAGTCCCTCTGCGTGACTTTCCAGATCTAGAAAGCAACTGCCCAAAAATTTCTTTATTTGTTCTGTTTTTCAGATCAGGTAAACATATTGTACTTCTTGAGTCTTTTTTATCCCTTTAATAGACGATTTAGTTCTTGAAGAATCATATGGTTTGTAGATACACCTTGTATTATTTCCAAAACATCTTGAATCATATAGATTGGAGTTGTATATCTCTAGTTATGATCGTTTTACCGAAGGTGTCAAATTGGAACGTCATGTGAGAAAGTAAATCTTTGCACTATACTTTGGATGATCAAATAAACTCTGGTTGAGACAAAATTTATCTTTATAGGAACCTTATAAAATCTTCTAAAATCTTCAATAAGGAAATCTCTTCAATTAAGGTTCTTAAGAAGGTAAAAAATCTACCAAGCTGCATTGCTTGGTCATAGATACTGTTTTTGGCATCTTGTTGCGTCTTCTTTTTTTCCTTCATTTTTGCTCCAAAGGCCTTTATTTTGACTTGTTTTCAACATATCTTTATTCCGAAGGTACCTTTAATAGTAGAAGAAGAAACATGGTTCAATTAGTCAATTTTATAGCAATTAAACTAAAAAAATCAATTAAAACAATAACGTTCAAAGAGGGTAAAAATATACATATCATATCCTTACAAAAATTGGCAATAAGTTGAGAAAAATATTCAAGATTGATGCTAAAACTATTAATAGTCAGAGAGGAATGTTTGCACGAGTTCCTGTGGTCAGGATTGGAAAATCACACCAGCGATACATTCAATATAAGAGGTTTTAGTTCTGCTTTAAATATGGGTTAAATAGGCACACTCTTCCCTCTTGTTCCAGAGAAAGAATGCCACAACTTTACCCGTCGCAAGAAAACTTAATTGCAAGATGAGAAATAGCTATTCATCCCTCAACAGTGGAGAACTCTAAGGATGCAATGATGGCTCTAATGCCCCTAAGGTTCAAGAGGCTGCTCCAAGTGGGTATGGGGAGTGGAATATTGTGAGTCCCTAGAAAATTTACTAGTGAGGGCCATCCAAAAATAACTCTAGTCGATCACATCAGAAAACCTACATGGATCATGATAAAAGCCTTGGTGACAAAGACACAATGCAGCATCACCAGCGAGTCTAGAAACCGGAAGGTCAATGTTCTTAAGGATATAAAGTATTACCTAAAGAAGTTTCTTAGAAGATGGACCTACCAGTAATAAGAAGCAGATAACTGATACTACATATCGCAAAAAACAAAACTCACCACTTTCGAATGACAATACCTCTGCGCTAGCACAATATATAAGAAATATATTGAATGTAACGTAAAGTATGTCAACTCAAGGATTAATCGCTACATTTGGGAAAAAGGGAAGGAAGTTTCGAAAGTGCACCTTACTAAGGATATGAGTGGAAGGACTCTTACTCCATCAACTCACACCTCTTCCTCTACCCCTACAGACTCAAACTTTCCTCTCTCTCTCTCTCTCTCTCTCTCTCTCTCTCTCTCTCTCTCGTTATAGTCTAGTCTAAAAAATGAACAGACAATCACCACTCTCTCCAACTTGTAATCCCTATAAAGGCACTCGCACCATATCTTCACCTACTTCAGTGGATCTGGGGAGGAGTTGCAACTCTTGTACCCGGATCATATGGAAATCCAATCAGAAACTAGCAATCAAACACCTATGCAATCACCTCTTAAACTACTGAGTGTTTGGACAACCTCGGATGCCCTCCTACTCACGATGGATCTCAACCCTTTGAGAGTACAAGAATGGTTGAATCAACAATATCATACTCCTGCTCAAAATAGGGACGTTGACGATGAACTAGAACCTCAGCACATGGACGTCGAGATCCTACCCGACAGCTCCAAGACATCAACAAAACATTATTAGAAGAATATGGGACGAGGTAGAGAATAGAGGAGCATAACAGAGCTTGGAACTAAAGTTAGAACAGAGGTAACTATCCATAAATCGCATAAGGCATCAAGGAAAAAGCTAGCCTCTTCATCCCTAGCCCCCATATGATAAAAGTGGGGGATCTTTCTCACCACTAAAAACCAGAGCTAGAGGAAAATTTATAATCTTCTATTGGTGCCGGAGCTGTCGGACATTCAAAGGGATCTATTGTCACTAGAACGGGATTTGAGAGAACTCCCAACCCCTCCTAGAGCCACAATCATGAATACTAACATCATAGATATTCTAACTTGGAACATGAAAGGAACAAATCATCCTTTATTCTATGATCATATGATGGAACTCATTAACATACACTGAATGTGCGGATCCAGAAGTACAAAGAAGGCGTTTGGTTACTATAGAACAGTGTAGAAGTGGACATATTTATCATCAACAAATCTTCTCAAGTTATTCATACTACTCCTAAGGTACATTCTTCACCAAATGCTTGGATTCTTAATGATATTTATGCTAGCCTGAATTTTAATACTCTTTTGGCTTTGTGGGATAGTTACATTTATTTGCTAGTTATTGTGACATATGGCTTGAGCAGGGTTGTAAAACTTGTAAGACTCTTCAAAACCTGGCATCACTTGAAGTACTCTTTTCGCATACACTTTGTTGGTCTATTTGGAACAAAAAAATGTCTCAATCTTCGAACCAAAGAGATCAGATATCCCTGTTAAGCAACTTACCATCCAACAAGCTATAGAATTTGTGGTTGTTGGTCCAACGGGCAAAGAGAAATCTATTCGTACTGTTGTTGATATAGGGTGGACCCCTCCCCAAGCAAATTGATGCAAGCTTAGTAGTGATGGCTCATCTATGGGAAACCCTGGCATTACAGGTGCAGGAAGACTTATTCGCCACAATCAGGGGGAATGGATTAAAGGCTACCTCAGAAATTTGGAAAATATCTCTAACATGGTTGCTGAACTTTGGGGCATTAGAAATGGACTTACTCTCACTTTAGAATTAGGTGTTCAATATTTACATGTTGAAACTGACTCTATGGATGCAATAGATATGACCCAAAAATATACCTATTTCTCACCCTTTCTTTGGTATGATTAATGATTGTAGATTGATGGTGAGTTCATTTTCTAGGATTAGACTCTCACATGCCTATAGGAAAGCTAATTTTTGCACTGATGCTCTTGCAAAGTATGGTGGATCGATAGACTATTTGGTCGATGGAGGAAATATGGAGCAAGATAGTTTTTTGCTTTTAATTCTCCCTATCTTTTGTAAGCTAACTTTTGGCAAGTGATGCCTTTAGGGGCAGAGACTCAAAGCCTTTCTTGTACTACTATTTCTTAATATTATATATTTCTAATTTTGACAAAAAATGAAATAAAATAAAATAAAGTGGGGTGACTTTATATATAAATGTGTAGAAATTCAAGGGTTGTATCAAAACTATAATGGGTTCTTTAGCAAATGCACCTATTATATATGGGTCATGGTCCTTGATTGCACATACGGTTTTTGACTATTAGCATCCTCTACTCTAAGGAAAATAACTGTGTACATAACAATTAGAAGAATAGAACCCGATCTTTAGTCTCTAAAAAGCCATAGATCAAGGTACACGTTTACATAATTCTTTGTTCCAAATCATGTGTTAAGTAAAGTTTATTATTCAGATTTGTTTTCCTTATCTCCCTTTAAGTTCCATCATTCAGTATAAAAAAGAAAAAAAATTCTTCAAAAAAATTTGAAAAAAGAATAAATTGTCATACGCATTCGTAATATATATATATGTATACAATACAAAAATCCAATCACATACCAACGGTAAGGTGCCGTCGGTACACCATCGCTACTGATGTCATACCAATAGGACAGGGACAGGAACGGATCTGTCGGCTATTTTACGTTGGTAACTTGACTTTTCGACGCTTCCACCGTTCGTAACCTTATTTTTCAAGGGAATACCGACGAAATTACTCGTGGCACGTCGGATGGGGAAAAAAGTTTGTTACCGTCGGTAACATATACCCACACAGCTGCTGAGGAGACTAATCCATCGGTATATTTGTAACTGATGGCCATAACAATAGAGGGTGAATAAATTATTTTAAAAATAAAACAAATTACTAATGGCACTTCCGTAGGTAAGGTCGTCAATAAGAAAATAATTTATTTATATAATTTATAAAATGGGCAAAAAACCTCCTCAAAAACAACAAAATTCCTAACACAAGCAATAATATTAAACATTCTATATAATTAACGTCCAATATAAAATACCAAACATTCATACTCAATAATATTAAACATCCTAATAAAAAACATAAGTAAAACTAAATCAAATATCCTAATCTGTCCTAGGATCACTAGAGGGCGGGGAGGCATCATTAGTGTCAGGAGCACAAATAGAGGAAAGAGGAGAGAGGAAGATCGAACCACAACATCAGAGGCAGGGGCCTCTGAGTCCGCAACAGGTGCAGGCATTAAAGAAGCTGAGGCAAGCGGTAAAGATGTCGAGGCATCCATATCTATAGCCGCTCTGACGAAGTCCAACATAGGCAGCGGAGGAATGTACACCAAATGATTCTGCTCCATAAACCACCTCATATCCTCATTGAAAGCATCGAAGACGCTTGAAACAACAGTCTCCACCCTCCTCAGCATATTAGCATCGCCCGGCCTAACCAGAGCTAATCCTCTAAAGATGGGCCCGACTGCTCTCAAGTCTCAGATGAGTTACCTCCAATCCAACTCCATATACACATTCGCGGCTCACGCCTCCTGCTACTATGGCCATAAGGGCAAGATCATCGGGTATAGCTGTACCCGTTGCCGCAGCCTCCTTTTCGGCCTTCCTCTTTGCCTTGTGAAATCTCTCATACAATATAAATGTTAGGTAGATAATGATAACTAATTTAATATTAATTAGATACACTTTAAAACATTAAAACATTATATAAACTTAATTTTTCACTAACTATCCAGAACTCCTGAAGTAAATCCACGTACTCCCCTTGCTTCTCCCCCTAGCGATGCTTGTGCATCTCCTCCAACTCCTTGCTCTTTGAGAATCTCTCAACTAATATCACTTGATGCAAAACAACAATATATACTAAATAAAATTTACAATTAACTAACCGAAAGAGGTAATATTAATGAAATTTAATACATTCTTTGTGAGAGACTCAGTGAAGGAAATGGACCCACCGATGTGTTTCCAGGATCCCCGTCCTTCCTGTCCCACATTCATTTTCTTCTTATTCTGTTGAGATAGGGCTAGAAACCTCAGACTTTTCCAATAATCTAACATCATTAGCCAGTGTCTCTCCTCAATCCATGAGGGCCGCTTACCATCTTTCTAAATGTCACCCATCAAATCCCTCATCCAAATGCTTGCCCTATCCTCTCAAGCATCCCGGACCTTTAACATGGTTAAGGTCGGGTCTCATACACATATTTTCTGCAAGTAATGAAAATTCATAAGATTATTAATTTTATTATTAGAAAAAACTAAATCCATTAAAAAAAACTTTGAAATTTGATTCATTTACTTGGAACTCTCTCCACCACGAATTCCGAACTTCTGGAGGACCTAACTCCATGTACAATACCCTACGAACTTCTCGTAGAATATAGAAGTGATAGCAGTGGCGACTCTTGAAGATGGCTGCAATATGTTACATAGAGATAGGGTTAGTCTATATTATAGTTTAATAATGAAAATTATATAAAGTAAATTAAACTTACTAATCTACATTTTGCTCTAACTACTCCGAGGATCACCGGTAGGTTTTTTCCAAGCACGGGAGCTTGGGAAAAGGTGGACAGCTGTATGGCTGGCTTGGTAGATATCATAGGAGCCTCTATAGCGGATGTCAGCTGCATCTGTGTTAGAGGGGGTGTGAGGGATTAAGAGGGCAGCAGCAAAGACAAAGCTGCTGCATCGGGTGTAGTAGATGATGTGGGAGTAGTAGATGGCGTGGGAGTAGTAGACAGTGGTAGCTCTTCTCGGGATGTGCTAGCCTCCTCAACATATTTTCTCTTCTGTACACGTACCATGGACTTGCGATATCCTACATAATAAAATTCCATAAACTTTTTAACAGAAGTCGAAAGAATAAGAGATAGTAAACTTTTTAACATAAGTAGAAAGAATAAGACATAATAAACTTTAATAACTTTTTAATAAATTTTGCTAAACTTTACTAAACTTTTTATCATTATGAATATGACATAATAAACTTTCATAAACTTTACTAAACTCTTAATAATATGAATAGTACGGTGATTTAATAATAAATATAATCTTAAGATTAATTTTTTATGTAAGTCATTATAAAAAGGTCTAAGTTTTTTATAAGTTTAGAAAAATTTTGGTAGAGGTTTTCCCATATTATGGATATTTTCCAGGCACATAGGCCGCAAAAACAGGCAACAATGCAAAATCACAAATGAAAGAGTTAGGGCTCCCCCGTAAAACAAAATTCAAACTAAAAGGATCAGGGCTCCCCCGTAAAATAAAGTTTAAACTAAAAGAATCAGGGCTCCCCCATAAAATAAAATTTAAACTAAAAGAGTTAGGGCTCAACCCTAAAGCAATATTTAAACTAAAGCACATACCTCAATCATGTATATGACAGAGAATATGCCAACCAAAGTCCTCCAAAAAAAAACTATAAGAAAAGAAGGGAATAACATTAAATTACACCACCAAAGTCCTCATTGTCACGTGCGGTTCATACATTTTTAAACTAAAACAAACACCTCAACCGTGTCTATGAAAGAGCATACGCCCACAAAAATCCTTGCACGTAATACTATAAGAAAAAAGAGAATTCGATTAAGGAAAATGCTTAACGTGTAATAATATAAGTAATTGAAAAACCTTAGAAGGGGTGAATAAGGTTTTTGGCTAATTAAAAATTTTTGAACAATTTTAATTAAAACCTCCGTTTTTGTTTGAAGAAGAATTTATTAACTCCTTTTTAATAAAATTCCTAACTAAACAAAATCTCTTTTATTGTGATATCCCATACCCCTCTGCTAAATTAACTGCGGCAAGGTAAGATACCTGTATGCCTCTCGGCACTGGACTTACAGAAATATAAAACTAGAATACAAGCAAGAGGAACTAGAACGCGACACTCTAAACAAAACAGCAGAAGAAAAGAGTAAAACATAGACATAACTTATAATAAATGACTTCTAAAAATGTATACATAGGTTTAAGGCCGTGAGAACCAAAATCTTCATAGAACAAAATCTCATGGCTAGAAGTAGAAGATCTCAAGACTAAAGAATACGGTGGGCCTACATTAGCTCAACTAGCCAGATCTGGTTATCGAGTCATCTGTAAAAGTGGAAAAAACATTTGAAAGACATAGTGAAAGGCGCTCAGTGAGTTCACGTGCATGTGCGCTTTCGTAAGTATTCCATATGGGTAAAATAATCTTTAAAAAATGGTTTGTCATGCCAGAAAAAAATGCTTTCATAAAATCTCTTGTATGCAAGTTATATAAACCTTTTAAAAAATTAGGGTGCAGCCAGAAAGTCTGAGCAAATCAAGACATATAGGCGCTACCGCCACACTCGAGCTTTCAAAACCATGCATGTACCATAATAGGCTCAACGGACAGAGTTCGGAACCTTAAACGGGGTTATCGGACATAGGTTTTGGTATCCCGTAGTTAATACCAGCAGGAAACCCAAAGCACTTGACGAACGTTCGATTTTAGAAACCATCGCACACACCATCTATACACAAAACAGGTAACAAGCCCTGGGGTACCTACCATGCCCACCTGTACTATCCTAGTCGGTAAGCCCCTCCTGACTCAAGCTTCTAGAAAGTAGTCCCACCGTAGAGCACGATATGGAGTCAAATGTAATACCCTCTTGGGCCTAACCCTCTCACTGTACTACGCCCCCTGTTAACTAGATCCAGATCAAGAGTACACTTACCAAGCATGTCGGTCGAAAGAGGACCTCGTACGGGGACTAGCCACGCACAGTGCAATCCTCTCGAGTTGTTGATAAAAAATATGTATACAAAGCCCCTTCGGCCGGTTTAAGGTTTTACTTGACTTTTATAAAATCATAGGCCATCTCTCGACTACACAAATCTTTTTCATGAAAATCCATATCTGCCGGCAAAACCGTAAACCCGTAGACATAACAAATGTAACAAGCATGCAATTTAAATCATGTCTTTATAAAATCTCATAAAAACATTTGTGTGTCCCAAATATTTTCAAGATTATGTACACAATGAGAGTATGCGTATAATACTTTTGAATATAACCTTTAAACAGAACATATTCCTTGTTATAAAATAAGTTATGCTAATTTATTTTTTTTAAAAAATCATGATAATTATTTCTCAAAAGAAATTATTAAATACTTCCTTAGATATTTTAAGAATTACCAAATGACCCCAAAACTTTCTATTTTCTATAAGATAACTCCCAAAAATTTCGTTTTGGCCTTCCACGACTTACGTTAATTTTAACGTACTTAGACAGGATGTTACATTCTACCCTCCTTCGAAAAATTTCGTCCTCGAAATTTTTGGATTCATGTACCTAGAATCTTTGAATATTTCCTAAGTAGAAATTCTTCGGTTTCCCATGTTGCCTCTTCAATGTTGTGGTGTCTCCATAACACCTTGCACATCGGAATTCTCTTTCCGCGTAATTCCTTTACGCTTCGTTCCCACAATCCTACTAGGCTTCTCCTCATATGACAATTCAGTTTGCAATTCCAACGGTTCATCATTCAAAACATGCGCGGGAAATAGTCGATATTTCTTTAACCAGGAGACGTGGAACACGTCATAAATGCCCGCTAATTCTTCCGGTAACATCAATCTTTAGGCTACCTTACAAATCTTATCGCTTACTTCAAATTGTCTAATGTATCGTGGGCTTAACTTCCCTTTTCTTGCATGTCTAGGGTTCCCACGGTGTGGTGTGAGTTTTAAAAAAGCTCAATATCCCGCTTCAAATTCCAAGTCTCGCTGTCGATTGTTGGCATAGCTCTTTTGTCGACTTTTAGCTGCTTGGAGTCATTCTTGAATTACCATTTACCCATTTCTGTGCCTCTTCTAACTCTGGCATCCAACTCTTCTGCTTCCAAAGGGAATGAATTCCAATGTCATCCCAATACAAAGGTGTTCTATACTTCTTCCCATATAAGGCTTCAAACAGCGCCATTCCAAATGAGGAATTAGAATTGTTGTTATAAGCAAACTTCGCCCAAACTGGTTATCAATCTATTTGATTCCAAACTCTAAAGCTCATGCCCACAACATATCTTCCAAAATTTGGATTGTTCTTTCTGATTGTCCATCAGTTTGGGGGTGTGCAGCGGTGCCATAGCGTAGGTTAGTCTGCAATACTGCCTCGAACATAGGCCAAAATCTCGAAGTAAATCTCGGATCTCGGTCTGATACAATGTCCACAGGTACTCCGTGAAATCTTACAATCTCCTCCACATAGCTAGGTTAGCTTTTCCAATGAGTACGTTATGTTGATAGCAATAAAGTGTGCCATTTTCGTCAAACAATCAACTATGATCCAAATGGCGTCTTCATAACCTGTTATCCGCGGCAACCCAGTGAAAAAGTCCATCGTAACATAATCCCATTTCCATTTGGGGATTGGTAATGGCTGTAAGAGTCCTGTAGACTTCTTGTGTTCTGCTTTCACCGTTTGGCAAGTAAGACAAGCGGCTACATATTCTGCCACATCTCTCTTCATTCCATTTCACCAAAACTTCCTCTTGAAATCCTAATACATCTTGTTCTCTCCAGGGTGTATGGAATATTTGCTTTTATGTGCTTCCTCCAATACCTTTCGTTTAATCTCCGCCTCATTCATTACATATAGCCGATTTTTGAAAGGCAAACTTCCATCAGTATCCAAGACTTGAAAGTCATCTAATTTCTTTGTCTCAACTTGAGCTTTAAACCTTTGGAATTTCTCATTACTCTTTTGCGCTTCCTTGATCTCTTGTTGCGAGATTGAATTTAGGGTGACGCTTGCTAACTTGACCCTCCTACTCAAGCATTAGCTACCACGTTTTCTCGGGATGATAGTTAATTGGGCATCGGTATTCTTCAAGCAGTTCCATCCATCTTCGTTGCCTTATATTTTAGGTCCTTTTGGGAGAACAAATACTTTATACTCTTGTGATCGGTAAAGATCTTGTATTCAGCCCCATAGAAGTAATGTCGACACTTATTAAGTGCAAATACTATGGCTGCTAGCTCCAAGTCATGCGTTGGGTAGTTTTTCTCGTGGTTCTTCAACTTCCGAGAGATATATGTAACCACCTTCCTATCTACATTAGTACCATTCCTAATCCTTATCTAGATGCATCGGTATATAAGGTAAACTCTTTTTGCAGATCGGCCAAAGTTAGCACTGGTATCGATATCAATCGATGCTTTAACTCCCGAAAACTTTTCTCACATTTCTCTGACCATTTGAACAGAACATCCATTCGAGTTAATTGTTACGGGTCTAATAAACTTAGCGAAATCTATAATAAATCGCCGATAATATTCGGCTAGCCTAAAAAAGCTCTGAACCTCTATAAAGGTTTTAGGTGGCGTCCAACGAGCTACAGCTTTCACCTTGGCTGGATCAATGATTACGCACTCACGTGTGACCACATGTCCCAAAAAATTTACCTTCTCTATTAAAAATTCACATTTACTGAACTTGGTGTATAGCTTGTGTTCTCGTAGGGTTTGCCGCTCACTTCGATTTGGTGTTGCTCATATGTCACAGCATCTGGTGAGTAAACCAGGATATCATCGATGAAAATCACCACGAATTTGTCCAAGTATGGTGAAAAATTCTCTGCATCAAATCCATGAATGTCGCTGGTGTATCGGTCAAACCAAAAGGCATCACTACAAATTCATAGTGTCTATACCGAGTGTTAAAAGTAGTTATTAGGATATGCTTGTCTTTTATCCGCACTTGGTAATACCCATGTCTTAAATCCAACTTCGAATAACAACCTGCTCCTCAAAGTTGATCAAACAATTCATCGATCAAGGGAAAAGGGTATTTGTTCTTTATAGTGACACTGTTCAACCCTCGGTAGTTGATGCACATTCTAATGGTTCCATCTTTGTTTTTGACAAACAATACTAGTGCATCCCATGGTGATGTGCTCGGATGAATGTAGCTTTGTCATAACAACTCTTGTAGTTGATCCTTTAACTCCTTCAGCTCCTACTGAGCCATTCAATATGGCATTTGGGATATTGGTGCGGCACCAGGTACTAGTTCTATGCCGAAGTTTACTTCCCATTCGAGTGGTAGAGTTGTTAATTTTGCAGGAAAAACATCTGAGAATTCCTTCACCACGGGGATGGTTTCCATTTTTACTTCTTCTCCCGTTTTGTTGAGCAACTATGCCAAATACCCTTAGCATCCCATCTTGATCAATTTCCTTGCTTTAATTTCGGAGATCAAATAGTTTTCCTTCTTGGTTTTATTTCCTTGAAATTCTACAGTAGGCATATCTGCTCGGGTAAACTTAACCATTTTCTTTCAGCAGTCTACCTAGGCATAATACCTAGATAACTAATCCATTCCTAATATCGTATCATATCTCTCAAAGTATAAGGTGATCAAATATCCAAGTAATATTGTGCTCCCTATGTAAATCTCACAATCGGGGTACTTCGCCTCAGTGACCCAACTCAATCCCATAGGTGTGCAAACAACCAATTGGTAGGGAATGCTAACAGAGATTTTAGGGATATATTTTATGAAATGCATGTTCACAAAAAATGTGTCGCTCCTGAATCAATTAATACTTTAGCAGGGTGAGAGAAGATACGGATATTACCTTAAACTACTTTTGTTTCACCGTCCAAGGATTGCCCATCAAGGGTATAGACTTTAGCTTTAACTTGCGGTTTGTGGTTTCGTGCTACTGGTGCCCCCACGGCATTCGGTGGTCATCCTACTCCTCTAGGTATTCCTGAGATTGGGCTGCCCTCCAGGGCATCATCTCGCAAAGTGTCCAGCCTTTCCACACTGAAAACATGTTCCTGCATTTTGATAGCATGCTTCCACCGTGTGTCCCCCACGTCCACGGTAAGTACAAGTCGGATGAGGATTTCTTGTCATAGGGTTCTGGCGATTCCCATTTCCTGTTCAGTTATTGTTTCATGATTTCTTTGAATATCCGGGCATCCAACATCCCTGTCCATGTTGTTTTTGGGATTATGATGGAGCATCTGTCACCACCACTCGTTGTTTTTCCATTTGATAAGCTATTTGGGTTCTTATGGCAGCTTCAACTGTAGCAGTGAAACTCATTGGTGGTAAAGGGGCTAGTGCACGTTGCAGTTCTACTCGTAACCCCTTCACAAACTAGCGTGTCTTATACTCTTCTGTGTCTATGTGGCGCAGATTAGCTAGACGATTAAACTTTGCAATATGTTGTGCCACTGTCATCCCTTCCTATTTTAGCTGCTGGAACTCGTCTTCACGACGTTCTGTTATCCAACGGGGCATGTAATCTGGCATAAATCTCTCCTGAAAATCATCCTATGTCCACAGTTGGTTTCTTAATACTCGGGCTTCAGAAATCCTTAGCCACTAGTCTTTTGGTGTTCTCCTAAGCCGAAAAGCGGCAAAGATTACCTTCTTGGTGTCATCATACCGTAGAGTATTATAAATATCATTCAACTATTCTATAAATAATTCTGCCTTGGCTTCCTGTTCAACTTCGCTAGAGAATTCTGGGAGCAAAAATCATAAGAATCGTCCCAGAGCCTCATTATTACCGGTGTTCTATGTTCGTTTTTCTCCTCTTCGATCCGCCAAAGTAGCTTCCAACAACTCAGTCATTTTTGTCATGAAATTTCCAATTATTTCATGGTTGGTTCCAAATGGTGACTTACTTCTCTTGCAGTATCTGTCGGTCCGTGATGTGAATTTTCTGACATAGCTTCGTTTCCGTGACTTGGGGAGTATGGTCCTGACATCTTCCTAAGCCAAGGATAAGTTCGAATCTAATAAAAAATTTAGGAGTGCTAACCTTTAGTTTCCAGATATAGCTTACACGTAACAAAAGAGATATCAAAACTTAAAACAAAATATAATCATATAGAAAACACATGTTATTAAGCATACCCACTCAGAAGATATTATTTAATACAAGGAAGATCTAATGCAAATAAAACTACAAAGTCACACCACACGCAGAAAACATCTATCTTATTTTAATATCTACTATCCCAACATCGAGATCGTAAAACATCCCGCCAAGATTTTAACCCTGCCAGGTAAACAGCTACTAAAGCCTCTTTGGTGAGTCTCGGCCTTCGCTGAGGTCTTATTTGCCAATCTATTTGTCATTCGTAACCAACGCTGTCGAGGCATACCATGTTGTTGTGCTTCAAGGGTCCCTCTAATCTGTGCTACCTTAGCTGGCAACCTTTTTTCCCTCGTAGTCACTAACTTTCTGGCCTGATAGGACGAGTGAAAACGTTTACTCGTCCTGGGTAAATCTGCTTCCAGAGCTGCAATCTGGTTCTCCATAGCCTGAAGTCTCTGCTATAAACTAAGGTAGGGTACAAGAAAACATGACCCTGCAACCTCAGCTAAGGGTGAAGAAATAGGCAGACTGGAGGTCAAACCCCTGTACAAACCAGTGAGTGATGTCGGGATACCAGAGGTAGGCTCTACTGAAGGTTCCTCGGACGTCTCAACTCTTAGTACATTCTTTATCCACTAGCGGTATCTATTACAGACCCTTTGGTAGGCTCACTAGAATCCTCCTCTATATCCATCTCGATGCTGGTTGGTCCATCTATAGTCTAAGAATCCGAATCATGAATATCTACTACTGCCACAGAAGGTCATTCCGGATCGATCCCCCTAAGGGAACAAGAGGAAGAAGGTGGAGAGCCAGCTGATCCTCTAATTATCGTGCTGTCCTGGTAAATCCATTTATGACCAGGTCATGACATCTTCTACCTACAAATAAAAGCTTAACGTCAAAATTCTAAATAGAACACTACCAAATCTCCAGGTCATAGGGTCCAAGTGGTCAGCTTTAAAGCTCATCCAGGATCTAGAGAACTTAGTGTCGAATCTAGAGCTCGGATACCACCTGTGATAACTCGTACCCCTCCTCTAGGTCAGCTGCGGCTGGGTTACCTGCGTGCCTCTCGGCAGTGGATTTACAGAAGCATAAAGCTAGAATACAAACGGAGGAACTAGAACACGTCCCTCTAAACTAAACAGTGGAAGAAGAGAGTAAAACATAAACATAACATATAATAAACAACTTCTCAAAATATATACATAGGTTTAAGGCCGTGAGGGCCAAAATCTTCATAGATCAAAATCTCATGGCTAGAGGTGAAAGATCTCAAAATTAAAAAATCCAGTGGTCCCACATTGGCTCAACTAGTCAGATCTGGTTACCGAGTCATCTGTAAAAGGAGAAAAACAATTTGAAAGACTTGAGCGAAAGGCGCTCAGTGAGTTCACGTGTTTGTGTGCTTTCGTCAGTATTCTCTATGGGTAACTAATCTTTAGTAAATGGTTTATCATGCAAGAAAAAAATGCTTTCATAAAATCTCTTGTATGCAAGTTATAAACTTTTTGAAGGTGTTAGGGCACAGCCGAAAAGTCTGAGCAAATCAAGATACATCGGCGCTGCCGCGACACCCGAGCTTTCAAAACCATGCACGTACCATAATGGGCTCAAAAGACAGAGTTTGGAACCTTAAACGGGGTCATCGGATACCCGTAGTCAATACCAGCCGGAAACCCAAAGCACTGGATGAACGTTCAATTTTATAAACCACCACACACACTATTTACACACAAAACACGTAACGAGCCCTAGGGTACCTACCAAGCCACTCGATGCTACCCTAGCCAATAAGCCCCTCCTGTCTCAACCTGTTAGAAAATAGTCCACTGCAGAGCATGATACGAAGTCAAACATAATACCGTCTTTGGCCTAACCCTTCCACGGTACTACGTCCCCTGTCTATTGGATCTAGATCAAGAGTACACTTACCAAGCATGTTGGTCGGAAGAGGCCCTCGTACAGGGGACTAGCCACGCACAGTGCAATCCTCTCACCTCTCGACATGTTGATGAAAAATATGTATAAAAAGCCCCTTTAGTCGGAGAAGGGTTTTACTTGATTTTTATAAAATCATAGGCCATATCTCGTCTATACAAATCTTTTTCTTGAAACTCCCTATCCACCATCAAAACTATAAACCCGTAGACAAGACAAAAGTAACAGGCATGCAATTCAAATCATGTCTTTATAAAATCTCATTAAAACATTTATGTTTCCCAGATATTTTCAACATCATGTACACAATGAGAGTATGCATATATGACCTTTGAATGTAACATTTACACAGAACATATTCCCGGTTATAAAATAAGTTATGCTAATTTGTTTTTCAAAAAAAATTCATGATAAATATTTCTCAAAATGAATTATTAAATACTTCCTTAGATTTTCTAAGTATTTCCAAACGACCCCAAAACTTTCTATTATTTGAAAGATAACTCGAAAAACTTTCGTTTTGACCTTCTGCGACTTACGTTAATTTTGAGATACTTAGACGGGATGTTACATTTATGATCAAGGATTAGACAATAAACATAGGAATAAAAGGCAAGCCACAAACAAAAGAGACAAAGTATTTACAGTGGTTCACTCTCTCAAAACAGCTACATCCACTACCTTGAGACTCAACTCAAGGATTTCACAAATCCACTAATCACAAGTTATTACACAATATCACAATGAGGATCCCCCTTCAAAGGTTTTGCACTCAAACCTTAAAGTTTAAAAAACAAAATAATATAAAAATTATCAAAGGATCCCCCAAAGGGGTTTTCACAAAACCTTTGATCATAAGTAAATATAAAAGAGTAGGGATGGAACAATGTTACCAAAGAAGTTTGAAAAGAGAGAGATGCAACTTGATTTATTGCTTCTAGAAGCTCCCTTTTCTCCTTCTTTGAAAGATGATCAATTATGAAGCTCTAAGGAGATTTTTCTTTTTGTTTTTTTAGGATAAAGAAGATTAAAAATGTGTACTTTAATGCTCTTCAAAACGTTTTTAAATTTTCTTCAACTGCTTGGAATTTATGGCTGATCATAAAATCATTTTATATGTGAAGGTAAAAACTAGCCGTTACTGTCAGCCAACGGTCATTTTTTTTACAATAAAGTGAAAACCAGACGACTGATTCTCAAAATAGGACGTCTGATTTTCTTATGAACAGAAAATCGGATGGCCTTTTTCAAAACAGGAAGACCGATTTTTAATTTCCTTGAAAAAATCGGATGACCGATTTTAAAATAGGACGACCGATTTTTAATACACATGAAAAATCGGATGACAGATTTTAAAATCGGATGACTCTTTTTTCATTTTGAAAATCCAAAAATCGGATGTCCGATTTTCTTAGTAGCAGAAAATCGAATGACCGGTTTTAGACTTATGATAGAAAATTGGATGACCAGTTTTCCTGTAAAATATTTATTTTCCTTCACATTTTAAAAAATGTATTCTTGATACTCTTTAAAAAGGAAATACAATTAAAACATCAAAACTTTATCAAGAACACTTATTTTTTTTAAGGATAGTTTGTCAAAAATATTTCTTCTAAGGAGCTAACATAATTGATCAGAATCAAATAAAAAAGTTAGGGAATTTTACATAAATACCTTATAAGATACCTCTAACTATTATTCTTGTCTTCAAGGTTTTCAACTTGATCACTTCATCTTCATAAACACTTGTAGTCTTGAGTGATCTTTTGCTTCTTTGTAGATTACCCTTGAGACTTCTCTTGTGCATCTTTTATTCTTCTATATAAAAGTTATTTGTAATTATCACAAAGCACAAGTTAATCATAATCAAAACATTACAAATATGCGCTTAGGGCTTACAATAATCAAAAAATAAAATGCTTAAAGTGTAATAACATAAGTATAAACATAACTTATTAATCATATAAGTATAATAACAATACAATATTTTAGGTGTCGGAATGATCATCTGAATCATCATCGTCATATTCCTTGATTTCTTCATTTGAAACCCATTCTATCTCAGTTTTATCATTTTATAATTCCTCTAAATATGTCTCGGCATTGATATCAACCTCTTCCAATAAACGAGACTCATAGACGAGAAGTCCTACATCTTGAATAATTACATCTATTGTCGAAGCCTCGTCAATGCTATATTCTCTTGGAATGCATCATCTTGGACTAGAACATCTATTACTCGGGGTCGAGATTTCATTACACTAATTTAGTCGATCCTTGATCTTTTGGAGCCAAGATATGGGAGAAATGACACTTGCGTTGCTTGATGGGCTAAAACAAAAGGATCGTGTCTTCTATGTCTCCGATCTTTTTGCAACTCTACAGTTTCACACTGAGGATGAATCCTCATTCCTCGATCTGAAGAATAAAAAAAAACAAATAGCATAATCATTTGAATTGGTGTAACTAGCAGCTCTACCTCAATTATTTCTTTTAAAAACCATATAATTTGGTTTCACACACACATACACACACACTATCATTACAAGTTTTCCCCTCCTTACCTCTATCTCTTATGTGAAACCAAAATCCATTCAGAATGTAACCGGTGTACATTTTAACTTTTTTAAAAGGACTGTAAGATAGATTTTTCAGAAGTTGCACCACCAAAAAATTGTGATTTGGTGACGGAAATTACTGACTGATGGAAATTGATTGGTAACTTAAGCTAGTTACCGACCGGTTAGCGATGGAGTGGTATACGATCGATAAATAGAAATAGTAACTGACAGAACATGACGAAATCGGTCGTTAAGTCCAATAAAAAAATTACCGACCAATTTTCAGTTAGTAATCGGTCGTTAACTCATATTAATATTCCCCAAAAATGGCTGCCCCCATCCTTCCCTCCTCATCCTTCAGACCCTTTCCCTCATCCTTCAAAACCTTCATTTTTCCTCCCCCTCCCCCTTGCAACTTGTCACCATTCACGGCCAGTCCCCACCATTGCCGACGGAAAATTCACAGGTATTTCTCCTCTCTCTCTCTCTCTCTCTCTCTCTCTCTCTCTCTCTCTCTCTCTCTCTCTATTTTCGGAGACAACTCTCTTGTACTTCAATTTTTTTATTTCGAAACATTTTTGTTCTCTAGCAAACCTCTTTATCCGCTGCATTTAGCATTTGTTCTCTGTTGTTCTTGTCGTTTTAGCATCTGTCATGTATTCTTTTTTTAATTTCAGTTTCTTTTTTAATTTCTTATTTCTTCATGTATTCTTTTTAATGTTTAGTTTTCAATTTGGTTTAGTTTGATTCCTTAAACTCTTATAATAAGATTTTACATCAATATCATACCAACTCTTATTAGTTGATATCTAGTTTATAATTACATCTATAATAATAATAATAATCACTATGATGATGGTTTTCTAGAAACAAAGTTCCGTCTTTAGATTTTGATGATTGAGTGATGTTAAATAACTAGATATTTATTCATTTTTAATAGCTATATGGTGTAAAAAGTAATTTTCTGGAAAGTATACTTATACCTATGGAGGGGCGAGTTTTTTTTTTTTTTTTTTCTAATTTTGCTCCATCATAATGGCTAAATGTTTAGCCACATGATGATTTTTGTAATTGAATTTAGTGTATATTCCACACATTCCTCAAGCCCACAGCAATATCTATATGTTATAAAGACTTGAATGAACACGTCAAATAATAGAATAGAGATTGCACTCCCTTTATAGTAGAGTTATTAATAAATCATATAAAATAAAATATAAATCATAAGCTCTAATAAATAAATTCTAAGAAAAAATAATTATTATTAAAGGAAGTATATTAGAGTGTGTGGTAGAAGATGTATTAGGTGATCTTGGGTGACAATTTTGTTCCATAACATCATCAGAAATAAATACTAAACAAACTAGGAAACCTTTTAAGCTAGATATCTAAAGAAATAAGGAGACCAAATACAATCAGCATCAAATGATACACATAAAGATTACATGTATAGTCCGTAACGCCCCACTCGATAGGCATCTCGGGCGACCTCGAGAGGGCGTTTGTCGTGAACATAGAAGTCGGGGTTTAACGTAGTCAAATCTATATGGTGCATCCTTTTTAGCAATTTAAAATACTCGTTAGTCTCAAATAGGGTGAAAGTGGTATTTTCTTTTTATGAAAGGACTTTATCTTTTTATTATTATTTTATTTTTATTAGATTATTATGGTTTGTAAAAAGAAAAAAAACTACGACTTGTCTAGAGGAGTGTGCCAATTGGCACTTTGCATGGCCCTTAAAGGATGGTATATATATGTAATAAAAAAGAGAATGGTTGATGCAGTTTTTTTTCCTTCCTTCTCCACCTCTGCTCTCGATTTCCATCAGGTGAGGTTTCCTTTTCTTTTTTTTATTTTTTTCTTTCTTTTCTTGATTTTTCCCTTCTGCCGTTTTCTTCTCCCTCTCCCCCCCCACCCCCTCTCCCCACCCCCTTCCCCTTTGCTGTTTTGATCATTTTTGTCTTGCTCTCTCTTTTTCCTTTTTTTTTAGTTATTTTAATAATTGTATAATTTTGGTATGGTGTAGTATTATGAAGGCTTTAATGTTTACTAGTTAGTACATATATATGTTGTTACAAGTTTTATTTTTTTAAGCTAAGAGTTAGAATTAGCCTTTGCTTATTTATTTGGGTTAGTTATGTTTTAATTTATTTATAGTCTTGAGATGAGGTATTTAGGGTATAATTTTGTTAAGGTTTAGTTGATTTTTGTTTTGGATTTTCTCATTTAATTTTTTATAAATTTATTTATTTAATTTCCTTGGCATGATTGTCTTATCTAAAATGATTTTAGTATACCTAATTGTCGGTAAATGATTTTAGTGTATTTCTTATATATATATTTAGTATACATAATCGTTTATATTTTCATATATATATATATTTAGTATATATATTTACATGTATAGTTTTAATATATATTTAGTAATATATATTTTTACATGTATATTTTTAGCATACATATTTACAGGTATATATTTTAATTGCTTATATATATTTTAGTATGTATGGGGATTTTATAAATAATTTTAGTATATAAAGTCTTGTACTATGTAACTTGTTATATATTTTTATATATAACTTTTATAAATAATTTTAGTATTCATGTTTTTATACGTATTTTTAGTATAAATTATTTTTACAATGATTTTAACATTTATGGTTTTATTTATATATATAATTCTAGTATACTTAATTTTTGTAACTGATCTTAGTATGAAATAGTTTTTGTATATGGTGATAGCATATATATCATTTTAGTATCATGGTGGGTTTGTGATATTTTTAGTATAGATGAGTTAAGAAGTTTAGACTCTTAGGATTAGTATATGTATAGAAATATCTTTGGTTCATAGGGAGATATGTTTCTTTTATTTGTTTTCAGTAACAAATAGAAATATTGGGATTTATGATTAAGTGTTTTATTGGTATCCTTCTTGTAGGATTAGAGCACCAAATCCGCATCCAGGTGAGTCCACAAACTCTGTTTTTTAATATTATTTTCAAATATTACGGGCCTTGTAAAATGTGTTTTCTAAATCTGTTACAAATATTTATTACATTTAACATGACATAGTTTAGCATGTTTTTCAGAGATGTTCTCTACAATGTGTTACATGTTTTTTAGGGAATGCATAGGAGCCGTGCTCCATATAGGTGTGGCCTTTTCAAAACGATTCATAGTTGCTGTGAAGCAAGATTTGGTTATACACAGGTTTTTCTGAGAATACTTATATGTTGGAAAATGTTCTAGTCTTGATTTTGACATGTATGAGTATAACTCTGGCTTAATTGTGTGAAATTTGTATAAGCATTTGGTACTGGCAGATGGGGATTTTTGCTAAAAATATTTAAATACCTGATTCTGTCCTGAGGGCCGGGCAAACAGCTTTTCTGTTTATAAACACACATGAAAACCCCATTACGATCAGGGTTACAGTTCTGGTTATGATCATGTGTTCAGAAGCGTCAAAGGATTGCACTTTACGTGGCTAGTCCCCTATACGAGGGCCTCTTCCGATGGCGTGGACGTTTTAGACTCGAGAGAGTGGATCCACTTGAAGAGGGGCATAGACTACGGAGGGTGTGGCCCAATAGGTCTATGTGGACACCGTATTCATGCTCTATGGTGGGACGGCCACCTTTCGTAGAGCCAGGATGGGCTCGAAATCGAGGTTGGTCCTAGTGCAGACCTGGTAGGTGCCCCAAGAGTCTGTAGCCTATTTTGACCAGTGATATGGGAGTGCGGTTGCTTGGTGATCAAGCGCTTGTATGGTATTTGGGTGGTTTTGACTACGAGATGCCAGAACTTGATTCTGATGACCCCGTTTTGGGATCCAGACTTTGTCCATGGAGCCCAATTGTGGCATTCCATGTTTATTTGAATTCGGGTGTAGAAACTGCGTGATGTGTCTTGATTCGCTCAGACTTCTCAGCTGCGCTCGAAACCCTCATATCGGTTCAAGATTCAATATTGTTAAAATAATAAAGGAAAGTGTTTTCCTATAGCTTGCATGAACTGTTTTCGTGAAACTGCCTCATCATTATTTCAAAGAAATCACTAAGGTGCACACACACGTGGACTCACTGAGCGTTCATGCTCATGTTTTTCCATATCATGTTTTCTCTCAGATTAACTCGGGATAGACAGAGGTACGGTAAGCCACAGAAGTTTAAGCATGGAGTTTTGGACTAAATTTTCCTTGGAAGGACATGTATTATATTTAGTTTTTCTTAGTCCTGAGCCAGTTGTAAAGTTCTTCTTTTATTTTGGCATAAGGATTCAATAATGTAAGATACTTTTAGTTTTAAATTAAAGTGATTTCATGAAGTTTTTCTTAAACCTTGTATTTGAGCGCGCTAGTAGTATCCAGTTTACCGAACTTTTCCACTTTGTACCTTGTGTATATACCTATAAGTGTTATTCTAGGAATGTGTTTGTATTTCAGGATTTATAGTTTAGTACCGAGAGACACGCAGATACCCTACTCAGCCACAGTTGACCTAGTGGGAAGGTTGGGTATATCACATGGTCAAATTAGAAAACTTCCACATGTCCATTTACACACGGTGCGTAGGCCTGACATGGATTATATATTTACCTTCATATTTGAAAACTCATTTATGTTTGCAACGGGAGAAGAAGGGCGAGGCCTTCACATTGAGACCGGCTTGCCCATTCCGACTAACAAGCAGTTGATGTTCGAGGCTGCAGGTAGCAGCAACAAGGGCCATGTCTATGGTTTCGACTCACAGTCTATAGTCATTACCAAGGAGCGCTGAGAAGGCAGCAGCAGCTCGTCATCGATTCCTTCGGTATCTTCCACATCAGCCCATGAGGCCTGTATCGAGAGGGAGAGAAGATTGTGGGGATACATGCAGCAGGCACAGGATAAATCTGTCGGCTTCATAAAATCATTCACATCTCAGTATGGAGTGCAGCTAGATTCGGTACCCACTCTCTTCCCTCCTTTCCCACCGCCGGATGATGATGCCACATCTCAGCCACTGACTGGTCGTCCCTCCTCTAGCCCACCTCCACCTCCATCTACCTAGACTTTATGATATATTTGTTACGTATTTTTTATATATTTGACATTTAATATCATATTATGTGTTTTATACTTTTTTATATATTTGTATTTGATATATATATATGTACTCTAGACATTTATAGTTGATTGTATTATAGATGTTTTTGTTGATTTTATATTGTTTGCGACTGTTGTTGATTTTTAATTTTAGGTGGATATTTATAATTATGAACAAAATATTTTAAAAAAAATAAAAAGTTAACGATCGGCACTGGCCGATATTCGGTCGACAAATAATTATTTTTTATAAAAATTAAATTAAGTAAAGTTACAGATTGAATTTCTCGGTCAATAACTATGAAAAATCGGTCAGTAACTTAATATTTAATTTAATTTTTTTAATTAGGAAAAATAAAGTTACTAACCGAATTTTCAATTGGTAACTTCGAAATTCAGTCAGCAAAAGTTACCGATCGAAGTTTTATTTCGTCACAGCCAGTCACCGACTAAAATACTGTGACTGACCATTTCGGTCGGTAATCGCTCTGTAAGTGTCTTTTAGCAACCGATTACCGATCGAAACATCAGTCGGCAATTCGTTGAAATGCTTGTAGTGTTGACTATAATGTTTTATGGGATTGTGCATCTATATAAACGGAAAGAGCATTTGTTAATTAAATCAGTTAATAAGATTACTTAAATTTGAATGCATTCAAATTGATTAACTTACTTCAATTATAAACCATTCTTCAAATCCCTCACTTATTTTCTTTTGAATTTCATCATCTGTTATATTCGAATTGATATTTCTTATTTTCGATTCGTATTTCTTGCATTCTATAAATTTAAATCAAATCTTACAAGTTATATATGTATATTAATATGTATTAAGTTTACAACGTTGATTAACTTACCAAAGGTAAGGTTCTACTTCCTCGCAATTTAGGAAGATATAATTCTTCGCTACTTTAAATTCCCGATCATCAACATTCTTGTTTTCATTTCACCGAATTTTATCCTTCTTGATTGCATATTGATAGAACCTCAACCTTATGTAGCGGATTCCTGACATCATCATTTCGTCTTACTCTTTTGTGGAGGATAGGTACACTTTCTTCAAAGTAATAGCTGAAGAATATTGTGGTCTCCTCGATTAAGTAAGCATTGCATATTGATCCCTCGACTCTTGCCTTACTTTTTATTGTCTTCTTTATATACTGCAAGTACCTAATATATTGCAAGTATAAATAAATTAGTTATATAATTTAATTAAGATGACGTTGAATTTAAGTAAAGTTACATTTTTTACCTCTCGAATAAGTACATCAACCTATATTGGACGGGACTACATACATTTGCCTCATACGGCAAATGAATCATCAAATGCATCATGACATCGAAAACTCTCGGAGGGAATTTGTGTTCTAACTTGCATATCACAATGGGAATGCTATCCTCCAATTCACGAATATGAGACTAACTTATCTTCGGAACATATAAGTCTCGGTAGAAAAGACTCAACTCGGCCAAATAACTCCACACCTTCGCTGAAAGGAGCTATCTAAAGGCGATGGGCATCAGTCGTTCAATAAACATGTGACAATCATGGCTTTACATGACGATCAACTTCATTTCTTTATAATTAATACATCTGGCTAAGTTAGATGCATATCCATCTGGAAATTGCAGTTCTATAACCCAAATCTAGAACCATTTTCTTTTGTTCCTTAGACAAGCTATAATTTGCCATTGGTTTCCAGCATTTACCCCCAGGCTCTCTTTCATCAACAAGTCCAGTCTACTGCAATACAAACGTAGGTCTTCTTTAGCCTTAATATTATCTTTTGACTTCCCTTTCACATCCAAAACAGTATTGAACACATTATCAAACACATTCTTCTCATTGTGCATTACATCAATATTATGACAAATTAAAAAGATACGCCAATAAGGAAGATCCCAAAATATAATCCTCCTTATCCAATTGTGATCCTTCTCCCTACCATCTTCCTTGCCCAATTCTTTTCCTGTTTCAATGATCTTTGAAAAGTCCGGGACCCTTTCTCATATTCGTTCTCTCGAAAGTCTTGATGGTGGCGACAAGCGGTCTTCATCTCTACCCCTTTTAAAAGTCTCGAATCTCGTCTAAATTTATGACCTGGTGGCAAGAAACATCGATGACAATCGAACCAAGATTATTTTCCACCATTTTGCGAACGAAAGGACCATGTCTGTTCCATATAATATGGACAAGCCAACGCCCTCGCTGTACTCCATCCGTTCAATATACTGTATGCTGAGAAGTCACTAACCGTCCAAAGAAGTGCAATCCACATTTGAAATGTTGTTTTTTCGATATGTCATAAGTAAGGGTCCTAATATCCCACAACTCATTTAGTTCTTCTATCCACTGTCGCAAATAAATATCCAAGTTGGTTTTAGGATTTCTCAGACCCGGGATGAGAACCATCAAAAAGGTTACCTTCTTTCTCATACACATCCAAGGCGGCGAGTTTTATGGGGTTACCATTACTAGCCATGAAGAGTATGTTTTTCCTGCCATTCCAAAAAGTGAAAACCTATCAGTACACAAGTCAAGTCTCACATTCTTTGTTTCTGCCAAAAAATCAGAGGAATGCTTCCAAGCTTCGCCATCCCTAGGATGACTCATCCCATCCGGCTCCTGTGAGCTCTCAGAATGACATCTCATGTGTTCGGCAGTTCTTTTCGAGGCATACAATCTTTGCAATCTAGGAATTAACAGAAAGTAAAACATTGTCTTCACATGTCTTTTCGGCACAAGTTTCATCTTCTTCCTACTTATCTTGTACCGGTGACTCCCACAAAATTTATATTCCATTCTATCAGAGTCCTTCCAACAAAAGCATACAACCATTGACACATATATTAATTCTTTGCACGGGCAATCCCAAGCTTGATATCAATTTCTACATCGCGTAGCAATCTTAGACCATTTGATTGTCTTGCAGAAAATGCTTCTTTATGTATGCACAAACATCATCATACAACTTTATTGGTTCTCAAAGTTAATACACAATTACTCTACAATCGCAGATAGAACCGAATGTCTATCGTCACCATCAACCAACATTGTCTCCACCGCTCTCCACCGCTTTTAACATGTCAAAAAACTATTTTGCCTCAAGATTAGGCGGCTCTTCATGATTCATTTCTTCCTGAGGGAAAATGTTCGGACCGACTGTATCAAATATCATCTCACGATATGAGTTGCTTTCACTCAACATTAACTGTGAACTTTCTACTCCGATATTTGACTTTGTTGTAGTAGCAAATTCTGCATGAAGAGGCTCCTCATTATGTGGCCACATTTTTTCACCACAAGATGTCCAATTATGATATAAAAGTACAAAATCCCAATTCAAAGGATGTTCCCTTACAGCTTTAGAAGGTATGAACTTCTTATTTTTACACTTTAAACACGAACACCTCATATCGTTTTCACGTCTGTTGTTCGTTTCAAGACAACGATGAACAAAATAAGCTACCTCATTAATAAATTCACTTGTAAGACCTTTAACCCCGAACCTTGTTTCTCTATACATCCAACTATGATATGGTATATTCTCTATAGCTTCTGATTAAGATCAATAAGATAAGGAATATTGTTAGTTGTTATTCTAAGTTACGATTATAATCTTAAAACTTTAGATGTACCACAAAATCTTATAATCTCTAGAAACAATGATTTAAACGTTCATTTTAGAAATACATGAGAAGGAAAGTTAACAAAAGTCTTTTGAAAAGTTGAAGGAATTTCTCAAGTTTATCATCATCAAAATAGTTTCATTGTTTTATGGTAACTCATTACATAAAACTCTTAGTTTTTTATAAGTTTAGAAAAATTTCGGCAGAGTTTCCCCTGTATTATGCACATTTTCCAGACACACATGCCATACAAATAGGCAATGAACATATACCAAATACAATATGAAAAGTTAGGGCTCTCCCATAAAGCTTTAAAGAGTCAGGGCAGGGTTCCCCCGTAAAATAAAGTTTAACTAATTAAACATATACCTCTAATGTGTGTCTGATGGAGAATATGTCATTGAAATTCTCACGAAAGAAACTATAAGAAAAAAAGTGAATAACTAAAAGAAAAAAAGTGAATAATATTTTTTTAGTATACTTAATCAGCCACAAATATAAAGGAACAGTATTGGAAGAAAAGCCCATTTGAGTGACAAAAACAAGACAAACAAAAAAAGAAGAAGGAGGAAAAGAAAGAAAAACCCAAGTTAGATAGCTTGTCATTGTTCTCAACGTATCAATGATTTTTTTTTTTTTTTTGCTAAATACAACTTATCAATGGTTGTAACATTATTTTCTATGATTTTGCGTTCTATATGATCCACGGTTCACTAAGTGCACACACTAACACACAGTGAATGAGAAGAGAGAAGGAAAGAAGAGGAGGGAGAAAGAGAGAGAGAGAGAGACAGAGAAAGAGAGAGAGAGAAAGAGAGGGAGAGAGAAAAGAATTCTTCTGTCATGTGCAACCAATAGAATGGCCAATTATTCTCTCTGAACTACTACTTCTACTTGTTGCCAAGAGCTAAGCTCAATTCACACAAGGGATAATGTGTTTACTCCTAACTTCATTTGGCTTCTTAAGTTCCAAATAGGAGAAAGGCCAAGCTAAAGCAAAATCATTTTGTTTTATATATGTTTTTCTTTCTTTCTTTGGAGAATCAAGCTATGTACCCAAGAAAGATTTTGTTGGTTATTGATGGATATCCATATGCTACATAAATTTTGTTACAAAACATGTCTTTTGTACATCAGAATAATCTTTTAAAACATATAGTAATCAATTTATGAAAATATATAACTCAAATATGGGCAAGAATTCAAATGCAGAGATTGACTTTGGGATTTCATTTACCATTATTTCATCACCTCTCAAGCAAAGCAAGATATGATCTGTTCCCATTTGAAATTTTAGATTGACTATGGAAGCAAGAACATGAAGATAAAGAGCCATACTTAAATGCAAAAGATTGGAAATTGTACACAAATAAACTTAAAATTTCCAAAAACTCATCAAATGCAGATGATGACTTTTGAACATAAACAAAAAGGACATGAACAGTGGCTTGGCTACATCAAAAATGGAAGAAAACAGCTCAAGATATGTATCATGGATGGACAAAATAGAAACAAACTTACAATAGCAGCGACAAAGCAGCGGCGGATTTCTGCAACTCAACCGGCAGCATGAGCTTCTAGCAGCACAAGAAGAAGAAGGAGAAGAAAAAGCTGAAAACATGGGAGAAAGAGATAAGAAGAACAAGATGAAAATAAAAAATAAAAAATAAAAAAAATTTGTTCAAATACGTTTCAAAACAAAGAGGAGAGAGAGAGAGAGAGACCCTTCAATGGGCGGCGGTGGCGTCGGTCGACGAAGGAGTCGTCAGTCATCGCACGGCCATTGATGATTGGTGGGAACAGGAAGATGAGGAAAGCATGGGTTTTTTTTTTAGAGTGAAATTGATTTAGGGGAGGAATGAGGAGTTTCTCTTGATTTGTAATTCTGGGAATTTGTTATTGACGGAAAATGTCGTCAGTAATTAATATATAAAAAATGCCAACGTCAAAGCGTCGGTAAAATTGACGATATCAAACTTTATTACCAACGAGAAAAAAGAGCTTTCATTAACACTGTCGGTATGAAATTTAAAATATTGACAAATCTATAAATCTATAAGTTCATTGCTAATGTTGACGAGCTATTCCGTCAGTATCTTTCATCGTCCTTACTCTAAATTTTTTGACAAAATTTAACTTTTGGTCCTTCATAATCAACTTTTTCAATCAGTGAATCGTTGTATATTCTCTGTCGGTAAAATAAACTTTTTTGTTTAAGTGATTGATATATATATATATATAAAGAAATTTTCTTTGTGGGGTCATGAGACTTCATGACCGCTCTTGTCTTTATAAAGCTTTGCCAACGCTTGAGAGAAGCAACAATGTCGTGAGGACAAAAAATACAAAACAAAGTAGTATTGAAAGGAATTTTTAGGGAAGATTGGTGGGAGAAGAAAGGTGAAAAATGGAGGAAGACTTATTTATCAAGAAGGGAGTGAGGAGTGGGGATCGTTGATTCTGTTTGATTTGGACTGCATTAATAATTTTGGTCAAGTCTTACGTTGCATTAATAATATTGATAATTTTGAGAGTAAGGCAAATATATAGTAACTAATGAATCCATATTCCATATACATAACGGTGGACGGCATTTCCCTTATTAGAAACATTCACAAAACTCAATCTTGAAGTAAGGTGAATTAACTAACTTTATAAAAAGTAAAAGGCTGGCAACACCATTTCTGCTTCTTCTAAGCTCAGCCTCATTTTACGTAGAAGCAACTGTCTTTTCCCTCCATCAGCATTTCCATCACCCCTTCTCCCTCTCCCCCAAACACACACAACCACCCCCCCCATCCTCAAGAATCTTTCTCTATAAATATGGTCACAAGTTCTAGCAATCTTCATCTCCCCACATTAAGATTCTGATCAGAAATATCCATTGGAAAATCTTCACAGGATCATTCAATCCATGGCCATGGCATCCTTAAAACACTCGAAAACTCCTCCATCCAGCAACAACCCAAGCATGGCTGAAAAAACATTCACAAGCCTAGGAAACCTCATTAGGCTACTCCCAACAGGAACCGTATTCTTATACCAATTTGCAAATCCACTTTTAACCAACGGTGGACATTGCACCATCACAAACAAAATCCTTTCCGGTTTACTAATCAGCTTTTGTGGACTTTCTTGTTTTTTCTCCACTTTTACAGATAGTTATACTGATAAAGACGGAAATACCCATTACGGATTCGCAACAATTAAGGGTTTTTGGCCTTGTTATTCAGATTCCATATCTGTCGACTTTTCAACGTACAAACTCCAGGTCGGAGATTTTGTACATGCATTTTTGAGTTTGATTGTATTTGGAGTAGTTTCATTATTGGATAGTGATACAGTAGAATGTTTTTATCCTTCTTTTGAATCAACTCAGAAGGTTCTTTTGATGACTTTGCCTCCTATTATTGGTTCTGTTGCTGGAGTGGTTTTCGTTATGTTTCCGAACAAACGACATGGTATCGGGTATCCTACTACCCAAGCTAATTCTTCAACAAATGAAGACTAGAGAAAAGCTTCAAATGTTTGTTTGTCGATCATCACTGTGAGAAATGTTTGTTTTCTGGCTGTAAACTCTCTCTAACCTCGAAATCAATTAAACCTCAACCCTATGGGCATAAATATTTGTGATTTATGAGGCTGTGTGTTTATCAATGTATATGTTAATCAGTGTCAAGAAAAATTGAAGACGAATTATTTTTTAATTATATTTGTATCTATAAAGTTTTTCCAAATTAAAATTAAATCTCTTTATATTATATGAATTACAAATACATCTTGTTTATTTATCACGTACTTCATGTTAGATTGATAACACGTGATTATTTTCACAATCTGTAAATAAGTGGAAAATAAAAGAGATTAAAAAACTTAGGACATATATAACTTTCTGTAAATAGTTCAGGAATTTTTATATTGTTCATCCCTTTCTAAAATATTTTGTGGATTGAATTTTTCCGGACTGAATAATTTTTTTTTTTTAAATGATGGACAGAACTATTATATGTTACAACCACAATATTAAAGAGTTGATGATATTTTAATCCTTTAATTAAACCAAAAAATTAAAAATAGTTGATGAATCCCATAAAAGAATAACTAGATGATGAATATTTTAAAGATTTCTTTTTTTCTGTTTTTGAGGGATTAACGATTTCTTCTTCATCCAATGAGTTCGTATCAACATAAGAAAATTTTTTTCCTTCTGTTTTTTTGGTAAAGAAAAAAATTATTGTTACTTGCTTATCTACGAGGGCAAAACCCCTCACTGCTGATGATTAATAGGGACATCTGCGTAATTAAGAAAAGATTTTCTTTTTCCTGAGTTAATGTCAACCTTTGGCTTTTTGCCTTATTTGGATTTTTTTTTAAATGCTATTAAAACGGTGAATTTGCACACGTTATGTGCGTTATCCTTAAAGCAGAAACCTCCACATTGATTAGCTAATATGGGCGATAACACACACAAAAAATACGTTATAGTTATGGATAACGCATGTGTTGTATGCGTTATCTACCACATTAGCCTTTTTCTTTTTTTTTTTCAAAACTTATAATTATTTCTTTTTTCAAAAAAAAAAAAAGACAAAGCATACTTTTTATTTACGTCATTTTGTGTATATTTTATGATAATAATTATAACATTTTTAAGTACAATATTTTATAAAAAAGTAAGTGGAAGTAACTTACAGTATTTTTTGTTTTTGTCACTTGTTGTAACACGACTTTTCATGCATTTTCAAAGTGTATACAATGTTGCCGCGACCATCAAGTCATATTGGAAATTTAATCATGTAAATACTAACTTGTGGATTATACTGTGTAATACTCTCTTGATTTTAATTCAATATGAAAAAACTTGTCAAAAACTCTTTTTGGAAATGAATGCACACAGTTCTGGGCCTCGTGACTGTGCTGGTTGAAGTAGGGTTTTTAGAGGTAAGCCCCTAGCTTTTTTCAAGACACTGTTAAGTGCTTCTGATATGTTGGTAGCCATCACACTGTGTTTGTGTCCACCATCATGCACGAGTGTCCACTTCTCTAAAGGTATCTTTAACTAAATAATTATAAGCTTCTGTATTTCTACTTTTAATTTCATTCATGGCCCATTCAAATTTTCATCATATAGCTTTGGTTTTGACCCGCCACATTAAACTTTTTAATTCACTGTTATTAAAGGTCTTGTTGAAATTTGCCCGAATGTGGCGCAGACAAAACCTATGCTCTGCAAATGGAGACTGCCACAAAACTTGATTTTACGCAACAGATAAAATCTCTTTGTAGCGATCTAATATTAAACAAAATGCTGATCCTTGACAACATTTTCTCCTAGAAGTTTGAGGAATTAATTCCAATTTTCGGACGACCCTTTATCAACAATTGCAAATACTAGGGGGATCAAATGGTTGTTCGCATCACATGTGCCTGCAATTAATAGTACGCCCTTATATGATCCCTTAAGATGAGTGTCATCCACAAAAATGACCAACCGACCGACAGTTTGAGAATCCAGTTATACAAGGCTCAAAACGCAAAAAATGAAATTTGAAAACATAGTCCTGCAGGGGAATGCTTGTTCTGTGATGGAACCATTTGTACACAGTTCTCGGGTTAGAATCTTTCATTGCTTGGAGATATTCGTGTAGAATTGAAAAAGTTGTCTCCCAGCCATTGAACACCTTTTCTACCGCAAACTTCTTAGCGTGTCATGCGCTCTAGTTCATACAACCCATCTAAAGTAATGGACTTCTTGGATCACATTTGAGACAGGGATCTCAGGATCATTAGCAAAAAAATGCGATGTTAGTTTTAAAATAAACTTTGAAGTCATATTTCGATGTGTGTTTTGACTAACTTGAACAAGGTATGCGTGTTCTTTGGTGAATCTGGTGATCTTCCAACGACCATGGGCTACTTTTTTTCTTGATTCGAATATACCATAGACAAAAATTGGCATCGCTTGTATGATAATATTTTGTTGTCCATTAATCTCTCTTACTTTTAACAACATTAAACTCTCGTATTGCTTAGGTTTTCACTGCAAAAATACTAGTGTTTTTGGGTTTTTTCATTTAGCAGCAATTTTGAACCCCGCATGGTTTAGCACCAGTTTGGTAAACCACCACCTGAAGTAATGCCCCGCTAGAAGTGATGCCTCTAAACAATAGCTGCACACATTTCCATTAAATGTGCCAGCAATTTTTTTCCTATTTTGTGACGATTTTAAACTTTCGTAATAATAATTTCTCTTTAAAAAAAATATAAGTATTTGCAACGGTTCCAACTAAAATATTGGTTTTTTTTAAAAATGTTTTTGCGCCAGTTCTTAACCTCCGAGAATCATATATTTTCAAAAAAAATTATTTTTTGCGGGGCGACAAAACCCCAATATTTCTTTTTAAAATTTACAAAATCATATATTTAAGTAAATTTATATGTATCATAAATATCCAACAAAACTTACAAAATCAAAATTAAATCCAGATAAAGTAGGTAAAATTTCATTAAACATAACTTAATTTCACATGTAACCATCAAGTAGACTACTGATTACATACAATCAAATTAAAAATCAATCCAACAAAAAAGAACTACAACGATAACAAAGTTTCTCTTTTAATTAGAAGAAACAATTAAGTTATTCTACTAAATATCCTCTACTCAATCAGTGAGTATTTTATGCAACATATGAGTAAGACAGGCTGGGGCAACAAGATACTACATTCAAAGATACTACCTTGCTACCAAGTGTTGTATACACATCTCTAAATTCCATATTAATATAGCCAGTTCCTGCAATAGCAATCCAAGATCATCATGGAGCAATGGTGACGCTGCCCAAAACAGCCCTGCCAATATGCCAAATAGACCAACTCAAAACTCATCAAGATTTCAAGAACACGCATTATAAGGTTCATCAATGAACAAAGGTAGTGAAAAGAACGTGCAAAAATACTTTTTGTTTTGTACTGAAGACAGTCATTAGAACATAAAAAAAAAATGTTTATTCAAGAAATAACAACACTTTTATCACAAAATTACTAACTCAGATTGCCATATGGCAAACTCCTTATTTTAGGCATTCTTTTATATCAGTTGAAAATGAGAATATTTTGTAGGATTTTTATAGATCATACTTAAAATAACAACATATAGAACCCAACAGCTCATAATCCTAAGAAGCTAGAAATGAATTGGTTGTAGAATATACCTTGAGAGTATGGTGACCCAAATGAGTTCTATATAGTCCACCCAGAGAAGTCTTTGCTCTACAGGTATCACTTCGCATGTGATTAGATGGGCAAATGGCCAAAGCTTCCACCCTGCCTGTCATAACAAAGACAACCAAAACTTCAGTTTCCATCGGAGTGGACCTTGAGTAACAAAATTATTGATCTAATGACCCAAATGATTTAACATTATATACCTTTTCCAAAGCAATGTCCTTGGTAATCATATAATAAATGAAGAATCTACAACAAAACAGCACCAAATGAGCAGCAAAACATCACCAAATCATCAGCAAATACAGCAGCAAAATCACCTGCAAAACAGAAAAAACAGGAGCAATTTAACAGCTAAAAGAAAAAGAAAAAACAGCATATATAAACTTAAGATTACAGCAGCAATTTAGCAGCAAAAAAGATTTTTTTTAAAAAAAAACCAGCAGCAAAATAGCATGAAATAAAGCAGCAAAATCACTAGCAAAACATTAGAAACAAACATCAAAAACAGCAGCAAAAAATAAGAAAAAACAGCAACGATTTAGTAGTAAAAAAAAAAAAGAAAAGAAAAGACCAGCAGCAAAATCAGCAACAGAACAGCAGAAATAAACAGCAAAAACAGTAGGGAAAAAAAAAACAGCTGAAATAAAGAGAAAAAACAGCAGCAATTTAGTTACTTTTTTCCCGAATACTTTTAACTCAATTCATTCCAAAATTTAGATATTTAGAGGTCAAACAAAACAAATAAATTATCAAAGGTTCAAATGTTTCCACCTTCAAAAGCACAACCAACGTACATAATCAAACTCAAAATCCAATGTTTCAAAGACAAAACAAAACTAGAACTAGTAGAATGTATTCCAACTAAGATAACTTAAAAAACCAAACAATGCCCAATGTCATAATTCAAGGATAAGGAAACCAATTTTTATATATTGGTTCATAGAAACCAATTTTTTTATAAAAAAATATACAAAAGATGAAGCTCCAAAAAATCAGTGCAAAAATATTTCTCCAAGATGATCACAGACGATGACGGGGTTATTATTCCAAACCTGAGTGTCAACAAAAAGAAGTAAATGTAAATGAAACTGAATTACTTTTTTTAGTTAGTCGGTTGGGCCAAAGATGCTTGTGGGTATGGCCAGCATGCAATCATTGTGGTAAAACTCTCAGTATTGGGAGCTCCTTAATATTACATAACGAGAAGGAATATAATTGTACATCAGTTAAATATAGAAATGAGACATAACAATACCAACAGAAAGACAGTAAAGAAACAGTACCAACAAATAACACAATAAATGTAACAAACAATTATGCAGACAAGACAAGTAACCTTCATGATTTAGAACTCTTTTAGGCATGATCTAATCTATCTATGGTAGGTAAATATATATCTATATATATATATAAATATATATCTATATATATATACATATATACATACATATATGTTAGCTATGAATATTCTAGAACCAAAATCAACATCACATAAAGCGTTGATTAAGGGAGAGAATGTTTCAGATGTATACATAAGATGATTATGCCTGTGGTAAATAGATATGTTGATGGAAAAAAAATCTTACCACCAAAGAGCAACATATGTAGTCAATGTCACTGCATAGGCTTGCAAACCGTTTGCTGCAAGAAGCAAATAAACTCGGAGTCCAGAACTTAGCAAATAGGAAAGATAAATTGAAGCCAAAATTGAGTAGCAGAGATAAAACTGACGTTGAAAAGCTAAGTAAATGAGAGCAATAAAGAAAACATTAATGATATGAAACCTTGTAGACGGGCTTATTTCCAGCAGAGATCCATCAGCATGAACCATAGTATACCATCTGCAATCAGCGTATTTAAGGCCCAGGTAAGATTCATGATTTAATGGAGGTTGTTGACATGTAAATAACTAGATACAATAATATAGTTGTCCTGGAGGAATCAAATCCTAAGCAATTATAATGGAATTCAAAGAAGAAATAAAGGAGAGGAGAAGCAAAGGAAATATGGCATAAATTAGATTTATGAATCAGTCCTTTCAACATCATAGAAGAATCACTCTGGATTATTTTAGAAGTATGAGTATCTTACTTTTTGATTAGCCAAGGGTAAATTCAGCTGCAAAATCAAGTATTAATATGTGGCCTTTGCTGCTACTTTTCTAGAGGAAGCAATGAAAGTACCTTATGGAAACCTTCCCCTCCCCCTCTCCCAAAATAAAGGGCTCCCCGGGCCCACATCCATAAATAAATACCAAGTATAAAATACCCAAGTAAATTGATCTAGGTATTTAAGCTGGAATGTGGCCGCTCTTTCTGAAAGAACTCCAGCTAGTAGTAATGCTTTATACAACATAGCTATCCAACCAATAAGATTGATCAAGCTGGTACACCAATGAGCAATTATGCAAAGTAAAACACAAACTTGAGAACTGGAAACATTAGAGAAATGTAAAAGTGCAAAGAGTATAAGGTAGGATAGAGCAAATGAACATGCATTTGTTCATATAATAATGTCTATAATGTTTTGAAAGTACAATTGAGCATTTTTAGTGCAGAATCATCTAAATTCATCAGGTCTTCAGGATCATTATAGAATTACAAGCGACCTAGAGACCAGTCTTGAAAGCATTTAAGGCCACCATACATTTCTTTTAACTTAAAAGATTTATCTTGTCATTTTAATTAGACACACTGAAATGATAATCAAGCTTCTTTAACCGAACAAACACAAGGACTATGAACTAAAAGGAAACAAAGATACCCAATAGATTCCAGTAGAAACTAGCATATCCCAACACCACTTGGTTGCTATTGATAAAAATTAGTCCTATCAAAAGATCACTTTTACTTCCAGGGGAAAAAATGCAGCTCAATCAAATTAAATCCTAGTAATCCACTGTCTAATAGATATTCCATTTATCGACTATTTGAGCTTCTTTTGACTCCACAACCCAGAACAGGAAATCGAAAATCATCCCAATACCAAGACTCTACTAATTTGAGTAACCCACAAGATCACCAAAAACAAGCGACTACTAAATTCCCAACCACAATCACTAAATCAAAATCTACCCATTAGGTAATCTATATCCAAATTCACTCCGATTAATCCGATTTCGCAACTGACCACAGCCCATACCAAAACAGAAACAAACCACGAAAAATATCAGAGCTTATCCCAAAAAACAACCAAAAAAACAAGAAATTCAACGAATAATACATTTCTCGAGTAGCCTAGCACTGGGCTTCTGCTTCCTCAAACCTCTCTTCCGTAAGTCGAATCGTTGGTGAGGCGAGAACCGATTATTGCAGGTTGAAGGGAAGATTAGAGTTGTGGCCAACGTTCGCGGCAGAGAGGCATAAGGAACTAGGTTGTCTCGGTTCTTGTCTGCTACTTAGAGAAAAACGGCCGAAAGAAAGTCAAGGAGTCGATTAGAGCTGCGGCGCGGTGGCAGAGGCCCAGGCAGCTGGGTTAGTGAACTGTAACCAGAGCTCGGGCTCCCTTAGTCGATAGGAGTTTTTGTGTGTAGCAGGGTGGGGAGTAAGTTTTTCTATTTCTAACTCTAGTTACTTCTTTTTTTAGTCATCATGAATTATAGTTTAGTTAGTTTAACTCTAGTTTAGGATTAGTAATTTTAGTTAACTATAGTTAAGGTTTCTTTTGTAAAAAAAATTTACACTTCAAATATTTATAAAACAAAAAATTATTTCTTATTGTATTCTAAATTTTGATTAATTTTAATAAAGAATAATTTTTAAAGGTTAGTTCTTTTAATTAAAAAGACATATTTTAGAGTATCAGCATTCAATTGTGTAACTTAAAATTTATATTATATCTCTGTTCAATTGTGTAACTTAATTTCTAAAATTTAAACATTATGCATTTTAGACTTACTACTATATTTGATGAATTATATGTAAGTTAGATCATTTGAGTCAATCTAATACAAATCCGACCGTTAGATACAAAACTCGATCATTTGTAAGTATGTCAAATTCATAAAAAAAAATAATTAATTTGATAGCTGATCAAATCTAAAATCATGTCAATCGTACGTTCATGTACAGTGTCTTTATGGATGATTGTATAGATAAACAATTTCGATCAAAATACAACTTGGAAAATGTGATAAAAAAGATATAACGATTATATCTAATGATATATTTTGCATATTAATTGCTGAAAGTCCAATAATTTTAATTTAAGATCATCCTAGAGACGAAATAGAGACATCTAGTTATTTACATAAATTTTACAAACGAAAATATATTGATGTGATAAAAAATATAAAGCAGTTATTTCTAACAGTTTATTTTATATCAACGAATGAAAGTCCAATAGAGACATAAGTCTTCAACTCAAAATTTAGAAGCATTTTAGAGACAGTAGTTTCAGCTTTAGAGACGTAAGTTTTAGATTCTACTTGGGCTTTACAATCTTGAGATGGAAATTGCTTCTATATACGACTATAATGTTATATACAATACATAGCTCAGGATATAGTTACAGCACTATATATGTAAAGATCACCATTTGGAGATCAAACGGTCTCTAATTTTAGATAACTATGATTGAGACCATAAGTATTCGTCTCTATCTAAACTCAATTTTAAGAGAATACAACTACCATTAATGATTCGTCTCTATGTCGCTAGTGCTCGCCTAAATTAGGGAGAAATGTGAGAGAGTACTTATGTAAATAGAGGAAATCGATATATATATATATATCTAGCTATATGAATGTAAAATAGAAAAAAATGGAAAGTAATATTTCTTTTCAAATAATCATAAATTTTTTATTTATTTAATTATAAAATCAACATAAAATTATAATGAAAAAATTATAAAAACAAAATAAATAAATAAAAAATTCCTTCAATTTAGTGGGGGTTCAAACCTCCGCTAATCAAAGCATTTAGTGGCGGTTTACAAAACCGCCACAAGTAAACCGCCGCTAAATGGATTATTTAGTTGCGGTTACAAAATCGCGGCAAATTAAAGCATTTAGCAAAGGTTTTAAAAATCGCCGCAAGAAAACATCTGCTATTTAACATTTTTTTGTAGTGTTTGTCAACGAATCTCATTCCTAATTGAAGATCATTCATTGCATTGTTTCAAATCTAGCAACGTGATAGTTCTTGATTCGATAAGATCATTTATCTGCGCTCCCAAGCCCATATTTAGAAAGGCTCCAGATGATGTATAATCATATGAAACATTACTGAACCATTGACTATTTTGCATTAATTTACTGCAGTTGAAGATAGAGGATTTAGGGGAGTGCTAATGTCACATTCTTCATCATTCCTTATTATCTTCCTGTACGTCTGGGTACAACGTTGATGGTTCATCGGAGACCATTTGCATTATTGCGTGACATGTTGACGAACATTTGAATGATCCTCATGCACCGATACATAAGTGCACTGAACATTTGAAAATACCTATAAAATGGATTAGTTCAAATTCAACTAGAACGTAAATGCCTTTCTTAGATATATCAGGTCTAATTATCCAAAGGTAACACATCTCATCATCATTGTTCACACTATACAAAGTATAACTAAACATGTGATGCTCTTCATAAAATGAAGGCACCCTCATTGTCATTCGAATATGTCACTGATTTGGATTCATTCATTGATGCTTAAAAATCTTTCTAACATGTTGAGCATGTGGCATTATCCGAGTAAATGTCCATGTTTTCTTTGCCGCTCTGGTGAAATAAGGACCAAACACCCTAGCATACTCCAAATCCCAAAAAAATACCACTCTAGCATGGTGAGTATCATCCATGTTCATTGTTTGAAATGATTGAAGGAAAAGTATTATAAGTTTCGGAAAGAGAATAGAAGGAAAATAATTCAAAATTGTGGTGTGATGAGAAATTGGATGATTTTCAATCTATACAATATAAAATCATAAAAATTTGGCCTTTTTTGATGGAGCTTATCCAAATTAAAAGCTTCACATGGGCTTGGCGGATTTGAATTAAAAAACATTCGAATTCGATAAGTTTTTTGAGTTTTCAAATCAAGTGATGTACACTCATATGGGCTTCTCGGATTAGAATTCAAAAGCATATGAAGTTACAGCAGATCAGCCACTTGGCTTTGGAGGAACCTCATCGAAATCGGAAGAAGATGCCCCAGCGATAGGCATATAAGGCACAGATGAACCTAATGTGCCTGTTATACGTGAAGGTGAAGGTGCATGAAATGATGTGTCTGATGTACTCTGAGGTGGCTGAGCATATGACGTACTTGCTACACTCGGACGTGGCATAACATATGAAGCTTTTGGTGTCAAACCTAAAGTAAATGTCTAAGCATCTCTACATGGACTATCGAAGGGTTCATGTTGTACATATCACATGCCTGCTACACTCGGATGTGGCGGAACATATGATGTGTCTAGCGTCAAACCTAAAGTAAATATTAGAGCATCTCCTGATAGACTACAGAAGGGGTCATGTAGAAAATATGATCTGAGATCTGCCCGTCCCCGTCCGCTAGGTCCTCCTCCTCCTCTCCATCATCCAAGATTAAAACCAATGTTCTTTGTAGGAGCTAGAGCACATCTTCTACGAGCCCCTTGGCGGGGTACACTACAGGTTCTCGAGGACAATGACGTGATGGTTGTACCACAAATGTCTGATGAACATCACACTGAGATGGGGTGCAAACCAACATACCACCAATAGAAACCATGCACCAACTAATGATGGTCTAAAATTTTCTCATAATACTAGTATACCTCATCGGAGGCATGGTGGTCCCTCCAACACTCTTGTAGTCATGTCATCTACCTCTTGCAGCATGGATGTCTAAAAAAAATAGTCAAGGAAAGATATAAAGAAATAATATACATAAAAATTTATGAAAAAATATTTACTTACCATTATCCGTCGGTCGACCCCAACTGGCTGGTATCCATATGTCCGAGTATCACGACGAGCAGGATTGCCGATGTACTCGTGTGATCTCTCGATATCATAAAATGTAATCATCTCGGGGTGATGATAGCTACTCCATGGGTAAAATTTGCTCATCCCTAATGTGTTGTCTCAAATCATGCCAGACTTCTACATGGGTAGCATGTACCATCGACCAATATGTGTGATCATTTCTTCTGAGTGTATATCAATACAAATCCAAACGAGTATCACAAGTAGCAAGTATAGGTTGATCCCACCCAAATTGTCTCATCACGTGGCCTGGATAGTGATACTCCACTATCTCGTAATATATTAGAGGCACCTCTACCTGCCACAAGTCAAAAAGCAGCAGATTACACTTGGGATAAGGTAGCCAGACAAACTGTGCAATGAATTTAAATATTTAAATAATAAGCACATTTAAAATATAATTAAAAGTTAAAATATATCTTAAAGTCCTACTGGGTCGGATGGCATGAAGTCCAACTGATCTCTATAAGCAAGCAGGACATGCGTAGAAAGCTACCTGAGATCAAATGATGTGCGCCACACTAAGAGGAGCATGGGGATCTTGTTCCACATGCCTATCTAATTGAAGATGCAGTATACGAAACCAAGCCCAAATCTAAAATAGTACAAAGGCTCCTCCTATTTGTTGTGTACCTCCTAAAGTTGTCCCGCATAGGTATCCATACAAATATCCTAATACGCAACTCCCCCAGCTGTAAGTCTGGATAGTATCAAAATCATCTAACAAAATGTTGTAGTAGACATGAATCAAGATGCGCGACATATTAGGGAGTATATGACCTCCCAGAAGTAAGAAGATAAAACCTCGAGCACGCATTATAAGGTCATCATTAGTCTCTGAACCTATGAAATCTTGCAACACCCACGTCTCTAAATGTTCATTCTTTACCTTATACCCGAAAAAGTGAGTTAGCGAAAACTGAATACCGATAAGACTCTCAATCATATCTATCCAATGCTGCTTCTGATGTACACTCCAACTAGGACCTATAACAAGCAACCCCTCTATCCGTAATCCCCATAGCACATGTACTTCCTATAATGTGACTGTTTGTGTGCCACCTAACCGCAACTCATATGGAATGTGCGAGTCTCTGGCCTCCATCACTCAATTAACGCAGTAATAAGTGCATGGTCAAGGCCTATGTAACCACATCTAAAAATTCCCCCTAAACCCGTCCTATCACTAATATCAATCAATCTGCTAGGAATCATACTATAAGCCTGAAACAAATTATCCTAAAACGTCGACAATGAAGATCAGTAAAACATATCTGACGATCCCCACTCAATATGAGCCCAGACCTATACTCATGCAGCCTCGTTAATACCTAAGTGTTTATAGGTCTCGGGTGCACATATTTGCTGGGACCTTCTCGATTTACATTGCATCACAACATGTAATTAGGGTTTACAATTATAAGGGTTTAGAATTATAAGGATTTAAAATGAATGTTATATAAGTGAGTTAATAATTTAATGGTGAAAAAGCCCTGGCGCCCCTGAACTTTTCCGTATTTTGATTTTGGACCTTAAACTTCAAAATGGTTAATTTTGAACCTTAAACTTGAATAATGTATCAAAACCAAAATTTCCATCAAATTTAGACGTTAAATGGCTAGTGGTCAAACAATTCAAGGGGTATATTTGGAATTTCACTTATGCAAATTATGTTTTACTCCTTTAGAATCTAATCAAATCCATTTATGTTTCATACTTTTTCAATTATCAATTTTGTAAATTATATTTTACTCCTTTAGAATCTAATCAAATCCATCTAGGTTTCATACTTTTTAAATTACTAATTTTTTAAGGATTAGATAATAATTTTGTTAATTTGTTTAAAAAGTCATAAGCTATCTGATCTTCTTCTTCAACCTTCTTCAATCCCGCCGCCACCTTCTTCTTCATCGACAAATCGCGCTGCCACCTCCAGAACCAGTCGTCACGTATCCACAAGTCTCTGTTGCCACCAATTTTCATCTCTCTTTCTTTTTTTTTTGCTCTCTTTCTTTGCTCTCTCTGTCATCTCAGTATGTCCTCCGAGACTGAAAATTCAGTGTATGTCTTTTAGGTAGTGTATGTCTTTTAGGTAGAGGAGGGAATTCTTCAAAGTACATATCATATGTAATCTCTCTTCATCTGTACATCATTCTTAAAAAAATTTACATATCTTTCTCCTGGAGACCCATCGCGATGCAATTAATCTTCTCAATTAAGGGTTTATTTCTTCTTTTAATCTAATATGGGTTGAATTTTTGCTTTAAAATTCTCTGATTGATAAGGTTTCGAGATCAGTTGATCTGAAGGTGGAATTTGCTAATTCAAATACATTTTTGCATTTGTGTTTTTTTTCCTAGTCTGGCTTTATCCATGTTATGAGGGTTTAATTGGCTTATTTTGCATTTTTTTTAACATATAATATTTTGCAGCACGTTAAATACCCTTTCTATTTCCTTATAGATTATTGAAGGACCCACTCTCAAGTCTAATTCATCAATGTTAGTATCTTAGTGACGAATCTTCTATGGACATTTTTTTGGAGGATGGAGAACTAGAACCACAAATGGATGATAAAATAAAATTGGTGAAGAGGACTAGTGATTTCAGCCATGTATTGGCGTTTAAAGAGGTCGATGAGGACTGATTCTGTAGGTGGCGGTGCCGTCGATCGAGATAGGGAAGAAGAAAAATAGATTAGGTTTTCTAAAAGAATTATTTAAATCATAGTTAGATCCCTAAAAATTTAATAATTAAAAGTAGGGACCTAATTGAATTTTATTAAATTCTAAAGGATTAAAAGAGAAGTTAAAATAAGTAAAATTCCAAATATACCCTTTGACTTGTTTAACAGTTAGTGAGTTAACGGTTGAATAAGATAGAGGGTCATTTTTTATAAGTTTTTCAAATTCGAGATCCAAAATTAGCCATTTTGAAGTTCAAGTCCAAAATCAAAATCTGAGAGAGTTCAAAGGGCACCAGGACATTTTACCCATATTTTAATGTTATATAAGTTTTAAGAGTTTAGGGTTTAGGGTTTTAGAATTTAAAGCAAAATAATTTTTACTATCACACTTTATAAATTTTAGAACTTACGGTTTAGAGTTTTAGGGCTTTTAGGGTTTACGACTTTAGAATTTAAAGCAAAATATTTTTTACTATCACACTTTATAAATTGTAGGACTTACGGTTTAGGGTTTTAGGGATTTAGGTTTAGGGTTTAGAGTTTAGGGTTCAGGGTTAGGGTTTAGTGTTTAGGATTTAGAGTTATAAGGATCTGCAATGAATGTTATACAAGTGGGTTAATAAGTTAATATTATATAAGTTTTAAAAGTTTAGGGCTTAGGGTTTAGGATTTAGGTTTATAGTTTAGTGTTTAGGATTTAGAGTTATAAGGGTCTACAATGAATGTTATATAAGTGGGTTATAATTTAATGCTATATAAGTTTTAAGAGTTTAGGGTTTTAGAATTTAAAGCAAAATATTTTTTATTATCATACTTTATAAATTTTAGGACTTACGGTTTAGGGTTTTAGGGTTTTTAGGGTTTAGGTTTCAGAGTTTTAAGGTTTAGAGTTTTTAGGGATTATAATCTATAGCAAAATATTTTTTATTTACACTTTCTAAATTTTAATTTTAGGACTTATTGTTTAAGGTATTCTCACACTTTATAATCTTTTAAAACAAATTTATATACTTTAAATATAAACAATAATCTCTCAAAGGAGAATTGTTCTTTTTTTAAACATTCTAACCATGGAGAAAAGTAAAAATGTTCATCCAAAGTATTCTCATTTAAAGAAATTTGGAAAACAGATATATAACCTACCCAAGAAGCACCAAAACAACCAGATTTTTCAAGTATATTTCATGTTGAATACGCAATAAAGAGCTTCAAGAGGTTATTCTTCAAGTTTCCAATCAATGTAACAAAATAAAAACCTAATCAAACTTAATCTAAATTAAAAAAGTACTAATCAAACTTATAGGAAAATAAATTCCTAAACAAATTTAATCAAGCTATGCTCAAAAAGTACTAATTAAACTTACAAATAAACAAAATCCTAAACAAACTTAAACTAATCTAAAAATTACAAAAATTAATCAAGAAAAACCAAACATCAAAATTTTAAAAAACAGTGGTAAATAAATAGAAAGAAGGCAAAGAGTGTGATACCTTAAACCCTGCCACTAGGTCATCTGCGGCTGAGTAGGGTATCTGCGTGCCTCTCGGCACTAACCTACAAGTCCCAAAACTATAGCACAACCTCGAGGCAACACTTAGAAGTATATGCACACAACACACAGCGGAAAACTAAGTAAACGGAATACTAGTGGGGCGCTCCAAACACAAGGTTCAAGCAAACTTCTTATGGTCATTCCAATACAAGGATGGAAATACCTTACAATCGGCTCGAGCACAAGAAACGAAAACAACAAAAATACATGTCCATCCGGAGAGGCTCGAACAAAAAAATCCACACCTAAAACTTCAGGGGCGTACTAGTCTCGACCGTCCTGAGTTAATTCGAAGAGAAAACATAATATGTAAATATGTGAGTGCGAACACTCAGTGAGTCCATGTGTGTATGTGCGTTAGTGATTTCTTTAAAACAATCATGATACAGTTTCACAAGAACAGTTCATGCAATGTTATGGAAAAATAATTTTCTTTTGTTGCTTTAACACCACTGATGCTTGAACCTACATTAGGGGTTCGAGCGTAGTTGGGAAGTTTTATTGAATCAAGACATATCAGCGTAGCTTCTAAACCCGAATTCAAAAAAACATGTAATGCAACAGTCGGGCTCCACGGACAAAGTCCGGATCCCATAACATAACGAGGTCATCGAAACCAAGTTCTAGTATCTCGTAGTCAATACCAGCCAAACACCATACGAGCGCTCGATTTACATAACCACCAAACTCTCTCAAACACTGGTCAAAACATACTACAGATTTCTGCGGCACCTACTAAGTCTGCTCTGGGACCAACCTTATTTTCAAGCCCCTCTTGGCTCTCCACAAGGTGGCCGTCCCACTGCAGAGCATGATGCGATGTCCATGTAGACTGATTGGGCCAAACCCTCCATAGTGCTATGCCCCTCTTCAAGTGCATCTACTCTTCCAAGTCTAAAACCGTCCACGTCATCTGAAGAGGCCCTCGTACGGGGGACTAGCCACGTAATTTGCAATCTTCTGACACTTCTGTACACATGATTATAACCAAAACTTTATCCCTGGTCGGAATGGGGTTTTCATATGTATATACAAACCGATAGGCCACTTGCTCAACTATCGAAATAGATTCAAGTCATAAACATTTCAGAGCAACAAAAATCCTCATCTGCCAGTCATCATATGCTTATGCATATTTCACAATCATGCCAGATCTATATTCGTGCATGTCAAATCATGTAACTTTTTTCAAGAACCCACCAGTCAACACATACTTATGCAGATTTACAAATATGCCAGGTCTACATTCATGAATACCAAATCATGTAACTTTTCAAGACCAAAGCATTTTCCAACTCATAAATATTTCTAGAAAACCCGTGTAGACTAGTTCTTTTTCACAACAATAATAATATTTTTTAACAAGAAAATACCTATGTGGAGCACCGCTCCTATACATCTCTAATGAACATATAACACATTGTGGAGAACATCTCCCAAAAAACATGCCAACTTATATCGTTCCAAAAGCAGTAAATATTTTGTGCCAAGTTTATAAACAAGTTTACATAGTCCGTAAGATTCAAAATAACATATTAAAACAAGGTTTGTGGACTCACCTGGACGCAGATCTGATGCTATAATCCTACAAATATAGTAATAAGAAAAAAATACTTAATATTTATGTAACAATCAAATAACCCTATCCCTTACACTATATCAAGATCCTACGAAATGAACTTAGGATGTATATATATATATAATTATATATAATAATTTTTTAAAAAGATAAAAAATCCTATATATTAAAATATACTCTCTTAAGAAACCATAATTAACTATATACTAAAATCTATTTAAACCATTTAAATCCTAAAATAGAAATAAACCTAAACTATACATATAACTAACCAACTAACTAAAAAAAATTAGAACTAACCTTAAATTGGAAAGGCTATAATGGCTGCTCAAAAATCATCAAAAATAAGAAAGGAATGACATATATATATATATATATATATTTATAGGGGGAATAAGGCGGTTAAGGGGAGAAAAGAAAGAAAAAAGATGGTGGGGTGACGGGTGTACCATGAGGTGGCGGAAATTTCTTAATTGTAAAGCATTTTTTTTAAAAAAAAAAAACCTTATATGGAAATGTCGAGTACTTAAATTTCTAAAACACACGTACTAGGTATTCTAAAAAAAATTCCCACTTAAAAATAGTTATAAACCCCGCTAATAAAAGCTCAATATAATAAAGCTTTACTCTCATTCCTAAGTATTGAGAAATTACCACTAAGTGTCAAAACATTATACTCCACTACATCAGGTCCCAAATTCTATTTTCACAACATCCGTAATTTTAAGGTCATGCTCAGTGCTTTCTAAGTAGGGCGTTACATTCTACCCTCCTTAAATAAAAGTTCATCCTCGAAATTTAATAGTCATATACCTATAAGTTATGGATACTTCTTTGTCAGGTACTCCTCAGTCTCCTAGGTTGCTATAACTTAGGTTGGTTCCCATTGCTGCCTGGAACTTGGGCCAAAATCTTGAGGTAACCCTTGGGTCTCTATCGATACAATATCAACGGGCACTCCATGAAGTCGTACAATCTCGTCTACATAGATCTGCGCTAACTTATCCAAAGGGTATGTCATACTAATGGCAATAAAATGCGCCACTTTCGTTAATCGGTCAATGATCACCTGGATAACATCCTTAATCCCTTGGATTGGGGTAATCGTATAACAAAATCCATTGTCACATGATCCCATTTCCATTTAGGAACAGGTAGCGGTTGTAGTAATCCTACTGACTTTTGATATTCCGCTTTAACCCTTTGACAGGTAAGACAAGCTGCCACATACTCTGTAATCTCTCTTTTTATTCCATTCCACCAAAAGTTTTGCTTTAAATCTTTATATATCTTATTCTCTCAGGATGCATGGAATACTTACTTCTGTGTACTCCTAGTATTTTACTCTTAAGCTCGGTTTCGTCAGGAATATACAACCGATATGAAAGTACAAGCTCCTATTGGTTTCTAATATCTAAGAATCTGTCAACTTCTTAGCTTCCACTTGGTTCTTGAACTCTTGGAATCTCACAGCATTCCTTTAGGTGTTTGTAATATCTTGTTGCAAGGTAAATGTTAAGGTGAGACTTGATATGTTTGCCTCCTTTCTACTTAAATCTACCACTACATTAACTTTTCCTATATGGTCGCTAATTTTCGGTATCGGTATTCTTCTAGCAGCCCCATCCATCGACATTAGCTTATATATTAATCTTCTAGGAAAACGAGTACTATAAACTTTGGTGATCAATAAAGATCTCATATTTTCCCCATATAAGTGAAGTCATCACTCACTAGTTGCATTATAGTTACTAACTCCAAATTATGTGTTGGATAATTCAGTTCATAATCCTCCAATTTAATTGAGATATGAACAACAGCCTATCTATCTTGCAATCAAAACTGCCTCTAGGCCTTCTCTTTATAGGGAAAAATTCCTCACTTGGATTGGGTAATAACGCAACTCATGTCAAAATTAGTTGATGCTTTACTTCCTAGAAACGTCCTGACACTTCTCCATTCACCTAAACTAAACTCGATGTCTTTCCTTGTAAGTTGTGCTAAAGGTCTAATGAAAAAAAAAAGGCATGTTATGAATCTCCGGTGATACTCTTCCATATCTAAGAAGATATGTACCTCTATTGGTATTTTGGGTCGCGTCCAATCGGTCACTCTCCATCTTTACTGGATCTACTGATACCTTTTCCTGAGTAATCACATGCCCTAAGGAAGTCACTTGTTGCAATCCAAAATTTACATTCATAAAACTTGATGTACAACTTATGCTTCTATAGGGTTTACAACACTCTTCAAGGATGTTGTTCATGTACTTCAAGGTTAGGTTAATACACAAGAATATTATCAATGGAAATCACCACAAACTTATCCAAGTAAGGATAGAAAATCCTATGCATCAATTCCATGAATGTCGCTGGTGTATTTTTTAATCCAGATGGCATAAAGAAAGACTCATAATGATAGTATCTCTTTCTTTTAATAGCACTTGATAGTATCCTTGTCTTAAATCTAATTCGGAATAGCATCTTGTTCCTTGAAGTTATCAAACAGCTCATCAATAAGTAGGAGTGAGTACTTGTTCTTAATTGTCACACTATTCCGTCATCTGTAGTCTACACATATCATAAAGGTTCCATCCTTCTTTTTTACAAACAACACTGGCGCACCCCAAGGAGATGTACTTGGACGGATGTATCCTCACTGCAACAGTTCTTGTAGTTGTTTTTTCAACCCTTTCAACTCTCTCTGTACCAGCCAATATGGGGTTCGAGATATTGGTCTAGCACTAGGTACCAATTCTATGCTGAACTCCACTTCCCGATCCGGGGCCAACGTCGTTTACTCCTCGGGAACACATCTACAAACTCCCTCACTACGGGTACTGTTTCTAATTTTACCTCTTCTTTAGGCTTGTTGAGTAGATATACTAGGTACCTTTGACATCCTTTCTGTAGAAATTTTTTGGCTTTCATACCAGTCAAAAAGAGATTTTCCCATTTCATTCGCTTCCCTTGGAATACAAGAATTGACATATTCAATCGGCTAAACTAAACCAATTTCCGTCGACAGTCTACTTAAGCGTAATGTTTAGACAACCAGTCCATCCCAAGTATCACGTTATAACCTTTAATGAAAAGGCAATCAAATCACCGGATAAAATCACACTCTTGACATAGATGTCACAATCTGGGTACTTTACCTCAATTATCTTACTCACCTCATAGGAGTGCTAACCATCAACTTGATAGCACATGATAACAGAAGGTATAGTAATATGTTTTATGAAATGCAAACTCATAAAGGTATACGTAGATCCATGATCAATAAGTAATCTTGCTGGTTTAGAAAAGATTTGAATCGTACCTTCAACTACTTCTGCTTCGGTGTCTACGGGCAGTCCATCCGATTTGTGGTTCGAAATATCGACTCATCCTCCATTTTTTATTCTATCCTAGGCTCGACTTCCCATTCTGGAGGTAAGGTCGTCAATTTCTTTTAAAGATATCTAGTAACTCTTTTATCACTGATACAAATTACCACTTCAACTCCTTGCCAAGCTAGTTACACAAGTACGTTAGATATCCTTAGCAATCTCCTATCATGCGTTTCTAGAATTACCCTTGCGTGTAAAAGTGATTCTCTAAAGATTAGAAACACTGACTAACTAAACTTAACTAAATTTCACCCACAATACATTTATTCAAATGTCTAGTCAACAAATCCATTCTTACTGTCACATCCTATCCCTCAAATGATTGAAACAATTATTATCCTCTTGCACTTCCGCCGTCCTTTCCAAAAGTATCTACTCAATATTAAATACCTAAACCCTAACTTATAGTTTAAGACTTACATACAAAACACTGCACACTAGAACTATACATCAACTAAAGAGTGGAACATCCTCTAAATTAATAAAAATAGTTTTCTTGGTGCACGAGATAGTTCATATATACAAAATAAACCATTGATGTTCCATACATAACATAATTTACGATCCAAAACAATCTTAAACTTTCCCAAGTTATATACAGCCATTGAAGAATCACACTCACAAAACTAGATTTATACTTAAGATATATGTACAGTGTAAACTAAAGATTCCTAACAAAAAATGCAAGTACACTAGCCCAGTTTAGGTATTCTTCTTCCTAAAGACTATGGTCTAACATTGGCTTATCAAAAGTTCTTTGGATGAAGTTCATGGCGAACCCACGGAAAGATCTCAACAACTATATCAATCGTTTCCCCACTCTTATATTAGACTGTTGATCTTTCTCATTCACAAGATATACTAATATTTTAAATCCTAAAAAACTTAACTTCTGGTCTATCCATCCTCGTCATCTCTTATTGTTTTCCTTATCAAGCTGAACGTGTTATTAGCTCCATCCTAATAGGCTCACTCCCATCTTTACGTTCATTGATCGACAGTGTGGAGTAATACCTACACGATAGATGTCGAATACAGAACTAAGGACCGAAGAGCTCTTCCTGTTGTGACCACAGCAATAAAAATGTTAACTTTACAAGGTGCATAAAGTTCTTTGATATCACTGAAGTAGGGATGATAGAAATTGATACGGAATACATCTTGTACCTAATAAGAATTTTACATTCACTCTTTGTGCAGTTAATATTCTGCAAGTCATCAGAGTTATCCCCTAATACCTTATGTCCCATGAGATCCTTCGATCAACTACATGTAAAAAAGATAATCTCTTTTGATGACTAAAATAATCTTGGTACTCTCACCTAAACCATTATCAATTCAAACGCTTAATGTATTTATATGTCCTCTCACTGTGGTTATGGCAAAAGATATGACATTGTATACAAAGGAGAATCATCCCCACAAGACTAATAACATGATGAGCAAAAAGAAAGAGAAAAAAGAACTTAAAAGTCTTTGAGCAAAATAAAACTATGTAGCTGGCTCTTAGTACTCGTCTGGGATATACTAACTGTAACCACAAATCGAACATAAAGCTCTGATACCATCTGTAATCCCTCAAACCCTGCCGCTAGGTCAACTGCGGTTGAGTAGGGTATCTGCGTGCCTCTCGGCACTAACCTACAAGTCCCAAAATAAGAACACAATCCTGTGACAACACTTAGAAGTATATGCACACAATAAGCAGCAGAAAACTAAGTAAACTGAATACTAGTAAGGCGCTCCAAACATAAGGTTCAAGAAAACTTATTATGGTCATTCCAATACAAGGATGAAAATATCTTACAATCGGCTCGAGCACGAAAAACAAAAACAACAAAAACACATGTCCATCCGGAGAGGCTCGAATCGAAAACTCCACGCCCAAAACTTCAGCAGCTACTGCACCTCTGACCGTCCTGAGTTAATCTGAGGAGAAAACATGATATGGAAAAATGTGATCACGAATGCTCACTGAGTCCACGTGTGTATGTGCGTTAGTGGTTTCTTTAAAACAATCATGATGCACTTTCACAAGAACAGTTCATGCAATGTTATGAGAAAACATTTTTCTTTTGTTGCTTTAACACCGCTGATGCTTGAACCTACATGAGAGGTTCGAGCGCAGCTGGGAAGTTTGAGCGAATCAAGACACATCAGTTCAGCTTCTACACCCAAATTCAAAAGAACATGTAATGCAACGGTCCGGCTCCACGGACAAAGTCTGGATCCCATAACATAACGAGGTAATCGGAACCAAGTTCCGGCATCTCGTAGTCAATACCAGCCAAACACCATATGAGCGCTCGATTTACATAACCACTGCACTATCCCAAACACTGGTCAAAATAGGCTACAGATTCTTGGGGCACCTACTAGGTCTGCCCCGGGACCAATCTTAGTTTCAAGCCTCTCCTGGCTTTCCGCAAGGCGGCCGTCCACCCGCAGAGCATGATGCAGTGTCGATGTAGACTATTTAGGCCAAACCTTCCACGGTGCTACACCGCTCTCCCGAGTCTGAAACGTCCAGGTCATCAAAAGAGGCCTTTGTACAGAGGATTCGCTATGTACAGTGCAATCCTCTGACGCTTCCGTACACATGATTATAACCAAAACTTTATCCCTGGTTGGAATGGGGTTTTCATATGTATATACAAACCGAAAGGCCACTTGCTCAGCTATCGAAGTTGATTCAAGTCGTAAACATTTCAGAGCAGCAAAAATCCCCATCCGCCAGTCATCACATGCTTATGCAGATTTCACAATTATGCCAGAAGTATATTCATGCATGTCAAATCATGTAACTTTTTCAAGAATCCACTAGTCAACACATGCTTATGCAGATTTACAAATATGCCAAGTCTACATTCATGCATGCCAAATCATGTTATTTTTAAAGACCAAAGCATTTTCCAACTCATAAATATTTCTAGAAAACCCGTGTACAGACTAGTTCTTTTTCACAACAATAATAATCTGTTTTAATAGGAAAACACCTATGTAGAGCACCGCTCCTATGCATCTCTAATGAACATGTACCACATTATGGAGAACATCTCCAAAAAAATATGCCAAGTTATATCGTTCCAAAAGTAGTAAATATTTTGTGACAGGTTTAGAAAATAAGTTTACATAGGCCGTAATATTTAAAATAACATACTAAAACAGGGTTTGTGGACTCACCTAGACGCAGATCTGGTGCTATAATCCTACAAATATAGTAATAAGAAAAATACTTAATATTTAGGTACCAATCAAATAATCATATCCCTTACACAATATCGAGATCTTACGAAATGAACTTAGATGTATATATAATTATATATATAATAATTCTTTAAGAAGATCGAAAATCCTATATCCTTAAAATATACTCTCCTAAGAAACCATAATTAATTATATGCTAAAATCCATTTAAACCATTTAAATCCTAAAATAGAAATAAACCTAAGCTATACACATATATATAATTTAACTAACTAACTAAAAAAACATTAGAACTAACCTTATATTGGAAAGGCTATAATGGCTGTTGAAAAATCATCAAAAGTACGAAAGGAATGACACACATATATATATATATATATAAATAGGGGGAGTAAGGCGGTTAAGGGGAGAAAAGAAAGAAAAAAATGGTGGGGTGATGGGTGTACTGTGAGGTGGCAAGAATTTCTAAATTGTGAAGTTCTTTTTTTTTTTATTTTAAAAAAACCTTATATGGAAAAGTCGAGTACTTAAATTTCTAAAATACACATACTAGGTATTCTAAAAAAATTCCCACTTAAAAATACTTATAAACTCCACTAATAAAAGCTCAATATAATAAAGCTTTAATCTCATTCCTAAGTATCGACAAATTACTACTAAGTGTCAAAACACTATATTCCACTACATCAGGTCTCAAATTCTACCTTCATAACGTCCGTAATTTAAAGGTCATGCTAGGTGCTTACTAAGTAGGGCGTTACAGAGAGGAAGAGGAGAATCTTAACTGAATAGCGGTGAGCTCATGACGGCGCAGCTGCAAAAAAAGAAAAAATGAGAAGAGAGAAGGAAAGGCGAGGAGATTAGAGAGAGAAGAACCAAGGGAGAGGGTTGTTGCAAAAATTTTTCTGGTAGGATGGATGAGAAAACAAGGAGAGAAGAGAAGGAAATGTAGAGAAGAATAGAGAGGACGACGGACAGTGAGGGTTTTATGGAGATTGAAGACTATAATAACACATATATTGTATGCATTGTCACTAAAGATCACACACACACTATGTGCGTTATAGAAAGTGATACGCATACAATATATGTGTTATCAACCAGATATACAACTCATCACCACATATGTGCTACGTCATCCCACATCACCCAACTATTTAAGGCCACATCACTAATGGGATTAACAGGGGTTTTAATTTTGGATTAGGAATAATGCACACGCTATATGCATTATCACAGTGGATAATGCACACGCTATGTGCATTATGGCAACACAAAGAACATTGAAAAAAAACTACACTTTAGTGACCATTTTCTAAAAACAATCCAAATAAGATAAAAAACCTCAACCTTTTCCTCGGTCGGAATTGTCTGTGTAGTAGAAAATATATTAGACGATCTTGAGTATCTCTTCCTTTTAACTTTCAATTTTGTTTAGTCAAACTTCTTTTCTTTTGTTTTATCTTTTAATGTGATAATATAGATTTAGTCACGCTTGCTTTTATGCATATATAAAAATCATAAGAATATTTTGTCTATTGATCTCTATTATTATAAAAGGCGCTAGAGGGGTCATGTGATTTACACATTTTGGGTTTCTTCATTTTTTGATTTCCCTAATATACCCTTTGGCCATTTTAAGAAAAGTGAATAACTCTTTGGGCATTTTAGACCTTCTACATAAATTAACCCTTTGTTGTATTAAATATACATTATATCCTATTCCTCCCTATACATAATATCCCTTTATTATTATGATTAAAGACAGTTAAAGCCATTTAAACCAGCTAAAAATACATAATATCCCTGAGACAAAAGTTCATAAAAATGTCCAAACAACCGTTCCCTAAGCTTAGGAACAACCTATTCAGCAAACAAGCACTTATATGTGAATATGATTTGAAAATGAGATGTACCAATCTTATAAGTCCAACATGATGGTTACTCAGATGTATTATTATTATTTTTATTTTAATTTTTTTAATTATTAACACCTAACAATATTTTAATTTACTATTATGATTAAAGACAATTAAAGCAATTCAAACACTACAAAAAAAAAATGGCATAATTTATTATTCATCATAAGGAATAAGTAGAACACCAGTTCTTTCTTTTTCCTCCTCCTAATTCAATCTTCTTTATCTCATTCTGATCTTGATTTCATACTCCAATTTCAGAGGGGACCTCCCCTCCTTTCTTATCACCATCTCTTTGTCGTTTTTTGTTTCTTTTTAACCAATCTTTGTTGATATTATAGAATACTAATTTTTTTCCTTTTTGAAGGGGAACAAAATAACTCGAAACTTCCGCAAGATCAAGCCAAACAACAAGGAAATATGAACAAAAACACACAAGTTAGTGAATCTTGAGAACGATCAAACTGTACAAAATTATTACCTTCCAAAATCCTTGAAACAACTTCCAAGAGGACTGAAGCTCTGGTGATCCTACTTATAATCATATTCATTTTCGATCAGTGGTATGTACAATAAAATAATTTTCCTCTTATTTGTTCCTCTTATGTATGAAATGAGATGGTGTAATAGCCTATTAAGTGTTTCTAAGTTATGAAAGAGCATTGTTACCTATGAAAGATTTCATTCCAAAAACCATTCATAAGAGAAGAAATATAAAATAGTTCATGCGTCCCTTCATCTGTACTAAAAAATTGGAAAGAATAAAACTTACAATACAAACATACAGCTTTAGAAGCTTCATACATAGGAGAACAAGATATTTGTGGAAACACCCTGTGCTCACCAATCTTGGTGTGATGTGATAGAGGGATAGAATAGAGACTAATGTGTAGAATCCTTGAGAAAGTCAATACAAATGACAAACATTATCCCAAAAAAAAAAAAGATATTTGAAGAAACATATAAGCAAATTGATCTCATGATTACCTAAAAATGCAGACAGGAATGTGCCAGTAAGCACTTTTCCCCACAATTATCTGTTATTTTGTGAAATGAGTAGGATATTATTAGGTTCTTTGTCCCAACTTTACTCTTAGTTTTGTTACTATAACAAAAACTGAATTATTAGATATCAAGTTTATAGATGCTTATTTGTTATTTTTTTCCAACTTTACTCTTAGTTTTGTTACTGTAACAAACACTAAATTATTAGATTTCAAGTTTTTAGATGTTTATTTTGGTTTTTAGCCCCATTAAATCGGAGTACTTAGTGAGGTTCTCAATAGGGAGGATATCGAAAGTTGAAAACAATAATGATTAGGGTGTTAGAAAAAACGAAAATCTAAAACACTACAAAACGGGGAACACATGAACAGAATAAAACATACTAGGGTCATGAAAATGAAGCAAAATCCAAATTAGAAATAGAATGGTATGTGCTAAACTATATAACTAATTTCGTGCAAGCCACAAGCAGCAGCAGTATCCATTCTTTTAGGGAAGGTAACTTATCTATAAAGAATTAAATAACATGAGGAATATGATAATGCTTACCTCAACCATACAAGATAACTTTCATGGATATATACCTTATGAATTAAAGGAAAAACATTTACTAGTTCATGTGTTCATGTGGTGTTATTTTTTAAAAAGGAAATTAAAGAAATCTATGAAGTTTCAATTTCAGATTCAGCATGCAAAGCCATTATTAGGTGAATTATCTAATTAACAAATTCTCTAAAAGAGCTCGTAGAACGCGAAGAAGACATACACATTAAGAAATATGATGAATAGAAAGTTCTATTACATGTTAATTATGGAGTTGGCTCCATTAATGATACTATTATTGCTTTATTATATAAAAAGTATAGCGCCTATATGTATTATTTATCAACCACCTCAAAACATAGCCATCTTTGCATATCAAATTTCACATGGTCTTGCACAATAGAACTTTAACATAAAATTGCCGCAATTAAGATTATTTGTTTTTAAAGGCATCCAAATATCTACATGAAGAAGTACAGAATTTTCATGTATCTAGTAAAATATTTGAAGATCAAATTCTTAGAATTTTCGTATCTAACATAAGAATCACTTAAGAAGAATCACTTAAGGTTGCATTTGTATAACAATACTAGTTTGTCCCTCTTACAATATTAATTCAATTTTCCCCCACATCTGTTTTAATAAAAAAAAAAATTGTTAAACAAGCTGGGGCTATTGAGGAGTAACTGCATATGTGACACAACAATTTTTGCAAAAAAAAAAAAACAAGAAATTAATTTCATATAAACTGGGATAAATGAGAAATTATAACATGCATCCTAAAGAATTCTGGATGGAACACCAGGAATAAAAGAGAAAGAAACAAATAAATAGAATATTTAAAGAGTTTCATGTGGTTGCTCAAATTACAAGTATCTGATTACTTCAAATTTTTAGAAAGAAGAGGAAAAAAAACAAGAATAATATACATCAAATTAAATAACATACCAACAATGATAAAGGCCCCCATGTCTACACCTTGGAGTATATGTTGTCAGATTCTTTTCTATTAACTTTCTGAGAATTCTAGTTGTGTTAACGACATACCATATTTTATGATATTTTAGTTAAAATGTTATATGTCTACTTTGATGTGTTATTCTTGCATCATACTAATGAAATTACCAATTTTAGTTCTCCTTGTGGCTTTTCTAATTATTATTTTTTTGGTGCAGAATTGTGTTCCACTCCATTTGTTTGAATAAAGATATTTAACATTTTACAACGAGCTAGAAACTCTTGGTAAATTATATGTTAAACTAATATATTAACTATATTCTTTTTCAATAACATTTATTGCATGTTTTTCATAGCATTTTAGTAAGCTATGTGTTTTAATAGATGACACTTTCTGAAACCATGACAACCATCAAGAACATTCTAATTCATTCTTTTTCTGAATATATTCACATCCAAAGCCTTTTCCTTAACTTCTATTGGATCTGCCTCGACAACAAATAGGATGCAAGCACATCTTGTTGCATCAAATTGAAGCTTTGATCTAATATCTTCACTTTTTTCCAAATATTACATCTCAAATTGATTAATTATTCATAAACTTCTCATAGTTTATAACTCATTTATCTTATTGTTATTTTTCAGATGAAATGAATAAATACAAGCTGAAATATATGAGGACAAGATATGCAAATTTGACCACTTCAGAGCGAGAACAATACGTTCAGAAAGTTTCATAAAGTAAAAAATAAAAGGAAAGTTCAAAATTCTGCTACATCTAATCGTGATTCAAATTTATCCCCTATTCAATGTAAGAAGAGTAGGTATTCTAGGCTGGGCAATGAGGAGAAGAAAATATATCCAAAGCCTATCAATAGTTTGAGAAAGTAGAAGAATTAGTATATGATTTTATCTACCCCATCCACCTCAAATCAGAGAAACCAACTGCTACAAACTAAATGGTTGCTTAAAGCTCAAATGGTTCTAAACTAGACTGAAGGTATGTAACATGATTAGTTGTCGCCATATTTTAAATTCTTAATAAGATGGAAAATAATAAAATAAAATACTCTCTTTCTTATATGTGTTAAATATACTTTACAAATAATTCTCACAACTTATTATTTTCTTTATGTAATTTTTATCATCCACAATGTGATTAACTCTTAAATATAACAGTTTTTAGCTATAATCCTATATTTGAAAATTTTTTTATAGCACTAACTTAATTGTCAAGAATAAGCCTTCATATTAGTGTCAGATATATTTAGTCAAATTTTCTTAATCTAATTCCTTTCAACTAATAAGAAACATAACCAACTAAAAGATAAATCTTGTAATTATATAATCAACTAAAATGTATATTGACTTAATTTTTATCATTTCCTTTACTGCATTTATTTTGTTTATTTATATCCAATTGGTTGATTTTATTTCATCTGTGCAATGGTTGATAAATTAGATGAACCAGTTTGCCCAACATTACATCACTTGAAGAAAACAAACAATTGTGGCCATTGTGATGCTTTAAAATTTGAATATGAGCCTTCAGGTTTCTGTTGTGATAATGGCAAATTAAGCTAGCTTCCATCAAAGTTTGACAAGAGTTATTTGATTTATTTACTTCTCAATCAGAAGAATCTAATTTCTTCGTGAAGATGATTCAGGGATACAATTGTATCTTCTCATTCACATAATTTGGAGTTAAACATGATAAGAAACTAGCTTCAGGAAGAGCTGGAGTATATACCTTCAGAGTGCAGGGTCAAATATATTATGATCTTCCTAGTTTAGTGCCTAATAAGAATGGTCCTACGTTCTTTCAGTTACAATTCCATGACATGAAAATGATATTGAAAACAGAATGAGTATAATATCATATGGAAATTTGAAGGAGAAAATTGTGCAGAAGCTTATGAGAATTTTTTAAGTGAATCAATATGCCAAAGTTTTCAGAAGATTAGAGGAATAGCCATCAATTGATGATGTCCAAATTCATATATAAAAAATAAGCTTGGATCAACGAGTTTATAATAACCCAACTACTAACCAAGTTGCTACAATATGGATTGAAGGAAACAATGTGAATATTCTTTTTGAGCGAGACATTGTTGTACACACTCATTATAGAAAAAGACATAGAATAAAGCATTATTTTGGTTGTTATGATGTACTTCAATACCTAGTTCTCTTCCCAAAGGGGAAATAGGTTGGCATCAAAACATCCATAAAGTTAATGTTTTAGATAATGACACTTCAATTCAAGAAAGGTTTTCATTTCAGAGTCTTCTACATCTATAGAAAATAGTTTGGCTACAAAACAAGAAGTTACTTTTAAAGCTTCAAATTTTGATTGAAAATAAGTTTTTTTTTGTGTTTTTGTGTATAATAATATATGAACTAATACATGTTTCATAAGTTTTTCTGTAAGTATTATTGAACAAAGCAACAAGAGAAAGAAGGTCTCTTGTGAAGAATACTATTGTTATAAGTTTCAAATAAGATCACCAAGGCAATCCACTCTTCTTTTTGTTGGGAGATTATTTCAACAATGCGCAGTAGATATGTACAATAAATTGGAAAGAACTCGTCTAGACTACTACCAACATAATCAAAGTGAAATAAGGTCAGAATTATATCAAGGGATTGTGAACAGTGTCATGCCTGAAGAAACAAGGGCAACTGAAGTAGGCCAACGAATAGTACTTCAAGCATCCTTTATTGGATGGCCAATGGATATGCAACGTAGATATCTTGATGCACTGGCATTAGTGCAAAAATTTGGAAAACGTGATCTTTTTATCACATTGATGTGTAATCCAGAATGGAAAGAGATCCAAGAACAATTACAACCAGGACAAAGACCTCAAGATCGCCCATATCTTACTTTAAGAGTATTTAAAGCAAAATTACAGGATCTGAAAGGTCAATTGTTCAAGAAAGAGATCTTCAGAAAAGTTGCTGCTCATGTCTGCATCATTGAGTTCTAGAAAAAAGGGTAGCCTCATGCACACATGCTAATAATACTAAAAAATGAGTAAAGAATCAAAAGTCCAGATCAGTTCGACAAATTTGTTTGCGCTGAACTTCCTGATAAAAATAGGTTTCCTGAGTTATTTGATTTAGTTGTAAAACATATGATGCATGGCTCTTGTGGTGAGAAAAATAAAAGGAATTCTTGCATGGTCAACGGAAAGTTTAAATTTCATTACCATCGAGCATTTTTGTGAGATCACAATACATGGAAAAGATAGACATGCAACTTATAGAAGAAGGAAAACAAATGACATGGTAAATGTACGACATACAATGTTGGATAACAGGTGGGTAGTACCTTATAATGCTTACCTATTAATGAGGTATAATTGTCAGATTAATGTCGAAATATGTTCTGGAATTCAAGCTGTTAAGCTGTTAAATATTTGTACAAGTACATCTACAAAGGACATGATAAAGTTGCTGTCTACATTGCATACCAAGAGGGTGACAAAATTGTATATAAAATCCATCATTTCTAAGATGCACATTGGGTGTCATCACAAGAAGCAATTTGGAGGATGTTTGAATTTAACTTGAATGAAATATTTCCTACAATAATTAATCTGCAACTCTATAACCAAATAAGCAATGTGTGACATATTGGAAGAATCAAAACTTGAGAAATATCCTAAGTTGAGATCATGTGTCTAAGACAATATTAGCAGAATATTTTAGTATGTGCAAGGAAAGTGAAAAGGCAAGGAGACATCTTTATAATGAATTCCCGAAAAATTATGTTTGGAACTGTAAAAAAAAAAAAAATTTGGACTGAGAAGCAAAGAGGAGCGGGATAAATGGAGCTAATACTGTTGAAGGAGAAATATACTATTTAAGATTGCTATTGAATCATATTCATGGATCAAAATCGTTTGAAGATTTGTTAACTGTCAATGGATTTCAATGCCCAACCTTCAAAGAAGCACCTGAAAGAAGAGGACTTCTTGAATATGATAGAAGCATATTTGGATGTTTGGATGAGTCTTCTACTTTTCATATGCCACATGCAATGAGACGCCTATTTTCTACTAATTTGGTACATTGTGAACCGGCTTATGTGAAGCAGTTGTGGAATACTTATTTTGAAGTAATGTCTGATGATTTTCAAAGAATACGAAGTTCTTCGAGAGAAGTTCAAGTTTCAAAGACTTTAAATAGTCTTAGTTCATTTCTAAAAAGCATGGGAAAGAGTATCTATTTCAACATCTAATGAGTTAAATAAGAATCCAAGAGAAGTTAGAGAAGAACTTTTTGTTGATGTTTCAGAAGCTGAGTCATGCTGAACAAAGCTTAAATGAAGAACAATATATAGCTTTTTCACGAATACTTTCTAAAATAAATTCAGGAAAAGTTGGACTTTTCTTTGTTGATGGTCTAGAAGGAACTGGGAAAACCTTTTTGCACTGTATTTTGCTAGCACACATGAGATCAAGAGGTATGATATCAATGGCAATAGCAACATCAGGTGTTGCAACATCAATCTTGCCTAGGGGATGAACAACACATTCAGGGTTCAAAAGATACCTATAAATACAAATGAAACAAGTATGTACAATATCAAAGCATAGTGGGATAGCAGGGTTATTACCTCAAGCAAAATTGATTATTTGGGATGAAGCGCTAATGGCAAAGCGATGGGCTATTAAAACTCTAGATAGAACTGTGATGGACATCATGGATAACAGAGATCCATTTGTAGAAAAGTAATGGTATTTGGTGGAGATTTCAGGCAAGTACTTATTGTTGTACCAAAAGTTACAATGGAACAAACTATTGGTGCAAGCTTGATAAAGTCATACTTGTTCCCAAAAATAGAAAATTTGACTTTGACAAAAAATATGAGGGCAAGGAATAATCCATGCTTCAGTGAATTCCTTTTGAGAGTTGGGAATGGAAAAGAACCAACATACGCTACAAAAAAAATGTTAAATATCGGAGGTTTTTTTGCAGCAGTAAACTCTTTAATTTGTGGTGGTTTTATAGCCGCCACTAAATAATCCATTTAGAGGCGGTTCACTTGTGGCGGTTTTGTAAACCGCTGGTAAATACTTTGACTAGCGGCGGTTTGTACCTGCACTAAATTTTAAGGAATTTTTTTTAATTTTGTTTTTATAATTTTTTCATTATAATTTTATGTTGATTTTATAACAAATATATAAAAATATATATATGATTATTTAAAAGAAATATTAGTTTTTATTTTTTTCTATTTTACATTCATATAGCTAAATATATATCGATTTCCTCAATTTACATAAGTACTCTCTCACACTTCTCCCTAATTTAGAAAAGAGCACTAGCGATGACATAGAGACGAATCATTAATGGTGACTATATTCTCTTAAAATTGAGTTTAGATAAAGATGAATATTTGTGCTCTCAACCATAGTTTGCCAAAATTAGAGACTGTTTGATCTCCAGATGGTGATTTTTGCATATACAGTGTCGTAATAGTGACCAATGTATCGTGAGCTATGTATCGTATATAACATTATAGTCGTGATATATAGAAGCAATTTCCATCTCAAGATTGTAAAGCCCAAGTAGAATCTATAACTTATGTCTCTAAATACTATGGGAGAGCCTCAATATAGAAACAGAATTTTAGAGACAAAGCACTTTCATTTCTAGATAGAGACAGGAAAGAGTCGTACTTAAGACCAAACAAAACAATGGCATTAAAATAAAACGTTAGAGACTTATTCGAGACGAAACTTGGCCGACTCTAAATTATGGTCTCGGTTTCGTCTCTAACTATGATCGAGACCATTGTGCAGAGACCAACTGGTTACAACATACAATTTTTCTCTAAATTTAGAGACGAAATATCTACGAAAAGGTTTAGTTTTTAACGTTAGAGACGAAATCTTAACCACAATTATAATGTCCCTATTTTTCTCCTCCATGGAGTCTAAATGGAGATGATGTATGTTGTGATACCCCCAACCCTGCCACTAGTTCAACTGCGGCTGAGTAGGGTATCTGCGTGCCTCTCGGCACTAAACTATAAATCTAAAAAACAAGAGCATAACCCCATGGGCAACCCTTAGAAGTATATATACAATATTTTCTAAGTAATTTGAATACTAAAAGAGCGCTAAGAAATATAGGGTTCAAGAAAACTTCTTATCTTATGATAATTCCGATACAAAGATAGAAATATTTTACAAACAGCTCGAGTACAAGAGAGTAAAACAGAAACACATGTCTTTTCGGAGAAACTCGAACCAAAACACCACGCCTAAAACTTCAGCGGTTTATTGTATCTCTAACCACCCTGAGTTAATCTGAGAAGAAAACATGATATGGAAAAAATTGAGCACGAACACTCAGTGAGTCCACGTATGTGTGTGCGCTGTAGTGATTTCTTTTAAAATAATGATGATGTAGTTTCACAAAACAGTTCATGCAATGTTATAAGGAAACATTTTCTTTTATTATTTTAACACAACTGATGCTTGAACCTACATGAGAGTTTCGAGCGCGACTGGGAAGTCTGAGCGAATCAAGACACATCAGCGCAGCTTCTACACCAAAATTCAAAATAACATATAATGCAAGAGTAGGGCTCTACGGACAAAGTCTGGATCCCATAACGAGGTTATCGGAACCAAGTTCCAGCACCTCGTAGTCAATACCAGCCAAATACCATACGAGCGCTCGATTACAAAACAACCGCACTCCCATATTACAGGTCAAAACATCAGGCTACGGACTCTTGGGGCACCTACCAGGTTTGTCCTGGGACCAACCTCAGTTTCGATCCCCTTCTGACTCTCCACTAGGGGGCTGAACCCCACCGTAGAGCATGATGCGGTGTCCACATAGACCGATTAGGCCACACCCTCCGCGGTCTACGCCCCTCTTCAAGTGGATCCACTCTCCCGAGTCTGGATCATCCACGCCATCGGAAGAGGCCCTTGTCCGGGGAACTAGCCACATATAGTGCAATCCTCTAATGCTTCCGAACATAAGATCCTAGCCAAAATTGTAAACCTGGTCGGAATGGGGTTTTCATATGCATTTTTAAACAGAAAGGCCGCTTGCCCGACCATTAGGACAGAATCAGGTCATGAATATTTTCAACAAAAATCCCCATCCGCCAGGCACAACATGTTTATGCAAATTTCACAATTATGCCAATGCCAGGCCTATATTCATGCATGTCGAAACATGTAACATTTTAGGACCAAAGCATTCTCCAGCTTATGCAGGTTTTACAAACATGCCATGTTTACATTCACGCATGCCAAATCATATAACTTTTCAAAACCAAGATATTTTCCAACTTATAAATATTTCTAGAAAACCCGTGTATAGACTAGTTCTTTTTCACAACAATAATAATCTGTTTTAAAGAGACAATACCTATATGGAGCACCGCTCCTATGCATTTCTAATGAACATGTAACACATCGTGGAGAACATCTCCAATTAAGAAAAACATGACAAGTTATACCGTTTCAAAAATAGTAGATAATTTATGATAAGTTTAGAAATCCTATTTATATGGCCCGTAACTTTTGAAATAATATAATAAAACGAAGTTTGTGGACTCACCTGGATGTAGATCTGGTACTAAGATCCTAAAAAATAATAATAGTATGAAAATGCTTAATATCTGTGTACCGATTAAATAGCCCTATTCCCTAAATAATATCGAGAACTTACGAAATGAACTTAGGAGGTATATATATACCTATATATATTTATAATAATTCTTTAAAAAGATCGAAAATCCAATACCCTTAAAAAAATGTATATATATACTCTCCTAAGGAACCATAATTAGCTATATATATAAAATCCATTTAAAACATTTAATCCTAAAATAAATAACTAACTTAATATATATATATATATAATCTAACTAGAAATAAATTTCACTATATACTAAAGCCTAGAAAATAAACAATACACCTAAACTATATATATTCTAATGAAAATACCAATAACAATAAAAGAAAGGCACATGCAAAACTAACCTTAAATATATTATTGTTGCTTCAGCTTGTTCTTGTTGCCAACCAAATTTAAAAGAAAAAAATACATGCTATATATATATATATAGTGACTTGAGGCGATTAGGAAGAAAAGAAAAAGAAAAATTGAAGTTGTGAGGCGGTTAAGGGGGAAAGAAAAGGGAGAAATTGGTGGGGTAACGGGTGTGTCGTGAGGTGGCTGTAATTCTTCATGATTAAGGTTTTTTTTTTTTTTAAATGTCAAGTACTTAAATTTCTAAAATAAACACAGTAAGTATTAAAAGCAAAATCCACTTAAAGACATTTATAAAACTTAAGAAGAAAACCTCAATATAATAAATTTTACTCTCATTCCTAAATATCTCCAAAATACCACTAAGTGTCAAAAATACTACATTCCACCAATACAGATCCAAACTCTATTTTCATTATGTCCGTAATTTTAAAGTCATACTAGGTGCTTATGGGGTAGGGCGTTACATATGTCGTCTCCATATATGCATTATTTTTATTTGTAGACATTAATGGTCTCTAGAAATAATTTATTTTGCAGCGGTTATCTGTGGCGGTTTGTGATACCCCCAACCCTTCCACTAGGTCAACAGCGGCTGAGTAGGGTATCTGCGTGCCTCTCGGCACTAAACTATAGGTTTCAAAACAAGAGTACAACTCCGGGGCAACACTTAGAAGTATATGCACACAATACGCAGCCGAAACTTAAGTAATCTGAACACTAATAGGGCGCTCAAAACTCAAGGTTCAAGAAAACTTCTTTTCTTATAATCATTCCAACACAAAGATAGAAATACTTTACAAATGGCTCGAGTAAAAGAAAGAAAAACAGAAACACATGTCCTTCCTAAGAGACTCAAACCAAAAACTCCACGCCTAAAACTTCAGCCGTTTATTGTACCTCTGACAGTCCTGAGTTAATCTGAGAAGAAAACATGATATGGAAAAACGTGAGCGCGAATGCTCAGTGAGTCCACGTGTGTGTGTGCCTTAGTGGTTTCTTTAAAACAATGTGATACAGTTTCACATAAAAACAGTTCATGCAATGTTATAAAAAACATTTTTCTTTTGTTGCTTTAACACCACTGATGCTTGAACCTACATGAGGGGTTCGAGCGCTGCTGGGAAGTGTGAGTGAATCAAGACACATCAGCGCAGCCTCTATACCCGAATTCAAAAGAACATACAATGCAACAGTCGGGTTCCACGGACAAAGTCTGGATCTTATAATATAACGAGGTCATTGGAATCAAATCCCCGCATCTCGAGTCAATACCAGCCAAACATCATACGAGTGCTCGATTTCCATAACAACCGCTCTTCCCATATCACTGGTCAAAATAGGGTACAGATTCCTGGGCCACCTACAAGGTTTGCCCTAGGACCAACCTTAGTTTCAAGCCTAACTTGGATCTCCACAAGGCGGCCGTCCCACCACAGAGCATGATATAGTGTCCACGTAGATCGATTAGGCCAAACCCTCCATGGTGCTACGCCCCTCCTCAAGTGGATCCACTCTCTTGAATCTGAAACCATCCGGAAGAGGCCCTAGTACGGAGCACTAGCCACGTACCGTGCAATCCTCTTCTGTCTTAAGAAAACTTGACCTCTGACACTAAACTCCAGATTCCTCCTTCGGTTATCGGCATAGCTCTTCTGTCTACTTTTAGTTGTCTGAAGCCACTTTTTAACTATCTTAACTTATTTCTACATCTCCTCCAACTCTGGCATCAAGTTTCTTTGTCTCTATTGAGGTCGAACTCCGAACTCATCCATATACAGGGGTGTTCTGCATTTCTTACCATAGAATGCTTCAAATGGTGCTATTCCTATTGAAGAGTGGTAGCTGTTATTATAAGCAAACTTAGGACAAGCAAGATTGTCAACCCACTTGTTCCCAAAATGTAAGGTGCAAGCTCTCAGCATATCCTCTGGGGTTTGAATTGTTCTTTCGGACTGTCCATCGGTCTGGGGGTGTTACGCGGTACTATAACTTAGGTTGGTTCCCATAGCTGCATGGAACTTGCAATAAAAATAGTTTTTTTGGTGCACAGGGTAGAGCATGTATGCAAAATAAATCATTGATGTTCCATACATAACATAATTTGCAATCAACACGATCCTAAGCTCTTCCAGGTTATATACAACCATTAAAGAATCACACTCACAAAAGTAGATTTATACTTAACACATATGTACAGTGTAAACTAAAGAATCCTAGAAAAATGCAAGTACACCAGCCCAGTTTAGGTATATCTTCTTCCTAAAGACTATGGTCTAACACTGAACTTATCAAAAGTACTCTTGATAAAGTTCATGGCGAACCCATGGAAAGATCCCCAACAACTATATCAATCGTTTCCCCACTCTCATACTAGATTGCTGATCTCTCATTCACAAGATATACTAATGCTTCAAATCCTAAGAAACTTAGCTTCTCATCTACCCACCCTCATAATCACTTATTGTTCTCCTTATCGAGCTGAACTCATCATTAGCTTCCCTAATAGGCTCACCCCCGTCTTTACATTCACCGATCGGCAGTGTGGAGTAATACTTACACAATATGTATCGAATACAGAATTAAGGACCGGAGAGCTCTTTCTGTTGTGACAACAGCAATAAAAATATTGACTTACAAGGTGTAGAAAGTTCTTTGGTATCACTGAAGTAGGGATGACAGAAATCGATACGAAATGCATCTTATACTTAACAAGAATTTCAGACTTACTCTTTGTGCAGTTAATACACTGTAAGTCATAAGAGTTTTCCCCTAATACCTTATGTCCCACGAAATCCCTCAATCGAGCTACAAGTCTCAGAACAAGTAACCTATTTTGATGACTCAAATAATCTTAGTACTCTCTCACCTGAATCATCATCAATTCAAAAGCTTAATGTATCTATATGTCCTCCCATTGTGGTTATGGCATTGTTCCCACAAGATTAATAACACGATGAGCACAACGAAAGAGAAAAGGGAACTTAAAAGTCTTCGAGCAAAATAAAACTATGCCACCTAGAACTCATATAAGATCTACGAACTCTAACCACAGAACCTAGAACTCGTATAAGATCTACTAACTCTAACCACAGAACCTAGAGCTCTGATACCACCTGTGATACTAGGTCAACTGCGGCTGAGTAGGGTATCTGCATGCCTCTCGGCACTAAACTATAGGTTTCACAACAAGAGCACAATCCTGGCGCAGTACTTAGAATTATGTGCACACAATACACAGCAAAAACTTAAGTAATTTGAACACTAATAAGGCGCTCAAAACTCAAGGTTCAAGAAAACTTCTTATCTTATGATCATTCTAACACAAAGATAGAAATACTTTACAAATGACTCAAGTACAAGAAAGCAAAACAGAAACACATGTCCTTCCTGAGAGACTCAAACAAAAACTCCACACCTAAAACTTCAGTGGCTTATTGTACCTCTGACCTTCCTAAGTTAATCTGAGAAGAAAACATGATATGGAAAAACGTGAGCGTGAATGCTCAGTGAGTCCACGTGTATGTGCTTTAGTGGTTTCTTTAAAACAATGGTGATATAGTTTCACAAAAAACAGTTCATGCAATGTTATAAGAAAATATTTTTCTTCTGTTCCTTTAACACCACTGATGCTTGAACCTACATGAGAGGTTCGAGCACAGCTAGGAAGTTTGAGCGAATCAAGACACATCAGCGTAGCCTCTACACCAGAATTCAAAAGAACATGTAATACAACAGTCGAGTTCCACGGATAAAGTCCAGATCCCATAATATAACAAGGTTATCTGAACCAAGTCCTGGCATCTCGTAGTCAATACCAGCCAAACACCATAACAGCGCTCGATTTCCATAACAACCGCGCTTCCCACATCACTGGTCAAAATAGGCTAAGATTCCTGGGGCACCTACCAAGTCTGCCCTGAGACTAACCTTAGCTTCAAGCCCCTCCTGGCTCTCTACAAGGCGGTCATCCCACTGCCAAGCATGATGCGGTGTCCACGTAGACCGATTGGGCCAAACCCTCCACGGTGCTACGCCCCTTTTCAAGTGGATCCACTCTCCAGAGTCTGAAACCGTCCACGCCATCGGAAGAGGCCCTAGTACGAGGGACTAGCCACGTACAATGCAATCCTCTTACTCTTCCGAACACATGTTCATAACCAGAACTGTAACCTTGGTCGGAATGGGGTTTTTATATGTATTTACAAACCGAAAGATCACTTGCCCGACCGTAGGAATAAAATCAGGTCATAACTATTTGAGATCAGCAAAAATCTCCATCCGCCAGTCATCACATACTTATGCAAATTTCATAATTATGCCAATGTCTGGTCTATATTCATGCATGTCAAAACATGTAACTTTTCAAGACCAAAGCATTTTCCAACTTATGCATATTTACAAACATGCCAGGTCTACATTCATGCATGCCAAATCATATAACTTTAAAAAACCAAAGCATTTTCCAACTCATAAATATTTCCAGAAAACTTGTGTACAGACTAGTTCTTTTTCACAATAATAATAATCTATTTTAAAAAGACAATGTCTATATGGAGCATCGCTCCTATATATTTCTAATGAACATGTAACACATCGTGGAGAACATCTCCAATTAAGAAATACATGTCAAGTTATTCCGTTTCAAAAACAGTAAATATTTTATGATAAGTTTAGGGATCATATTTATATGGCCCGTAACATTTGAAATAACATAATAACACGAGGTTTGTGGACTCACCTGATTGCAGATCTGGTGCTAATATCCTACAAATATAGTAATAAGAATACTTAATATTAAATTAAGTACCAAACAAATAATTCTCTTCCCTAAATAACGAGATCCTACGGAATAAACTTAGGATATATATATGTATATCCCTAAAGCATATCCAAAATCTTACAGTCTCAAAAATCTTTAATTTGAGTACTTACTTGGAGTGCCTAACTTGCCTAAAATATGAAACTAGAAATTAATCTCACAATTAATTATATACTAAAATCTTTTTAAAATATTTAAACCCTAAAAAAAAAAACTTATACTATATATGTATATCTAAAAAGAGAAAAGAAAGAAGAAAAAAGAACAAATTACTTACCTTAGAAGACTAATACATGGCTGCTCCTTTTCTTTTTTGGTTGCCAAACAAATCATCAAATAATAAAAAAAATGGAGGAAGTGATATATTTATATAGGTTAATGGCGGTTAGTGCCAAGAGATGAAAAAAAAAAAAAAAAAGAAGGTTAGTGCCAAGAAATGAAAAAAAGAAGAAATACAGTGGTGATGACAGGTGGAATGTGAAGGTGGAAATTTCTTAAGCTTTAAGTTTTTTTTTTAACTCTTATTTTTAAGTATTTTTAAAATACTATTAAGTATAAAAAATACTATACTTCAGTACATCAGATCTCAAACTCTATTTATATAACTCCTGAAATTTAAAGTTATATTAAGTGCTTATTGAATAGGGCGTTACACGATTTTTTAGAACCACCACTAAATCTTTTAATTTATATAAGTGTCTTACACTTTCCTAATTTAGACAAAAGCACTAACGACATAAAGACGAATCCTTAGTGGCGGTTATATTACCTTAATATTGAGTTGAGATAGAGATAAATTATGGTCTAAGATCCATATACAATTTAAGCATATACTTGAACATGAGCCTTCTCCAAAATTAGAGACTATATGATCTCCATATAGTAATCTCTACATATAGTGTCGCAATGGAGACTAACGTATCGTAATCTATGTATAATTATAGCATTAGATTTGCGATAGAGTTAATTTCTATCCCAAGATTGTGAAGACCAAGTAGAATCTATAACGTGCGTCTCTAAAGTTAAAACTAATAGGTCTCTCTAAAATGCATATAAATTTGGAGTTAAATACTTAGGTCTTTATTGGACTTTCTATCGTTGATATAAAATAAACCATTTGATATAAATATTATTGTTATATATAATTATGGTCAATTTAATTAATTAATAATATCAAATAAAGTAATTAAATTAATATATTTTTATTATTAAAATATTAAATATTTCATTACAGCTTAAAAGTTAAATAAAATTAAAAGTTTTAAAGGAAAAACACACATGCCATTTTCTTAAAATAAAAAAATTATGTAATCTTGGTTAGTAATACATACAAATATATACACAAGGGACTTCCAAAAAATAATTTTCTTAATTAGGTCAAAGAAACCCGTTCTCCCCCTCTTTCTTCATCCTTCCTTCCTCTCCCTACAGACCGGCGCTGCGTTCTCTCTCCTCCCATCTGCGAATCCTCCTTTGTAAACCCTACCCCGACAGCCTCCCTGACGTCACCCTCGGACGTCGCCCCTTAACGCCGTTTCCCGATACCGGCCTCTCTTGTCTCCCCCTTCGTCTCTTTTCTCTGCCCTCTCTCTCTTCTCTCCTCTCTTCTCTTCTCTTCTCTTCTTTATCGTCATTCGTCTTCTCTTCTGCCAGACAGAAGCCGCACCACTAGTCTCCAAATGTAGTGGAAGTTCAAGCAAAGAGTTAATTGAAGATCTTTCAGGGACTTAAAGGTGAAATTTCTATTAAACTTTTCAGATGTGCTTGATTTTCCTTAAATTGACTGGGCAGTTTGGATGAAAATTTTTGTTTTAGTTTCTGGGGCTTCACTTTCTGACTGCGGGATTACTCTGTTCTACATCGAATAGAGCAATTAGTTCTTAAGTACTTCTACAGAGTTCAAACAATTTTGATAGAGAGAAGAAAACTTTATTCATTTGGATCAAACAGCGACAAGGCCACAACAGTGGATGAAATGGTGGGATTCGGAACAACCTTAACGGAGCTGAGGCAAACTTTTAGAAGTGGTAGAACAAGAGGGGTCGTTTAGAGAAAAGCCCAACTCAAAGCTCTTCTTAGACTTGTTGGTGAGAATGAAGAGAGAATTTTTGAAGCCCTTTAACAAGATCTTGGAAAATACCCTGTTGAAGCCTATCGTGATGAAGTAAGAATTTGAATTCTTTATTTGATTCTTCATGAATTTAAAATGGGATTCTGGGCCTCATGTAATATGTGTTTCAAGTGTTTGTTCTGTGTTCAGTTTGAAGGGTTGCTTAAGGGCTAATGATGGTTTTGCTAAGAATTCTCTTCGCTGATTTTTTCCCCAAATTTTAATGATAATTGTGGATTGTTTAAGGATATTTTCATATTTGAATTGTGGCAACCTTTTTTTTTTTTTCAAAAAATACTTTGTCTGATACTTTTTAAGATTATTATTACAAATTGGTGTTGTGAAGAAATCAGCCAGTCACACATTGGACAACATTGAAAAGTGAATGGCTCCTAAGAAGGTATATTGTCTGAAATTGAACAGCTTTTTTTTTTTAAATCTTATTTGTTTATATTTTTGTTAATGTAAAGTGAATTAGCTAATCTGGTTTTTAGAATGTAAGTTGGTTTGTTTCATTAGTTGTTCAATAAGAAGAATGTCCGAGAATGCATGAGACTTTCAGAACTGCTTATGAGATTTTCTGTCTATATTAATTGCTCAAAACTCACTTGAATTATAGCACTGTATAGAACACAAGTAGCTTTGGGTTTTCAGATTGAATCCACTTTATAAAAGTTGTTTCATGAGTAAAGTAAGAAATATTTATTGATTTACTTTTTGTTTTTTTTTTCCAGATTGCATTAAGGGTAGAAAAACAACAATGTATAATATTTCCACTCTATGGAGCTATGTATTGTCAGTACTAGAAGCAATTGATCATTTGGTTATATTTTTTGTTCAATCTTGGAGTAAATTTGCCATAGACAGAGTATATGAATATTAGTGTTGTGCAAAGCACTAAGGCCATGGCTCTTATTCCCATCTAAAGCCGAAGTGTTACTAGAGCCACTTGGTGTGGTATTGATCCTTGCGATGTGGAATTTCCCTATTTGCAAGTTCAATTACATGCTCACCCGAATCTTTCTCTTTTCATCCTTCTAGTTAGGTTAAGGAATTAGTCAATTGGTTATAATTAGCGCCTTTCACCACTTAATGTCGTGTGTAGTTGATACTCGTTTTTGCTGTGTTTAGAATTATTTTTTCCATTTACTCGAAGCTTTAGATCTGTGAAGGTCCTTTTTAAAGTATATCTCAAATTGATGACTTAAGCCGGTTTCTCAGCTTACAAGTATTTCAAAAAAACCACATAAGTCACCAACCTTGTTACCACCGATGTTATACTATTGTATTAGGCACACAGCAACATGGCTGTTTGAGTGAGAAGTGGAATATGACTAGTATTCTTAATCTCTCATGGTGGATTCTGCCTTCAAAGTGGCCCTGAAGAGAATAGCTGGTGGAGATGGGGACCATGCAGTGGGCAAGCGTGCATACGAGTTGATTATGTTCTTGTAGGACAAAAGTTGGCTCCTGTTCTGGTGTTGGCATCCTCTTGTCTGATTTCCTTTCTACCTTAGAGACCTATCATTTGTACTGTGGCAATTATCTTGTAGTTTATAGATTACATGATCTCCTGGTATTTTCTTACCCTCCAAATGCCAGTTTGGGGGATACTTTTCTCTTTTCGATTTGTTGCATTTCATCTTTTGATTCCTCTTCTTCCTCTAAATGGGTCTATTCTATCTTCTGGAGAATCCTGCCTAGAAATTATCCCCTTCTAATGTAAGTGCGCGCCCCTCATCAACTACTGTAAAAAGGTCTAATTTTAAGTTGCAAGAATGATCATTTTTGCTCTATTTCAGGTGGGATCAGGGATCAAGCTCGGACCAAGGGGAAAGAGGAACTAGCAAGTATTCAAATTGTGGTATATTCATTCTTTGAATGGTTTAGGATATTAGTTTGGGAAGATGGCTAGTAGGATTTTTCTTTTAGATTTTATAGATTTATAGCATATAGTAACTAGTTTGAAATTATGTATTAGATTTATTTTTGACTTTGTAAGTTTAGTTGGACATTTTATGATTGTGTACAAATTAGAAATGCTAGCGGGTATCGGACACCTGTAAAATAATTATTTTTTAAAAAGCGTATAAATATTAGCGGAGGTCAAAAATCGCCGTCAAAGAATTAATTTTGTTTATATATTTTTAATCACTTTAATTATTGTGTAGGGGTAAAACTGTCAAAATGAAGCATAACTTACATTTAGTGGCAGTTTTGAACTACCGTTATTTTTAGGAAGAAGTTCTAAATGACCTTCTAAGAAGTCCTAAATGACCTTCTATGAAGGCGCCATCGATAAATCGCTACTTTATTTTGCACAGTGGTTTCTCAAAAACTGCCGCAATAGTTTAAAGACACCTTTATTAGTGGCGGTTTAAAGACACCTTTATTAGTGGCGGTTTAGGAAGCAAAACCTTTTAGCTGGGGTTGAAAACTGCCACAAAATGCAAAAAAAAAAAAAAACCTTTGCTATCAACCTCCTGAAATGACAATTAAATATGATGATGAAGAAATATCTGAGCAAACACTTATTGATTTTATGTTTCCATCATTAACACAATTCAAGCTCAGCAAGTTACATGACAAATCAAGCAATTCTTGCTACAAGAAATAAATGTATTGACAAGCTCAATGAAAAAAATGATCAATTTGTTTCCCGGAATCGCAAAGGTTTATGATAGTTTCGATGAAGCAATTGATGATACTCATAACTATTACCAAGAAGAATTTCTTAATTCCTTGACACCAAATGAACTACCAACACACAAATTAGTTCTTAAAACTAATCCCCAATAATGTTGTTGAGGAACCTAGATCTATCTGATGGAATGTATGATAGTACTAGATTAGTGTGCAAGGAGTTGAAAGAAAAAGTCATACATGCTGAAATTGTTGTTGGCCAATATGCTGGTGAACAAGTCTTAATACCACGTATAACATTATCTTCAGTATAATGAAGACTATCATTTCCAATTCAAAAGGAAACAAATCCCAGTGAGTCTATGCTTTGTAATGACAATCAACAAGGCACAAGGACAAACGATAGCACATATTAGAGTATATTTACCACAATATGTATTCTCTCATGGTCAACTATATGTACCGTTATCAAGAGGAATATAATGTCAACAACAAAGTCCTAATCAAGCCAGATTTTTTTGGAAAAAGAGGAAATATGTCTACCAAAAATATTGTCTATAAAGCAGTTCTTACACTAGGTAATATTACATGAAACTATATAAAATTCTATGCTTGCATATTTTTTTGAACCATCAGCACATAAATTATAGTTTGTTAAAACTAATAATAGGACGGGACAAAAAGAAATAATCAAGCCATTCCAATTATCAGAAGACAAGTGACAAAATCAAAAAGGTAAGAAAATATATTAAAACAATTTTAAAAATATATTTCAATAAGATGGCCTTAGTGGTAATATGTGTGTCTTAAAACTATAGTTGTTCACAAATTCATTGCGAAAGTACCCTTATAAATTATTCACCATGATAGATCTCAATATTCCATTTTAAAAAATATGTTTTGTTATGAATATCTTTCAAGATGATTCCATGACTTTTTGTTTCATGTAGCAGCTAAAATAGACTATATTTTCCTTCTTCATTATGCTGCTAAATGACAAGTTTAAAAGAATTCTTTGTTAGGTAAATAAATTGATAATACTGATATGTTATAGTAGAAGCTACCAATTGATTGATGATAATACCTTTTGATGTTTCTTTAATTTAAACTTTGTTATTTTCATTAATTATTATAATGTGGTCAAGTGTTGTTTGTAATAGTTCGTTGCAAGTTTCTTATGATTCCTTGATTTTTTTTATTTCACGTGCCAACTAAAATAAACTACAATTTTCTTCTTTATCCTGCTATCGAAAGACAAGTTTAAAAGAACTTTTTGTTAGGTAAATAAATTGATATTATTGACACGATACAATAGAAGCTACCAATTGATTAGTGATAATATTTTGATGTTTTTTGATTTAAAGTTTATTATTTTTATTAATTACTATAATGTGATCAAGTTATTATTGTTTGTAATGGTTTTTTGTAAGTTTCTTATTTCATTATTTAATTCATTAATATAATCGTTGTTGTTTAATTTATTATAATGTGATCAAGTTGTTGTAATAGTTTGTATCTTTTGATGTTGTAAGTGTATTTGGAACAAATAGGACAAACAACAACATTCAAACCATTCCAATCGTCAAAAGACAAGTGACAAAATAAAAAAAGGTAGGAAAATGTATTTTAAATATTTAATCATATATTATTACAATATGATATTTGATATTTTGATTTCAGTTACTAGCCAAAATAAACTACAATTTCATTCTTTATCATGTTATTCAAAGTCCTGCAAAAGGAAATTATAAAATATATTTAAAAAATAAGATAGATTATAGTATTTGATTACAGATTACCAGATATATTAAACTACAGTTGTTCACAAATTTAGTGCAAAAGTATCATGATAGATCTCAATATCCTATTTTAAGAAATATATATTTTGTTATGAATATCTTTCAAAATGATCCTTTGATTTTTTGGTTTCAGGTACCAGTCAAACCAAACTACAATTTTTCCTTCATTATGTTGTTAAAAGACATGTTTCTTTAATTTAAAGTTTGTTATTTTCATTAATTATTATAATGTGATGAAGTTGTTATTTGTAATAGTTTAGTATACAGAATACTAAATTTGATTGTGATAAATAGTTTGTCTTTTTAATTTAATATATACTAATTCATCATAATATTTAAATCATATAACTTACAAATAATAATGACTTCAATTTTCTCTTTAAAAAATTGAATAAGATTTCCAATAGAAAGTTTAAAAATTAGTTTCTTTCAAACAATTCTGAAGTTCCAGATTGCAAACAAATCATTATTTTTATTTTTAGTAGTAAAACTGTTAGAATTTTGGACTTGGATCTAACTCACCCCAAAAGGTACCTCAAGAGGAGAGACTATCCAAGTTTTTATAATGAGTAATACTTAATTAGCCATTGTAGTATTCTTAACACACCCCCTCACGCCCAGGAATGAACATCTGGTGCATGAAATTTTGGAGGACTTCATCTGCGGGTGGCCCAACATACTGGCTCTGATACCATGTTATAATTTTGGACTTGCGCCTAACTCACCCCAAAAGGTACCTCAAGAGGGGAGAACTGCCCAAATCTTTATAAGGAGTAATATTTAATTAGCCGATGTAATATTCTTAACAAAAACACATAAAATACAATAACTTAGTAATATACTCACTAACTCATCATAATAAAGTCCTACCTTTAGTATGCACGTGGATTTACTCATTCAATCTTTCAATAATATTAGGAGAATCTAATTTCATTTTATCTATTCTAAGAAATGCGGATGGATACATTTCTACTGAACAATATAGACAAATAATTTCATTTTAAGTTTTTAACTATACTAGACATCCGTGGCCTGGCCTGTAGAGTAGTGTCAATGCATAGAAATTTAACAGGAAATAATTAATATTACTTTTATTCATTTTGTTTATTTGTATGTATTCTGAAGTTTTGAATGGTTAAGTTTGTTAATGAAATTGGGAGAGGCAATTCTATTTATAATTAATTCTGCTTTTGGATTTTATTTCCAGAAAAATAAATTAAAAAGATTGAAAGCTTGAAATTATTATTTTCTTGCCGTTAGTGTCCTTATAAGTATTGATTAGTATTTAATGTTTATTTCTAAGCTTATTATCATTTGGATCGTGTGGATCTGACCTATATGCTATTTCACTATAAGTATAATGACATTATCATTATATTTATTGTTGTTAATAGTATTGTGATCCATTTATAAAAGTTCAAATAAAATCATGCAATTTAGAAGGAAAAAAGAAGAATATAGAGGGGAAAACGGAACAGGAAGTCCATATTTTAATTGTATCTTTTCCTTTTTGGGGCTGAATATGTCTAAAAGTCTAAAATTTTATGGGTTATATTGACAATGAACTTTTATTTTATCTTTTTATATACATGAATCATATTTCAACATTTTAAATAATAATTTAAAGATTTTATGATGAAATTATATACAATTTCACACATGAATTCAATAGAATAGTAAAAAGTAACTAAATCCTTTAAGTTATGTTATAAAATGTGCAACAAATGCACCGAATTTTACTATGAAATCATGCAATTGTTATAAACTTACAAATCAAAAATATTTCATGGCTAAAAAAAGATAGAATAAAATTCATGGCTATAAATGGCTAAAATAAAAGTTCATGATTACAATTAAAAAAATAAAAATAGTTTAAGGGTATATAAAATAATAATCAATTATTTATTTATTATTTGTTAAAATGAATAAAAATTAATTAAAATAAAAATAAATAATAATGAATTATGTTATTATTTATTAAAATAAATAACAATTTTAATTTTAAGTTGATTATTGCAGCATTTGGATTTTGATTTTGTTATTATTGGAACCTAAAACCTCTCTAGAATTCTTGAAGTTTTTTCATCCACATGCCTGCTAGTTTCAAATGGTGATTGAGCTAAATTGTCCATCTTTTGCTTTGAGATTTATGTGGGAGAATTTATCTTGGGGAGTTCAGTAACAAGAAAAATTTTCCATTCTTCTATAATGCAAGCAGAACTCACATCTTCTCTAATTATATGTCATTTTAATTTAAAAATATACGCTAATTCAACAAAAGTTTAAATCATGTGACTCAGAATGACTTATATTTTAATCTAAAAAATAAATTTAAGAATTAAAATCATATTTGGATAATCTCTTATTCATAATATAATCAGTAACTACTATATTATACTATAACCCATCATGAATGCAATGTCATGTAACTCCAATATAATAACAAAATTAAAATATACTTATAATTGTAACTCCTTTATATTAAAAAAAATAACGACCTATCCAGAACAAAAAATATATATATAGTGTATATTAGTGAACCTATTACGATATATTTTAAAGCGGGCCTATTAGTATATATTTTTTCACCTATTAATGTACACTAATACTAATATTTAAAATAATATACAAAATAAACTAATATACACAAGAAAAATAGACTCAGTATCCATGGGCGGAACTACTTGGGAGATTGGGTAGGCTCGAGCCCCCGGGAAAGAAAAAAAACTTTAGGATTTTTTATGTTCTTAAAAAAAAAACTTTAGGATTTTTTATGTTCTTACATTCAAGCCTTTCTAGTTTTGTTTTTTTCAATAGAGCCCCACAACTTTTGGACTGGGTTTAGGGTTAAAAAAAAAATAAAAAATCTGCTCTCTCACGCCACGTCCGAAACAAAACTGGCCTTCCTCCTGCAACTCTCCTTCTTCCTACACTCTCTCTTTTGAGCTACCTTCCCTCTCCCTTCCTCTTCTCTTCTCGGCGGCGGCGACGGCGCGAGCTTCCTCTTCTTTTCTCGGCGACCAGATAGACAAAGACCGCTCCTCTGCTCTGCTCTGTTGCTCCTTGCTGTTCTGCTGCTCCTTCTTGCTGTTGTTTCTGTGCGCGGTTTCTTTTCTCTTCTCGGCGATCGGCGGCCGCGCTCTGCTGCTCCTTCTTGCTGCTGCTTCTCTGCTCCTCTACTTCTCTGCTTCTCTGCTGCGGTGCTCCTCTGCTTCTCTGTTGCAGTGCTACGCCTGCTTTCTGCTTCTTTGCTTTTTGAACCCGAGGTAAGCTACTAAGCTTTTAAATTAACCTTGCTAGTTGCTTAATTGCTTCTGTTGTGAAACCTGTGATGTTCATGTTCTTTTGGTTGTTTCTAGGGGTTTTTTTTTTTGTGTAAAATTATGATTGCTCATTTAATTTATGTTCTAATTAATGATTATGTCAGCAGTGAAATGTGTTGGATTTAATTTAAAATATTTGAATATTTTATTATATACGGCTTAGGGTTGAGACAAAAAGTCACAAGTTTTTTAATTTAGTTTATCGACTGATTGAGTTGGCTTTAGTCTTGTCTGTTGCGACAGCTACCGTAGAAATGTCCTTTTCTGCTATGAACATCATTGAGAATGATCTACGCAATAAGATGGGAGATGATTTTCTCAATGACAGTTTAGTTTGTTATGTTGATGACGAGATTTTTAAGAGTATTGAAGATGAAGACATCTTGCAGCGGTCTCTGAATATGCAAACTCGAAGAATAAAATTGTCATTTTAATCATTTCCTTCAGTCTTCACATGTAAAACTCTATTTTAGATCATTTTTCAATAGTGATTTCTTTTTCATTGTAAAAGTATTTGTATGAATGTAATTTGTTTTTATATTAATCTTCTAATAGTTCTAAATTAATTGTAGCTCATTTTGAATTTCGTCTTCTGATCGTGCTCATCGGTTATCTAAAATTTTGATCAAGATTCTTAGCTTTGATAGATGTATTCATCCTGCGAGTGATGGATAATCATTCCTCGTGAATGATGGGTGATCATTCCTCATTGGTAATGGGCGATGACCTATTTTTTTCTATCTCATTTGTAAATTTAGAATTGTAATGCTTATCCCGTGAGTGATGGGTAATCATTCCTCGTGAGTGATGGGTGATCACTTCTCATTGGTAATGGGCGATTACCTATTTTTTTGCTATTTTATTTGTAAATTTGGAATTGTTTGAATGTTTTTGTACTTGCAATGCATCTATTTTATAGACGAAATTCTGGCAAAATTTTTAATGTTAATCAGCCACTCTAAGTTTTCAGTCCTGGTTCCGCCACTGTCAGTATCTCTCATGAATTACTTATCATTTTAATTTAATATACATTACTTTATTAAAATTTTAAATCATGTAACTCCCAAATAAATAGTGGCTTAAACTTTAACCTCAAAAAAAATTCAAGAATTAAAATCATTAATATACACTAATATAACCAAAAAATAGTGTATATTAGTGAACCTATTACAATGTATTTTAAACCGAGCCTATTAATAATTTCTTTCACCTATTAATATACAACCATACTAATATTCAAAATAATATACAAAATAAACAAATATTGAAAAATAATATAGACAACCAAAATATACTAAATCTGATTGTCATTAATTGCTTGTTATTTTAATTTAATATACACTAATTCATCAAAATTTAAAATCATGTAACTCACAACTAATAATGACTTAGATTTTAACCTAAAAAATTAATTTAAGAATTAAAATCATTAATATACACTAATATTAAAATTTTATTTTATTTACCCTAAAAAAATAACTACAAGAATTAAACTCATATTCCCATAACTACAATCACAAATTCACTATAAAAGGATACAAAATGTTGTTATTCCAAATCATTTCTAGAGTTTCAGCTTTCACATTACAGATTGGTGCATAGAGTTTTACAAGTTTTATTGGTGCAAGTTTTGGTTCTTTAAGTGATACTGTTATTTTGGTTATTGAAGAATACTTAACTTCAAGTCCAAGACGGTGCTGATCAGCTGTTTTGGAAAATATCAAAATAATATTTTTTAATATTTTTATTGGACAGGTATTTTATTCTTTGATTGATGTTGATTTATAATCACCTATTGCCTATTATTATCTATCAAAATTCTTTTGTTGATTATAATTGTTTGTTAGCATATTATAATTACTAACTGTTTGTTTATGAAATTTCAACAAAATGTAAACTGTTTCAACAAATAGAAGACTGTTAAAAGAAAATACCTTACGAAGTTCATTTTTCCAAGTTTAGATCAGTGAAAGAGACTTTTAGCTCTACCCATAAACACAGTCCATTTGAGAAAATTCCCGTGTAAAATGCAAGTATCCAAGAAAATGCTAAATCCATTCCCAAAATGTTGTGCATGTCCGTGATTATGGATTAAACTCTAACACGCCTTCAAACCAGCTCCCAATTACATATTATATTGCTGAGAAAACAACAACAACACGCACCTACACGTAGGGTTCTAAACGGAGCAGGTCTTACGTGTATCCGTGCGGATCTATACCCGTTTTTAGTGGGTAAGGTTTAAATTTTATACCCGCAAACTCAGACTCGTACCCTTACCCATATTTATTCTGTTATATGGGTCTGGGCATGGTATGATAATACCTAGACCCGTATAAATAAAATAATAATATATATTTATATATATTACATTAGATGCACGATGGTACATGTGCTTAAGGAGATGTCCAAGTGGCTAAGAGACAACTTAAAGTTAGTTGGGATGTGCTTGGTGCAGGTTTGAATCCTGTTTCCAGTATTTTCTTCCTTTAGTTTATGGAGATTATATGAATTATGTTAAAATTTTTATTTCAAGATTATACGTTGTTTTATATATTTTTGTTTAACAGGGAAAAAAATAGAAAAATGTCATACGGGTATACCCAGACCCTGCCCTGGATCATGGAAGGTCAGGTCTGGGTCCAGAAATTTTATAATTGAAGGATATGGGTCCGGGTATGGGTTCAAATTTTACTATAAGGGTATGGGTCAGGGTCTGGGGGTATCCTGAGAGTCTAGACCCATTTACAGCCCTACCTACAAGTTATAAATGCTTAAAATATGAAAATAAATACATAGATAAAGAGGCAAGGCCTCGAAAAATAATTGGGGAAGGGGGTAAAAATAAAATATTAAGTTTTGATGTTTTCATCTTTTGTGACTGACTAGTAGAGGTAGAAATAATTACTATCAAGAAATCATCTCAAAAACCTTAGAGAGGGGAGGGGGGAGGGGGAGGATGAATGAGGTTTTTGGCTAATAAAATGTTTTTTGATCAATTTTAAAAATAAGACCTAGGCTTTTGTTTGAAGAAAAATTTAATAATTCTTTTTAATAAAATTCCTAACTAAACAAAATCACTTTGAAGATCAAGGATTATATAATAAACATAGAAAAGAAATATAAGTCATAAAAAAAGAGACAAGAAATTTATAGTAGTTCACTTTCTTAAAGACCTATATCCACTATCTTGAGACTTAACTTAAAGATTTCACAAATTTTCTATTTTTAAGTTGTATATAAAATACACAATGAGGATCTCCCTTCAATGGTTTTGCACTCAAACCTTAATGTTTACACAACACAACGATACAATAATTATCAAAGGATCACCCAAAGGGTTTTTCACAATTTTTTTATCACAAGATAATAAAAAAGAGTAAGGATGAAACAATGTTACCAAATAAGCTTGAGGAGAGAAAGATACAACTCAATTTATGCTTCTATAAGTTCCTCTTTTCTCATTTTTTGAATGATGATAAAAAATGAGCTCCAAGGATATTTTCTTTTTGTAAGATGAAAAAGGTTAAAAGTATTGCTCTTTAATACTCTTCAATTTTGTAATAAATGTTTTTTTTAACTGCTTGATGAGTTATTGTTGATAAAAATATCAATATATATGTGAAGGTAAAAATTAGTCGTTAATGTCAGAGGAATAGTAATTTTTTGACAGTAAAAATGAAAACCGGACGACTGGTTTTCAAAATCGGATAATCCTTTTTAAAATAGGAAAACAGGTTTTGATTAAGTTGAAAAAATTGGATGATCCTTTTTAAAAGCGGACAACTGATTTTTCTATTCCTTTGAAAAAATCGGATGACCGGTCGATTTTAAAATCGAATGACCCTTTTTTGAATATGATAAGAAAAATTGGATAACTGGTTTTCCTTAAAAAATGTGGACTTTCGTACTTTTCAAAACATGTATTCTTGATATTCTTTAAAATAAATAATCCATTTAAAAACATCAAAAACTTTATCAAGAATACTTAGTTTTTCAAGTATAGTTGGTAAAAGATATTTCTTTCAAGGAGCTATGATACTTGATCACAAATCAAAGAGATGAGTTAAGGAGTTTTACAAAGTTACTTTAAAAATACGTCTAACTAATCTTCTTGTCTTCAAGGTGTTCAACTTGATCACTTCATCTTTATAATCTCTTGTTATCTTGAGTGATCTTTTGCTTCGTAGATTACCCTTGAAACTTCACTTGTGCATATTTTGTTTTTATATACAAAACTATTTCTACTTACCATAAAACAAAAGTTAATCATAATCAAAACATTATAAATATGCCCTTAGGGCTTACATCATCTACTCAAAAAGATTGTTTAAACACGGCAAATGATTTTATCATGCTACAATTCAAGCCCACGGGTGTAGAAAGTAATTTCAAGAGAAAGAAACACATTTCAAGAAATTGTATGGCTTGATATTCTACTGATTTAAATTTATCTTTGGTTTGTTCGAAGCAATGCAGCCAGGATTAAATGTGTACCACATTCTAGCAAGTGCATGATTCTTTTCCAAGGATTTTCATTGACTCTCATTGAAAATCCAATAATATTTTCTTTGGCTTCATAAATTATATATTTATTCTGCTTTGATTTCAGATTGTTCCCATTTTAGGCATCTTTGAAGGAAAACCAAAAGGCTTTTGCAGACTATTTCTTCATTTATCCGTTTCTACTGTCCTGCCCCTAAGTTGATTTGACACTTTGATCTAATCACATGCTTGTGGCTGGCCAATGAGAAATTCAATGTGGAAGAAGACAACAATTACTGCACTCAAGAAGTTTAATAAATACCCAACCTAATTACCATGAAAAATTAGTGATATTAGTAAAATACTGTCTATATTAGTGTAATAATATATTGCTTTCTTTCTTCATTGTCAAAAGGTTATGGGTTAACTGTTAATATTAGTGATTATGGCCAGCATGAAGACAAACTATTCAAACCATGTTTGGATTTTTCTTTTCCAGATAAACTGTTTTTGTTAACAGGAAAAATGAAGATTAGACAAGAGACACTAACTATAGAAATAACAATCAGTTCCTTTTCCCCAAATGCGAGATCAACATCAGTGAGAAAACTTATGGTATTACGTATTGGTCAAACAGAGCTTTGTGGCAAAAATAAGGAACTGAAAATAAAAAAAAATTATCTTCATTGACAATGAGGTAAGTAAAGAAAATATATGTTCATGTCATATTATTTATTATTTACATTTATTATTTATAGAATTTATGATTAAGTAAATTAGATTATTAGTGATATAAAATGATGGATTTAATTCATTGTAGGGGACAACAATACGAGGAATAATGTCTATTCAGCATTTTGATGGAATATTCACAAAAAATAAAATATATGTAATATCTAATGCACTAATAAGAGGGGTAAATAAAATATTCCTCAATGTGCATCTGAAGATAAAATTGAAGTTCAATGAAACGCAATAGTGACTGAAGCGAAAGAAGATGCCAACAAGGAACAAATTAAGTACCATTTTACCGGCTACAATCAACTTATGAACATCAAGGAGGACGACACAATAGGTGATGTTTCAAAATATACAAATTATAATATCATATAATTTCTAACAAAATATGTTCTAGGTTTTGTTTATAAAGAAAATAATTGCTATAAAAAAGACAAGTATACAGGAGGAATATCTTCAAGAAGGGAAATTGTAATAATGAATAAATTGTGAGAGATATATAAATAATAGGATAAGTGTACTTTATTTTACATTCTTATGAAATTCACATGTACATTGGAAACAACAGATATCACAATATGGGATGATATGACGGTCAATGAATGGAATATACTAGAGAGCCATGCAAGTGAGAAACCGATTGTAATAATCATAGGACTTAAGAAAAAGATACATCAAGGTACGTATGATGCAAATTTTAAATTCTAAACCATATATGCGCATAGCAAATCAACATTCTAATAGCTCAAATTCTGTTTCAAAGGAGAATTCTAACTACAAACAACTAGCATATCAACACTTGAGATTGGGGCTGTAAACGGGGTGGGTCTTACCCGTAACTGCGGGGGTCAGTACCTGTTTTTAGCGAGTAAGGTTTAAATTTTATACCTGTGGATCCATACCGGTACCCGTACCCGTATTTATACTGCTATATTGGTCTGGGCAGGATATGGTGATGCCCAGACCCATATACCCGTAGACCCGTATTAATAAAATAATATATATATTTTATATTAGATGGAGGGTAATAAAGGTGCATAGGGAGGTTTGGTTGAGTGGTTAAGGAAGAAAACTTAAATATTTTTTTGACTTAGCAGTGCATGTTTGAATCCTCCTGCTACCAATCTTCTCTTCTTTTTCTTTTCAGTCATTTTTTTCTTTTTTTTTCTTTTCAGTCATTTTTTCTTTTTCTCTCCTTTTTATTCCTTTTCTTTTTTTCTCCTTTTCTTAGCAGCTCAGGTTCGAATCGTGCTGCTACCAATCTTTTCTTTTTTTCTCCTTTTCTCTTCTTTTTCCTTTCAGTCCTTTTTCTTTTTTTCTTTTCAAGTCATTTTTCTTTTTTTTCTCCTTTTCAGTCCTTTTCTTTTTTCTCCTTTTCAGTCCTTTTCTCTTTTTTATCTTCTTTTCAATCCTAAATAGAGTCTTTATTTGATGGATTTAGCCCAACTAACCTCGTTCAAATTATTTATTTATTTATTTTCAACTTTATTTCAAATGTCATTTCACAAATAATTTATTTTTATTAAATATAAAAATATTCTTTCATCCCGTGTAAAAACATTTACGATAGTAATATTTTTGTCTTATTTTTTATTTCATAAAACTGCTAAAAATATAGATCATGACAAAAAGGACAATCTTTTTCTTTATCTTTCTTTGTCGTTCTCTATCTAACATGCTACTATTTGACTTATCTATTAGGCGACACCGTATTATTACATACACCCTTTGCTTAGAGGTTGTCTAGGATTCGAATTACAGACTGAAATTAATATAGTTAAAAGAGTCTATATCTCTATTCATTTATGTATATATTAAATGATTGTATTTATTGAAAGAAATGTTGAGGAGATTATGTTAATCATGTTAAAATTTTTATTTTAGGATTATACATTGTTTTATATATTTTTGTTTAACAGGGAAAAAAAATAGAAAAATATCATACGGGTACGGATATACCCATACCCTACTCTGGGCCCTGGAGGGTCGGGTCTGGGTCCAAAATTTTATACCCCGGAGGGTATGAGTCGGGATCTGGATCTGGGTCCAAGTTTAACTATAAGGGTACAGGTCTGGGTCTGTGGATACCCTGAGAGTCTGGACCCTTTTACAGCCCTACTTGAGATGAGTCATGTACGTTTGGAGTCAGCCCAATTATTAAATTGGTAAGAAAAAGTATTGTTAGAAAATATTTCAAAATTAAGAAAACAACATAGACTAACATAAAATTTGTATTTACAGGCTCAACAACTTAGAGGAAGCAAAAGATCTTGAGCAGCAGCAAATGAGCAAAAGAATTAAAGAAGTAGAAGAAGTAACCTTGGCAAAAATTATCAATGAAAGGGGATCCTTAACTGATGTAAGTCAATTAAATTACAACATTAAATATAATTTTAATTTAGACAATAAACAACGGACACAATTAAAATAAAATTTATATTTTTCGGGACAAATTATATTACTTTAAGACAACAATAGAAAAGGTAGAGAAGAGCTCACAATTATGGCATGATGATGCAAAAATTGTTCAAGATCAGTCATAAAAACTGATGGAGGAGTGGAATGTAGAAGATGTTCAAAGACTAAAGCAATACCAAGGTATGAAAAATTATATGAATATTTACATACATAATATTATGTATGAAAATAAACACATTTTTAAAATTACTGGTACTTGTTAAATCTCAATGTCATTCAATGGAACAAAGTACAAAAGTAACATTGTTTGAAGATGTTGCAAGTGTTATAATTGGATGTTCAGCAATTGAGTACATAGATTACATTGAAAATGTAAGAAAAATTTTTAAAAAAATATTCAGTTAAAGCAAAATTTGCAATTAGTGAAAAATATCATATATGTTCACTTCTCAAATTCGCAGGATGAGAATAATTCAGAACAATTTCAGAGGATGGTGAATTTGAATATGAAAGAATGCAAGTTCTTGATTAAGTTGAACAAAAAAACAAAAGTACAAAACGGAAGATTGCAAGCTGTTGTTGAAGCAACTAAACATATCAACCACAAATCAACAACGGAATGACAGAAAAAAATATGAAAAGAACAAAATCAAAGTCTCTACCAAAAAAAAATCAATAGAGTCAAAGATGAAGGAGACATGTCAACGGAGATCAAGAAAGAAAAGAACAATCATATCAACAAAAACAAAATAAAAGGGAAGAAAGCAACAAGTTAAAAAGTGTATATCATTAACGATGATAATGGAGATGATGAAAAGATATCAACATATATTAGAAAGATTAGTGAAAAAAAATGATGTTGCTCAGTCAAAACAAATAAAAAAAATCAAGAAGGAAAAAGAATAGAAGAGAACTTTCTTTAATTAAAAATTTTTTATTCTCTTAGTAATACAAATAATAAAGAGCGTATTACTCTTTAATTTTATTTAACTTATGTTTCATACTTTCAAGAAACAGTTTACTTTAAGATTGTTAATGATAAAGTCTTTTTAGATTATATTGGTCTTTCTTTGATTCATAAGGTAACTTTATATTCTAATTAATATACAATTTGCAGGTTGGTGATAATAAAATTTGGTGATTCTTTTATTTATTTTTTTTCCTTTTTCTGAATGTATAGGTTGCTGCCATATGAAAACATTAAAAGATAAAACATGAATTTGAGCTTTTATAATTAAAAGTGCAACATCTCCATCAGAAGAAATTGATGAATTGAGCAAAGAATTAGAACAAAGATCATATTTAATAAAGCTGAAATTTTCTCAAATTTGTTGATCACTTTATCATATGACAGAGTTGAAGGTCCAAAGAACCACTCCCTAAGCTCTCAGAAACTTATTCAAGTTTAAATCTTCTCCTATGGATGACTAAATTCAACATAAAGATATATGGTTTCCAAACATGTTGTAGACCGCTTATGATAATTTTACTCAAATTCAAAGATACAATATTAAAAAACTTTACTCACTCGGGGATATACAAAATTATAAATTACTTAATAATATTCAATATCATGCATTATAAAATATTAGCTCCAAAAAGCCCAGGTAGCTAAAACTTATGATATGACTGAAAGTATTAAGAGGTATTACTTAATTATAAATGCTTTTGGTGATGATCCATTTGGCCAATTACTGTCAAATTCAGCTCCAATCTCACTTCTAACTAGGTTTAATTAGATGGGATAGTAGGCTAGAACTAGAAAATGCATTTGTGTTGTAAGAAAGAGCTTTTGTCTAGTAACCCGTTGCCTTGCCTGAAATTACAAATAGCCATTAGATTAATAAGTTTTCCAGCAAATATTGAAGTCTACCTACCTACCTTAGCAGATCTATAGCTTCATGGGGTAACAAAACAATCAATCTTCCCACTGTTTGACATGATTGGCTGGTAAAATGAGCCAATCTTCTCAGGCTTAAAGAAACTGATATTCCACTAATATGACCAAAAAAAATAAAATAATAATAATAATCATAAGGTACATTTCCTCAATGAGGTTTCATCTTCAGGAATCTGCGGGAGTAATTGATCAAAAGCAGTTTAGAAAACTTACTATCAAACTACTAAAAGATTTTTTTATGATCAATCACTTCATTTAGAAGGTCAATGTGTCAAAATTTCATTTGATAGCACTAAGAAGTGGTGCATCAAATGTAAAACATAGGGATGGTTAACAAGTATATTACAAACTCAAAGATCCATCAATAGGGTCACAAAGAAAAAAAACAAAACAGAAATACAGTATGAAAGGCAAATTCTCCAATAATTAGACCATCGTATTCCATCCAATTCCCCACTGAAATCCTCTATTAAAACCGTGGAGTAGTTCAAACAGAGGTCTCAACCCTCAAAAAAGCAGTGCAAATGACAATGGATCACACCCCAAACTTCACAAAATCAGAAAAGGGACACAACCCCATACACCAAATCTTCTAAAAAATCAAAAGACAAACCCATACAAACCTACAAGCAGAAATACACAGCTACTAGGCAGCAAAAAAGAAATCGGAAAGATGGAGAAGACAACCTTTGGCGCCGAAATTATGGAGTAGAAAAGGAACCCACGAAACTCCGACCAGTCAACCTTCACGGTACGACCTCAGCTAACAGAAAAGTGAAGTTCGACCAACCAAAATCAACGCCCAGACCGAGTTCTCCAATCTTACATTATAATATTCCAAACATTTCTTTATTTTTTTTGCTGGATCCAACATTCTTTTTTCTTTTCTTTTCTTTTTTTTTTTTTGATAAATGCTAAATCCAACATTCCAAACATAATGTTTTTTTTTCTCCTGAAAATTCCAAACTTAATATTGGACATATTCTAACATTCTAATATATTCAAATGTTTGGACCTTATAGCAAGAAGAAATATATTTATCAAATTATCTAATATATAGCATACTCTAATATTAGTTATGTAATTAGTTATAGTAGAGTATACATGAACCTTATTTGATTAAATCACTTATTTCTTAATATTAAGTAGTTGATAACTTATTAAATTATGTGTAATTGATAATTACTATTATTAAATACTTAATATTTTAAAAAAATTAAATAACTTTTGTTCGTCAAATAATAAATTAATTATATAAAATAAAATCTAAACGTAATTGATAACTAATATTATTAAATACTTCATATTAAAAAAAATTAAAATAACCTTTATTCATCAAATAATACATTCATTACATAAAACAAAATCTAAATATAATTGATAACTAATATTATTAAATACTTCATATTTAAAAAAATTAAATAACTTTTGCTCATCAAATAATATGTTTATTATATAAAATAAAATCTAAACATACAATGCACGTGACATTCCCAGTGACATTCCCAGTTAGCACAAAAGAGGAAATTGAAACGTCATCCCATTCCCATTTGAAAACAAAATTCTCTTCATAAAACAAAATAATATTACAATAATAATAATTCATAATAATTCTAAACAATATAATTACTTTTTATACAACTTAAATCTCAATATACTGGGAAAAAAAAGGAAAAAAATTAAGTGGTTAAAAGCATAACTCCTCTTGAAACACACGAAGATGTTACTTTTACGACCTTTTCTTTTAGTTTCCTACATATTTTGCTGCGTCTTGTAGCTACTTTTGGTGCTTTTACTAAATCAACCTTGACAATGTGGTGATCAGATGTGCCTTTTGAAGAAATTACAGAGTAAGAACCAGGCACAAATCTGTAATTAAGCAGCTCTGGCGAGGCCATAATATAATCTACTCTTGTTCCATACTTGCATGTCCCCTGCACACCTGCAATTCATCACCAAAACTAAAACTTTGATTTTGGGGGCAAGAATTTATATTAACTTATATATATAATGAAAGTTTTATAATTTTTTAAATGAAAAATTTTTAAAAGAAAAGGTAAAAATTCTAAATTTTAATACTACTAAAAATGGGACTTGTGTCTAATTCACCCTAAAAAAATACTTAGAGAAGAAAAGATGATTGTTCAAATCAAAAAAAAAAAATTGTTTATTCTTTTTTCTAAAATTTTATTATTTATTAAATCACAAATGTGAAATTATCAACAAATATGTTAAAATGTTATTGTGGATTATAGCTATGTAGTTAAGATATATAATTAATATATTATAGCTATGATTGAGATTTTATATGCTGATATTCTGTAACTACTTCCTGATTTGTAGGAAGTCATTTACTGTACATATTATGAGACAAACAATATAGAATACAGAAAAGATTGAGGGCAAAATTTTCCCACTGAAAACTTTATGGTATAAGATCCACATTCCTTGGCTTCATATGGTATTATTTTCAAAATTTTGACGGGGAGGATTTTTACTACTGTCCCCTCCACATAAGTAAAAGATTATGAGCAAGTAATATTAAAATACAGGGCAATTGATCCTCACCAATTCACATACTTCAAATAGCTTTTCTTGACATTGTGATACCACAGTGATGGATGATAATGATCATATTCGAAAAGAAGCCTATCATTTGGTATCCTCGGAGAGTCTGCACTTGATTCTTACACAAGTACAACTTAAAGAAGATAGTTATGATGAGTGAGTGAAGGCAATTCGTTTGGCATTGTGAGCAAAGAAAAAAATCGGCTTTATGGAAGTGTTGATTTCAAAGCCGAAATCCGGCACTAATGAAGAGGTAGAATGGTGGACCATCAACACAATGGAGGGTTTATGGATTTTAAATACCATCAAACCTAACCTAAGAACCACTAGTCATATGTAGAAAGATGTGATGAGTTATAGGCAGATCTAAAAGAACGATTTATGTCAGGTAATGCACCAAGAAAACACGAACTCAAGACAGCATTGGTCAATTGCAAGCAATCTGGTATGTCTGTTTCAGCTTATTATGCTAAATTAAAAAAAAATATGGGATGAATTAATTAATTACCGGCAATTACTTGATTGTACATGTGGGATGATTAATGAATTAATTAAGTAAAGAGAAGAGGATAAAGTACACTATCTTATAAGACTAGATGATGCAATGTTTGGTACTGTTCGATCAAACATCTTGCAAATGGAACCGATTCCAAATATTAAGAAAGCCTAAGGTATGATCATCGAAGAAGAAGCTCACAGAAAATTGATAAGAACTGCAGAAATTGGAAACGAAACTGTTGTGTTTGCAGCTCTAAAATCAAAATCGGTACATTGCTCCTACTGTTTTAAGCAAGGACATGAAGCGAAGAATTGATACCTTTTGGTGGGATATCTAGAATGCTTGCCGGAACGATCGACTGAGCGATGGACAGATCGGGGCACGGATTATGGCGCCGGAGGTCATAGGGGAAGAGGAAGACTGATTATTGGACGAGGACGCGGCAGCAGAACCGGGTTTGGCTGCAGAATGCCTGGTTCTTCTTCGGCGAACTCTGGTTGGGTAGCCACTGCAACAGTTCAACGCACGACGGTGTCAAGCTCTTCTAAAGGTAGAGCACGGCACGGAGCTTCAGATCCAAACAGCACGGACGAACGAGAAGGGGTAGCTGGCATTGCTGTTGCAAACAGCTCTTCTGTTGGAATACCATGTCTCACGTCGGCGCAGAACTCCTTCATCAAATTGTTAAACAACCAACAGAAGGATTCTCCATCAGAATATTATACTCTCTCTGGAATGATAGAAAAAGAATGGATTTTAGACAGTGACTATTCACACCACATGATAGGCAGAAGGGATATTTTGTCAAATATTAGACCCTCTCCTCCTCATACTATTACTCTTCCAAATGGGTCTAAACATATTGGAGAAGATTTGGGTTTTATTTGTTTGCATTAAAAATTAAATGTCGACAATGTGCTTTTTATACCAAAACTTCGATGTAATCTTTTATCTCTCTCTCCCTCAGCTTTCTAAAGCGAATAATTGTGTGGGTTTAATTAATAATGGTGTATTAATGTTACAGGACCGTATCTCGGGGATGCTGATTGGAGTAGGTGAAGAAAAAGATGGGATATACTATTTTAGGCATTTACCAAACTGTGAAATTTTGCTTATTCTGCTCAACTTTTTGATATGGATACTTTATGGCATAATCGATTGAGACACCCTTCTAAATTTGTTATTAAGAAATTTTTGGGACAAACCCTTAAATTTGGTTCTTTGTATAATTGTTCGATTTGTTTGTGTGCTAAGCAAACACGAGAACCTTTTCTTGTTAGTTTAAATAATGCAACTGCCTCATTTGATTTGATACATTGTGATCTTTGGGGACCTTATAAAACTCCTTCATCTTGTAGTGTAGTTATTTTTTTAATGTAGTGGATGACTATTCAAGATGTGTTTGAATTTTTTTACTCATAGAAAAAAGAGAGGTGGCACAAACATTAAAACATTTTTATGTTATGGTTCAAACACAGTTTCATAAACGTGTTAAAATTGTACGTACAGATAATGTGACAGAGTTTACTTGTTTGAAACCATATTTTTTTGGAAAACGTTATGCTGCATCAAACTTCTATGGTAAATACACCCCAACAAAATAGTCGTGTAGAGCGTAAGCATCGTCACATTCTTAATGTGGCTCGTACTTTGCTCTTCGAGACAAATCTTCCAATTCAATTTTGGAGAGAAAGTATACTCACTGCTGGATATTTAATTAATCATACTCCTTTATCTGTGTTGAAAGGAAAAAAGTATCATTTGAACTTTTATTTAATAAGGTTCCATCCTATTCTCATATAGAAAGTTTCGGGTATTTAGCATATGTACAGGATCACTATGTACCTAAAGACAAGTTTAGATCTTAGGGACGACAGTGTGTATTTTTAGGATATCAGTATGGAAAAAAAGGATGGAAATTTTTTGATTTGTAGACACATGAATTTATTACCTCTTGAGATGTAGTATTTGTTGAAATTAAATTCCCTTTTTTATCAGAGTCCCTGATTGTTTATCTCTTGAAAACAAATTAAATTGTGATTTTGGTGAAATTTCTGAGTCCCGTTCAGCAGAAAGGGGGAGTAGTACAACATTGAGGGAGTTCGGGCTAGCCCAATAGCAACTTTTTGAAGCAACCCAACAGATCAGCCGATCTCGGACTGTTGGAACAGCTCAGAGGCAACTTGGAGCAGTGCAGCCCTTAGTCCAACAGCCTCCAACTAGTGCGGCCCAGTAGCCATTAGCCTAGCAGCTGTCCTACCAGTCCAACTTCTCACCAGCTATCGGGCCGCACATGCCTAGTCCTTCTCGGCCCACAGGAGTAGCCCAGCGAACAGGAGTAGTCCAGTAGCCTGACTTGTCCTTTGGGCCGCATGCGGTTTCTTCTAGTGGACAAGCCCAAGGCAATATAATTGTCCAGCCAAATACCTCTTCAAGTGAAGATAGGTCAATCCGATTTTCAGTAGCCCACATGGAGGAAATGTTGGATAAGTTTAACCATGCAAATGAGAATAGGGCTAATATGACTTCAAGCAATTCCAGCAGCTCAAGCTCTTATTCAGGTTCGGCTGACTCCTCAGGCGGTGAACAACCAGTAGCAAATAATATTGAACCACTGAATCTTCGTCAAAGTAACATGCCACATCGACCTCCTAGAAAATTGAAGGATTATATTTGTCATACGGTTTGGTCAAACCCTAGTATATCTCTCTCTTCTGCTTCACCTTCTTCTTCAAGTGCTATAGATACTTCCTTGCATCCGTTAACCCATTATGTTTCTTACAAAAAATTTTCACTTTCACATCGGGGTTTTGTAGCTGTCAATGTAGGCATAGAACCCACCAAATATTCCGAAGTAGCTTCTGTACCGGAATGGCGTCTTGCTATGAAGAAAGAGATAGATGCTCTTGAAAAAATAATATCTGGACTATGACGAAGCTACCTCCCGGGAAACGAGCACTTGGTAGCAAGTGGGTTTATAGAATTAATCATAAATTTCATGGCACTGTTAAACGATACAAGGCACGTCTGGTAGTGTTCGGGAATACTCAGCAGACGGATCACTTCGTTTAAGGACTTCAAGGCTGAACTCATGGAACAACAATTAGAAAGTCCTATTATTTAATAGAAAAGAAGGAAAAGAAAGAGAGTTGATTACACTAAGACATTTACTCCTGTCGCAAAAATGGTGACTGTACGAACGTTGTTATCCGTAGCAACTGCTCGAAATTGGGAAGTCCATCAAATGGACATCCACAACGCCTTTCTGCATGGAGATTTAACCGAAGAAGTTTATATGAAACTTCCTCCAGGATTCCGTGCTTCAGATCCACATCAGGTTTGTCGTCTTAATAAATTATTATATGAGCTCTGTCAAGCGCCTCGATGCTGGTTCTCTAAACTTACAGACTCTCTTCGTTAGTGTAGATTTGTGCAATCATATACAGATTATTCACTCTTTACATTTAGGAAAAATAATATTTTTCTCTGCGTTCTAATTTATGTTGATGACCTGTTAATCTCTGGTAATAATGCAGCCTGTATTAATAAATTTAAGTCTTACCTAGAATCGTGTTTTCATATGAAAGCCCTGAGTCATCTCAAATATTTTTTAGGTATTGAAATTGCCCGTAGCCAAGCAGGATTTTATCTTAGCCAACGTAAATTTGCTTTGGAAATTATATCTGAAGTAGGAATGCTTGGTTCTAAGCCTGTCTCTACTCCATTGGAGCCAAATCATTAGTTAACTAAAGCTTCTGGAGAATTTTATGCTTATCCGAACCGATATAGTCGCCTTATTGGGAAATTGATATGTTTGTCTATAACCCGTCCAGACCTTACCTATTATGTACATGTCCTGGCTCAGTTTATGCAGAACCCTTGCAAGGAATAATGGGACGCAGCTCTTTGTGTCATCCGTCTTCTTAAAGGTACACCAGGCCAGGGAATTCTACTTCGGGCCAATGTACCTCTTCGATTACTTGCTTATTGTGATTCTGACTGGGCTAGTTGCCCGATTACCTGACGTTCCATTACTGGATATTTTATCTCTTTCGGTTAGTCTCCCATTTCTTAGAAGACAAAGAAACAACATACAGTTTCTCATTCCTCCGCTGAAGCCGAGTACCAATCCATTGCAATGATATTGTGTGAATTAAAGTGGCTCCATCAACTTCTCGTTGATCTTCAATTCCGGTGCATCGCTCCATACCACTTCATCGTGATAGTCAAGTAGCTATTTATATTGCAGCTAATCTTGTCTTTCACGAACGTACTAAACACATTGAGATAGACTATCATTTTGACCGTGATGCGTTTCAAGCACGTCTGATCACTCTTGTTTACATTCCAAGTGCTTCACAGCCTGCTGACCTTCTCACAAATGCCCTACACCTACCACAATTTTGCAGGTTGTCTGCTAAGTTGGGCATTTTGTAATCTTCATGCTCCAACTTGAGGGGAGTGTTAAAACGTTGTTGTGGATTATAGCTATATAGTTAAGATATTTAGTTAAGATATATAGTTAAGATATTGAGGTTTTATAGGCTGTTATTCTGTAATTATTTCCTGATTTGTAGGAAGTCATCTACTGTACATACTGTGAGACAAACAATAAAGAATACAGAAAAGATTGAGGGCAAAGTTTTTCCACTGAGAATTTTAAACTATGTCAAAAATAAGATTTTAAAAATATTAGGAGCGGTCACCCTAATTTCCCTTGCCCAGCAGGGCTTTTCCACATGCAACTTTAATTTTTTGTCATCCAAACAAAATGTTATTGCTAGTGTAGAAACGTCCTTTGACTTGATTTAAGAGAGACTTTAAGGAAGGATAATATTGTCAAAAATAAATTTTTTTAACTTTGACGAACAAGAATTTGTATAAAGAAAAAATAAGTTCTTTTAACTTTCACAAGCAAGAATTTGTTTTTAAAAAAATGAATAAAATTTGAAAAAAAAGTTTTAGAATTTCTTAAAAAAAATTATTTTTGCAAATGTTGGAGAGGACTGTCACCTCTTCGGATCAAGTGCTCGAGGGGAAAGGGTAAAGTTTTAAGTATGTATGAGAATCATACTTTGGCCTTTGGCAATCATGACAACTGGCTCAAATTCTCCTTGAAAATCCTTTGCATCTCTGTACTGTCTCTCCTTCAAAAACTTCATCACTTCAACCTTTGGAGTTGGCTTTCCTATCTCCTCATAATACTGTCCAATGTATGAAAAAGAATAACCATCCCTTTATTTCCTTTTATATATCTTTTTAAAAGAATGTATGATATTAATTATTTTTGCCTTAGGTAAGAGTAGAGCTAGACATATACTTTTTCCAGTGTCAAATTTTAAACTTAATTTTGTACCTTATATAAAACATTAAAAAAATTGAGGTGCCATCTTGATATTTCTTCGCCTATACTTTAGATCCTTAGCCAAAAATTTTATTTTTATTACTTTTTATTTCCATAAAATACTTTCATTATATATCAAATTTTAAATGCCGCGATTTAATTAAGCAAAAAAAAGTATATTAATGAACACACATATCACTGTTCACACTGACAATATTTTTAATTTATATAATTTCTAACATTATTTAGTATTCTTTCAAATTATAGGAATCAAAAGTAGATTCAATCGATAACATATCTGAAATTTTCTGTTAACTTCAATCCTCCAAAATCTCTCAAAATTAACTTTAAATCTAAAATTGTTCTTATAAAGGGTGTCATATCATGTATATAAAATGGTTCTCTCTTGCAAATTCAAACAAGATTAAAATTTTAACAGACACAGACACAGCTAGTTATCTCAAACTAACTCGTGTACATGAAAAGATAAATTATATAAACTTTTAGTTAAAAGTAGAAAATCATAAAAAGTTTATGGACATGTAGAGAGTTAATTTCTCTTTTCTTAAAGGATCAACAATTTAAATATGGAAGTGTTATATATTTTTACCTTGACAATGTTCATCCATCTCTCTGTTGAGTAATCTGAAGAATCAAGAGAGTTAAGGCCTCCTGCCAATATGTGTGGATGATTATCACTTGACTGAATAATTGCACTCATTTGCTTCATCCTCCAATTCTCATCTAAATGATCAAGTTGTGTGCAATAGACGTATAGATCTCCGATCCCTGCTACATCTATCGTAGCCTTCAGTACATTTCTGCAATATAAACACCAAAAATTTTCCATCAGTTTGTATAAGGAATTCAATGCAAAATTTTCATTTTAGAATTCACATTGAGGATAAGCTACAAATAAAGTGTAAGTTTTCTCAACAAGTTACAAATTAGGATAAGCTAAACTTGTTTCGTAGAAATCTCAACGCCCCCCCAACCCAAATGACTCAAATTTGAAAAACCAAATTTCTATTCAAACAGAGAAAAGGTAATTGAGGAACCTGAAGTCTTTATCATCATATATTTTCTGAACTCTCCACTTCTTGATAGGCCATTTAGACAAAATAGCATTACCATATTCAGGTGCCCAACCCTCAGCAAAAACATAATTCATCCCTAAAGCCTCAGCTAAATCAGACAAAGGGCTCATATTTTTCTCTTCCTCTGCTTTAACATCTTGTAAAGCTAATATATCAGCATCTACTTCTTTTAGAACATCAAATATTGTTCTAATTCCAATTAAACTCCCATCTTCATCATCATTATTCATCCAATTTTCCATACCATTTGGGAAACAAATTGGAGACCTCATCATTTGTGCTAATGAAATCTCATTTTCAGGAAGATTTATTGACACTTTTGGCTTTGATTTCATCATGATTTTGTTGGGATGATGTAATGGGGAATTTTTCAGAATTCCCTTTGGATAATTGGTTGGAGATTTCATAATTGGATCATTTTCAGGCCTCGGAATGGCAGGGGCAAGTGTAAACAGGGCAACATTGAAAGTTGCTATTCTAATAATAGGCCTTTCTGCTAGAGTATTATAATTGGGATTGGGAGAAATATTCCAATGCTTATGATCTGGTTTCCCTTTTGATGAATTCAGCTTCCCAAACTTTCTGATGACAAATTTAGGCTTCGGACGCCTACGGAGCAGCCACCGGATTCTTGAGCAGAGAAGGCGAAATCTCCTACCGAGGACTCGGAACATCTGTGCTAGATTAGTTTCCCAGATTGCATTGCAAAAAACTGAAATGAGAAGCCTTGAGAATTTAAGTCAAGTTGGTTAGTTTTCTTTTTTTTGGGTGGAAAAATGTAAGAATAAGTTTCCAAGAGAGGTGGGGACTTGTGATGAAAATTTTGGAACATCCACCAACTGCTCCAAGAATTGAGAGATCAAGGTTGACAAAAATGTGTGCAAAATTGTTCATCTCCTTTTTTGACAACAAAAACTGCAACTACTCCAACCTGTGAACCAAAGACTTTTTCTCAGCATGACAGTTTTAGTAAAATCACGAGTAGAGCTATATACTATGTTTTTCCTAAGTAGGAGCTAATGTTGAATTAAGTTTCTTTTTTAAATTAATCAATTAAAAATTTATTGAATAAATGTGTTTGAAACTTTTAAACGCTTAATATTTAGACTTCAGACATGAGCTATACACTATGTCTTCCCTAAGCAAGAGTTAGCTTAGCTATGGAAACTATTCACTTCCACTATTAGAACTATGGAAGGGAAGTAAATAACACTGGTTAGGGTTAAATTAATTTGTTAAAAGATAAAATAAATTTTTTTATATTATTTACATCTCAATCTATTCGATTTGGGAACGTTCTCCTTTCATATTTACATCCTATCCTCCGTAAGTTCGAATCAATAGTTACAACTCAAATCGAATGTGAATTAGTTTTACTAAGAATTACTAAGTATACGAGATGCTCTAAATAAACATAAGAAAAAAAAAAAAAAACTTTTTCCTTCACAAAAACAATTGAATCATAGTATTATAAAAGGAGAAAAAGAAAAAGCTTTTAAAGATTTCTCAAAGTTGCAACAGTTTGAGAATAATCAGAGACTGCCTTCACATTATTGAAGAAGTCAATGGAGACTTGAAATATTGATGAGAAGAATATGTTGCCTAAAGAAAACTGGCTGGTGTTGGTGTTGGTGTTGGTACTGGTGCTACCACCTTTTTTTTTTTTTTTTTTTGCCTTTGGAAATCAGATCATCAAGACTCAAAAGCAAGGTCTTGGTTGTATAATGCATAATTTCTCATATTTTTATTTACATTTATTTTATAAATAATTCAATTTTATCAAGCAAAATAATAATTTCATAAATAATTCTAAATATTTTTTTTCTCGATAAAATTAAATTATTTATTAAAAAAAATAAATCAAAATATAAGAAATTTTGCATTAAGTTTCAATATGAAAAGCCTTATCATTCTATGTCAAAGAAACTTAGTAAATTGGGTATAAGCTAAGATCTTATTTCATAAATTAATTTACTTTTTAAAATGAATTAATTAAGAATTTATTAAGTGTATTTAATAATAAATAATTTAAGCACTTAATATTTTAAGTGCATTTGATAACAATTTTTACAAATCACTTAATTATTTAAGATGTGTTTAATTGTAATCATAAGTTTTAAGTGCAAAATTTTAGCTTAATTATGAAATTTTAAATCTTAAAATATATTATTTGTAAAATTATAACACTTTGTATAAATATGTAAAATTGATTAATTAATTCAAAATTCATATTCATACTTCAGTTTTTAGATTATGTGTTCAAATGTAAGATTTAGCATTCAAAATTTAAATAATTTAGATTTCAGAGTTCAATTTTATTAAATGAGGCTTTAGGGTTTTTATCCTTAAATTCAATTCAAATGCCCCCAATAAATTCTTTTTCACTTTGATTGACCTTGTTTAATAAATCAATTTATTGAATGTACTTAATATTTTAAACGCGTTTCATAACAATTTCTTACAAATCAGAAACAGCTTTTACAAATCACCTAATTGTTTAATGTGTTTGATTGTAATTATAAATTTTTTAAGTGAAAATATTTTGCTTAGCTTTGAACTCTAAAAGTATATATTATTTGCAAAATTATAATATATATATAATTATCACTTATTAATTAATTCAGCATTCAGATTTAAACAATTCATACTACAATATCTTCTTTTGCAACTAATTTAATATTTTCAAAATTCAACAAAAAAAATCACTATTTCCAAACTATAATAAATCCAAATAAAAACTTAACCCCAGGAAACAAGAACAAAGAAAGTTGATAGATATGTTCAAGATAACATCAATGAGAGATTGTGATAGAATAAGAAAACAACAAAATTCTAAATATTTTCTAAGAATTAAAAGCAGCATAATAAAGTATAATAATTTTACATTGCTTGTAAAAGAATATATATATATATAAACTAATCCTATACTATAAACCTATATGAAAACAAAAAACGAACTAAAAAAAAAAAAAAAATACACCAAAAGCAGCGAAAACCTTCATGACTACTGGGAGGGATTCATTCAAACACTACATTTTACCCAATAATTCATCTGGTCAGATCTAATACTTGAAAGCTACAATATCTGTTGCTGACATGATCTTCTACTTGTTGATAAAATATTGGATACAGAATTGGGAATGCAGGATCCAAAAAGGATTCAATCCCATGAACAATAACATTCGCATCATTGTATATAATCTTTACATTATTTATAGAAATCATTCCTCCTACTTTAGGAACTGTACTCTTCACAAGAGAATGGCTTCGAAGCAACGTGTTCATCTTGGCGAATTTTCGAGAAAATGTCTTGAAATATTAGATGGAACTGCTGCGAAGCAATTTTAATTGGAGTAATTTAGCGAAATGAAACCAGAAGAGGGGTGGGTAATTGTGGTGGTGATATGGGTTTCTTGTGAATTTTTTTTATAACATGCGATTAAAGATTTGCTGTTCAGCAAAAAGAGACATGCATGCTTAAGTATCCCTTTTTTGACAAGAATTTGATGATGAGGAGGGCTGCTGATGATCAATCAGTTGTAAGGAAGGAGGAGAAAACTGCCAAGAATTGCTTGTTTTCAAAGATTGAAGATGTTCTTCGTTCAACAAGATACTAAATGAATTTGGCAACAATCAGCCTAGTAGTTAGTATTTACTTGGTAGTATAAATAAAGAAGAAGATTAATGGGGTTCCAAGAAAAAAAATAAATAAAAAATGAAAGAACCTTAAATCCATTCCAAATGCACCCTACGACTAGGTTTGGTGCCTCTCAGAAGGTCAACTGGAGTTGTACCTAATAATCATCTAACTTTACCAATAATCACGCCACAGTTTCCTGCACCTAATAACAAGATAAATAAGCATTCAACAATCATAAAATTCAAGTTCACCAGTTAAAATAATAGTATTTAACTAATGAACAATTTTTTTGAGGAAAATCTTTAAACATTAAAGTCTGTTTATGCTCATTGCTCATTATTAGTCTTACTGAACTCATACGGATAAGAGTTTTGAGTGAGTGCTATTACAACACATCAATGGAACTCTAATTCTATGCCATTAACTTTCCAGTATGAGTATCCTACCCTCTGCATGCATATAGAAGGGTTGAATCTATATCTACTTCTAGGAATCCTAATGACCTACTACTAATGTTAACTGCAATTCATCAAGACTGCTATTACCCCATCCCATATATCCATGAAATTTATGAACTGCAAAATCTTATCCGTCTCATAGCTTTTCAAGTGAAGGAGCAAATGCACATTGGTAGAAATATTGGCTTTTTGATGTTCCAACTACCTGATGTTTTTCTTCAAGGAGATGAAGTTTTCTCCTGTTGAGGCTGAGAACCGAACAAGGCATCCAGTAGATTAGAGGATGATTCATCTTCTCCACCATCGTCAAAAAACCCATCCAACATCCCTTCTTTTTTAAGTTTTCGCTCTTCAGCAATAGATTCTGCTGTTTCTTCAGAGTAGATCCTGCTTGCTTGCATGCCAGGTCTTTCAGCCACAACAAATTTGTTCCCTTCTCTGTTTCTCTCCGGGAATCCTGCCCAAACTAAATGAATCCATGTACTGGAGCTTTAGTCACTAGAACAGAAGAATTTTTTTACACAAAAACAAAAATCCAGTCAATAAAATCTAACTATATGAAGCCATACAGTTGATTAAATTTAAGACTTGGGTTTTTTCCACCAAGTTTAGCCTGTCAACTTAGATAGGAGTTTATTTTGACTTTCGGGCATATTTTTTCTTAGAGTTTGTGAAAGATAAATTGTTTGTGAGAGAGAATGTGGGTCCCAAAACTAAAAATTGGCCGAAAATTTAAAATAAACTTGAATCCAAGTTGAGCCATATAACTGTGCTTTTCACATAATTCACAAGAGCAATGGAAGCAAAATCAAGCAGGCAATAGTTGCCACCAATTGCAGGAGTCTGCAAGGAGTCATGATACAGATCCATTTTTGTATGGCTCTAACCCTCCACTCTCTGTCAAAAGAGGTATTAAACTAAAAAATATTTTAAAACAGAAAAAAAGAACAACCCACTTGACCTGTTTTTGCAAATGAAATCCTTGTCATAAATGAAATTTATGTTTGATGTTATCAAGATCAATTGTTAAGGACCAGTGTAGCTACAATTGTTGGACTCCAACTGAATGATGAGTATCTGCTCTCAAATGCACATGCAAATTATCCTATTTCATCAACCCTCATATGGAGCAAATGGATAGTATGAATATGAGACAAGGGTATCAAGTTCAGTTTGCTACCCGAAGAGCCGATGGCTGAAGCCTTCAAGAGAACATATTTTCTATTTCTTCCAAATGGATATTTTATCAGGCTAATGGTGAACTTCATAAATAAAGAGAATCATTTTAATTTTAATTACAGCCAACAACTGCATTTATCTTGAATTTATAATGGGGAAAAAACAAAAACAGAAGTTCCTTCTATGATTAGGAGTTCCATATCTCTCAGCCAACCAAATAAAAGGAAAAACTAGATCACTGAAGAGGACACAGAAAATAAGGAATTCCAAAGTAAAGTAGTCAAATCAAAATATTTCCATAAGCTTACAGATTAGAAATAATGCACAAGAAGCATAAACACCGCAAGCTAAAATTCTCAATAAATGAGCAACGGTAACAAGAACAATCAAACGAAGCCCCACATAGGAGGACATAGAAATAGTTTAAGGACCATAGTATGCCACTTCTATCAATGTATATAGGATCTTTATAAAGAAAACAAAAACTACCAAACAACAAAATTACACAAAGGCATATACATGGATCACAATTCACAAGAAATTATAAAAATTGGAACTACAGCAAAGGAAAGCTATGCATGACTTTATTCCACAAACCAACTTTTAACAAAATAAACTACAGATACATGCCCATAACGGCAATAAACTAATCAGAATATCCACTAATAAAAAGAGAGTTTTACCTCCAAACTGATGCAGAACTATAGAAGCTGCAACAGTAACATTTAATGAAGCAGTGCCGCATCCATATTGTGGAATATATACAAAAAAATCACATATCTCACACTGTTTTGCAGAAAGGCCCTGTCCCTGCAAAAATTTATTTACTACCAGTAAGCTCATGAGATTACTTTGCACTTATTTTCCTCATTTCTAGTGTATGCATGTACCATTTTTTTTTTCTTTTGGGAGAGGGGTGGGGAGGTGGTGGGGTTCAGCATAATCCTGTTTTGCAGTGAATGACACCATCAGAACCACAGACAACTAGAACTTTAATTTTGAAGGGCAAGAAGCTATACTATGTAAAGAAATTTTTAAAATGTTGACAGAGGGAATTAAAAGAAAATACTAGGTAAAAGCTTTATAACGTAATTCGTGCAATAAGGATTTAAAAAGCCTACCCCACCAAAATACAAGATCTGTCCTTAATCAGAACCCACACAGGGAGAGAGAGAGAGAGAGAGAGAGAGAGAGAGAGAGAGAGAGAGAGAGAGAGAGAGATTATTTAATATCATGTACAAGATCACATTTATCAACCATCAATTCATCAGTCTTCACACATATAATGAGGAATCGACTCAAGAGATAATGAAATGTTAAGCATACAGCAAGTTCTATTTCACAAGTCACAGCTTCATAGTGGCAAGAAGTTTTCTGGGAAAAAAAAAATGAAGAAACCAATAACAAGTTCAAACTAGGCACTGGGTTAAGATCATTTATAGGTGCATGTAATCAGACACACTTCTAATTGTAAATGTGATGATAAAACTGGAAAACAAGAAGCACATCATTAAAGATAAATAAATAAAGACAGAAGAGATGATTACCTCATTACCAAGAACAAAAGCGGTGCTTCTCCTGAAAGGATGCTCATTCACAGCTAAAGCATTACCGGTAATCTCTACTCCACATATATCGCAATCCCTCTCCTAATAAGACATAAATTAAACAAAATCCATTTCATCAATCACCATAAACGTCTCTCAACAATCCCATCTTTCGCACAACCCATCTCAAAAATACTAATACATAGACCAAACTGAACAGAGTACACATAATCAAACCAAAATAAATACCCCATTTCGCTTTTTCTTCCTTTTTCACATATGATTTTTCTTTTAGATGGAGTTGAACCTTGAGAAAGGATTTGGCTTCGGATAAAGAATAGAAGTGCCGGAGCCGAACATG